>OV121098.1:13639395-14239395 GCA_921293015.1 Phorcus lineatus | reverse complement strand
AACTAGATTTTCTTTTCTTAACATGTTGATTCAATATTTTACGCGTGCACAATTTACAGGCTTCTAAACCAAACCTTGTCGACGTACTCAGTGACTTGCCGTGACAGTTGTACACATGTTTCAGTTAAATGGCGCCGTTGTGACGTCAGACATCACCTTCCAATCAGGGTCATTGAGTCTGTCGGGCCACAATGTCACCTTCACCTCTACAACATGTGGCTTCAAGGTCTTTTTTGATGGCGACCACAGCATCCATTTCGAAACAGTGGATGAATACAGCAGCAACATGGAAGGTATCCACACTGGCTAGACCTTCGCTCAATAATAGAACAATGCAGTTTCTTCTTATACATACCCGGATCGTATGCCTAGTGTTAAATAGCGTTCTACTTACAGACAACTACCCATTCTTATTAACTGTAACTGTCGTCACTCTATTATTCTCTATTTAAAAATATAATTAGTTTTCGGTTTGTGAGAAGGATAAAGCATGATTGCGAAAGTCTCCTTTGTTGCATTAAGATGTTCGTTAGTCACTGAGCTAGGTATATATTTGGTACCTTTGTAATCTTAGTAATTGTTGATGCGAGAAATGTACAGATCTTCAATGACCAAGAGGTTTGAATTATAATATGAACAAACTTTGCCATAGTTTCGACCAAAAAATTCCAAATTTCAAAATCAGGACTGTGTGGAGACTGTAACGGAGAGGCGGGCAATGATATGGAGGTGCAGGGCAATTTCCACAACGAATACCAACGTAACAACGCCTTTAATCTGTTGTATCTGATTGAAGAGCCCTTGAACACACATCACAAGTAAGCTAAGCGATTCAAGTGCTTTAACTTTGTACGATGGTTTAGAATCCTGTAGTAAACCAGGACAGCATCTTGCTATAACTTTGTACGATGGTGTGGAAAACTGTAGTAAACCAGGACAGCATCTTGCTATAACTTTGTACGATGTTGTAGAATCCTGTAGTAAACAAGCTAAAGGACGGCCTATTGCTTTAACTTTGTACGATGGTGTAGAATCATGTAGTAAACAAGGACGGCTTCTTGCTATAACTTTGTACGATGGTGTAGAATCCTTTATTAAGCCAGGACGGCTTCTTGCTAAAACTTTGTACGGTGGTGTAGAGAGTCCTGTTGTAAGTAAGGACAGTGTCGTGCTTAAATTTGAACAATTGTGTAGAATCCTGTAGTAAGCCAGGACAGCTTCTAGTTATTATTTGTTTACAAGTCTACATTGTAATCAATTATGATATATTGTAACACTTTAAATTCATTTTACAAAAATATACAATTTCGTAACATTTAGGTGCACTGCAACAAGTAAAACCATATTGTAACACCATAAATACATTGTAACATATGTTAGAGTTTAACAAGAAAATGCATTGCAGCAGCTTAAAGTGTAATGTAACAATTTGATTACAATGCAATAACAACATAAGATGGATAAATCACTTGAGTGCATTTCAACATCTTATACCATATTGTAACATTATAAAGTCACATACTCACTTTTTATTAGCAACTAAATTTAACTTTTAATTTTGGCGAGCAAAATGATGATCACTACACCAATCTTTCTCTTTTCAATAATTTCCATTTTTGGCCCTTTTCGCCGTCTATGTGAAGCTGCTAATAGGTCACGCTGATTCAGCTCGGCCGATTTGCAAATCAAGTTTTCCCCATATTAGATTTGCTGCGAGAGTGCGATAAGCCGATAATTTAGTAATTGCATCGCTTGTACTGATGACAGACGCATTCTTCATTGTGTTAGTCGCCTTTTTATGTTCTTTCTGTATTTGAAGAAAGTAAGCATAAATGGTTTTCATTGTATATACAGCTTGAACAATTCATGTGTTCTACGTCACGGCTTTTACAACCCGGTAAGCCTTTCGTACGAAAACTATGAGGGATACGATGTTTTGAATTTCATTATTGAAAGATAGAGTGTCGGTGAAGTTCTGAAAATTGTTTGGAAACGTCAGGGGAAAGATTGATGTTACTGATTTGGTTTTTGCCTTGCGTGCATTATAAAAATTGCATTTCAAAAGTTAGCGTATGACTTTAAGTGCATGCGACTTGTTATAAATCTAACAGTGCATTATAACATATAAGCATATAACTTACATTAATTACATTAAATACCTTGAAAACTTATAATACAGCTGCACATCAAAAGTCTGTTCGATGTACTAATGTATCTAAGTGCGAATATCATGTAATTTAGTTTTGGTTTGAACGTTAATGAAATAACTTCAGCAAAACTGACAAAGGATTTCCAATTGTCAATGTGTAAATTAACCATTGTCTAATTTATTGTGGGATTTTCTCCTAATCCTAATCCTAATTTTGGCATGATTAAAAAGACAAAGGGGTCAGATTTTCGAAATATTCCATTTCAACTCTCTGCGAACAAAATCAGCAAAACCACACTGACTTTATGCAAACCAACAAACATGACTTGTGTTTAAAGTTAATGATAACTTATTAAGGATTTTGTAAAGAGAGATAATAATTGTTTTCGAAATTTTGACCCCTGGTACTTCAGTGACCTGCCAAAAAATATTACGGTTAACTGTTGGATACGACATACGAATGCGTAAAGGTGAAATGGATCTTTTCTTATGTATAGAAAATTCAAAATTGTCCGTTTCCTTTTCGCACTGCCACGATGCCTCAAAGATATGCCAAATCATATGATATTTGCACTACGTTACGCAGGTAGGTAAACAAACTTTTGGTATGCAACAGTATATTGTCACACTTTACGTTCATTGGGATACTTGAAGAAATAAATGCTACGAAATGGCCTCGTTGGAACATAATGCAATGCCTTTTTTAGTCAAATTGTTTCAAAGACCTGTTTCGCTTCAGATGCCACAAGACTGGTTGACCGATGGGCGAAGACAAATGGACTTCTAGGCTGCAAGGGCCAAACCCTGAGTCTATTGTTATACTACTTACCTATTCTTTAACTTGAATAAATTTACTGCATGCATCTTTAGGTTGTTTTTTTTATAAATAACGCAAGCCTCCGCAGCTTCCGGCACCTTCCGTAATGTCACGTCATATATAGTAGTCCAAGTGAAGCACTACAAAATCATGCTTCGGTCAGTTTGATTAAAATTGACTGTGTTCCGAAGAAGAAGTTTAAAAAAAAAATTTCTTTATCGAGATTCGAGCTCGTTCTGTCTAGGGTTTTCCTCTTAACGCGGTCTGACCGCAGCCACACTTAGCGAAGCCACACTTGCGCAGCCACATTTAGCGCAGCCACACTTTGCGCACGAGTTTAGTGCAGACGAAACCTAATCATTAGAGGACCAATCACATCATCGCGTATAAAAGAAGGATGACGGCGATAAAGTTGACAAATTCCCCTAGCTACGTATATTCTGATACCGAAGGATTTTGCCGGGGACAATGTGATTGCACTGATGAGTTTACGTCAGATGCCATCGGTGGAACTAATATAAAAACTCAATAACATGATATAACCAGACACGTATTGCCTAGTTGTGAATCGATAGTAAACCGAAAATGTTTATTTCATTCTCAGTTGATTCCTATATATACTATTAATACAATATTTGCCATACTCAAAATTGGGTTACGCCGCCTCTTTTTGATGGAGCGAGATAAGCATAAAAGACAACTTCTGGCTGTGAAGAATGCCAATTCTGTTCTTTTGATATTAGGGTTTATTATTTATACGTTCACAAAATGAATAAGTAGAACTTTTTGAAAATTGCTTTATTTCAAATTTAGAAAGATATGAAAACATACAAAACCCCTAAACCTGCCTCGATTTGGTCTGTTCCCTGCCTCGTTTTGCCTTGCTGCGAGGCGGTGAAAAGCACACGCTCTTTTACCGCAATGAGACTGTAGCTGTGGTTCAAAGGGTAACAATATATCGTCATTCTCTTGGCCTCTTTTTAAAGTTTCTTTTACCAATGTCAAATGTCATGTCAAATAAATACAATTCCCTTCAACTAATTTAATTTACATTGCTGCAAATAAATACTCGACATTTAACACAATTACAAAGCGTCCCTACAGCCTTTAACAAATGATGACGGCTTTGAAAAAAATAAATGAACCTATCATAAAATTGAACACGGTACGTTACAACATCTTGTCTACCACAAATCAAAACGAGACCTCAACCAAAAATTAAAAGGCCTCCTTGCAGCCCTTCAGCTGAACTTAATAAAGAAAATAATTATGGGGTCTTCATGTAAACAAAATGAAACCGTAACAAAAATAAACACGATACAATGGAGGACGAAACCTAGGGTCAACAACCCAGACCAATAATACCAACATGACCTAGGTGAACACACAATTTGTAACATTTCATCCCTCAAGCAGATACAAGACATTGATGAACACACAAACTGTCACATGTCAACTTCCAAGCAGATATGTTGAAAGTCCCAGGGATTTTCCCTACCTCTTAGGACCCTCTGTAGCCAGGAGGAAACTTTATGGAGTCAGGAGCTGTGCAGAGTCCCACAAGAGCAACCATGACGTCATTCTGTGAAAAAATTACGACATCGGTTGTCACAAAAGTCCCCTGTAAGAATCGGGTTTAGCAAATGCATTGAACATTTGAGAGCGTACCGTGAATATTATAATATACAACCAAATCACGTGAGACCACTACTTCTGTGTTCTTCCTGTTTCTTGCTAATCGGTAAAAAAGAAGAAGCGTTAGTTAAATCTATCAATTTTTTTCTTATACTCCCCCTATCTAAAGCAACATACCAACATTTTATCACATACCTTTTACCTGTGCACGTCTAAAATAATTTACAGGCGTAATATTTGGTGGTTTTTCATTCAGTGAAAATTGACCTTTCCAGTGGCGTTTTCATTCTGTTTTCATCCGGTTTAAATGAGAACCAGACGTTTTCGTCATGAAATGAGCTTACATTATACGGCTGATCATATCTTACCGAAAACTGTCAAGCAGCCCAATGTCCTTATTCAACTCTAATCACACTGACTCCGTCCCTCTTGAATAGTACATGCAAGTCACGTCTTGCTCGCTCTCTGTGGTAGGGTCGGCAAAACAGCTTCAGAAATGCATCTCGGAATGGTCGATAACTTGCAGCATAAATGAAGACATTCCACAGACTGTTTGAAACAAGACAATTCAATCCGATCTGAACCATAAGAACGAGTTCCGTTTCCATAAAGTTTCTGACTAGGACGATGATGGTTATTGGAATGTAGCTTACTATGTAGACCAAGGTTGACAGGTACATGGTGTATGTGAACTGCGTTGAAACAGATCTCTGATTGCCTGTATTCTCATTTCTTTTCATTTTTCCCAGCTCAACACGGATTCTTATCAGAAGGCCAACAATGATGGAAGTTACTAAAAAAACAAGTACCCTTGAAACAGATCTGATTGAAGTTGGATTCTTTTGAATGTAGAATCCGAGGGTTTTGTTGTAACTCCATGTTCCATCTGAAGCCCACAGGGTTATCGCTCGAGCAATGCTGATAGAAAGTACGATGACAATAGCCAATATGAATCTCTTTGCTGACATGAGTCGGGGATAGTGTAGAGGCCAACAGATGGCGATGTATCTGTCCACAAGAGCGAGCATGATGTTGAAGGCATTCTGTGTAATAATGAACAGCATTAGCATTGCTGAAAGTCCTCCATACACATCTGGATATGGAAAAGCATTCAAAAGCTTGGATGGCACAATGAATATAATGATACATAATCCTAATGCAAAATCTAGTGCCGCCATCACAGAGATGTTCCACAATGTAGGTTGACGTAGTTCGCGAGATTTTACGATGACAATGATAACGATACTTTTACTAACCAGAACAAGAATAGAGAATAGAGAGTACAGAACCACGGTCATTGTGTTTATATCTTCCGGCGACATCGTTGTCCTGCTTAAGTAAAACAATTTGATAAACTTAAGTGTTCTTGTTGACCCTTTTGCTTCTGTTCACTGAAACACCCCAATGCATCTATCAACGCAATGAAAAGAAACCCACGCAGACTACAACCCTGTCACGCTCCTTGTAGAGAGATGCCCAAACTCGACCCAACTGAGTATAACAGTAGGAAGCGAGACAGATACAAAACTATAGGCATATGATAACATTTCAATCAATATAATTAGTGCAAATGATGTGATTAATGATTGTAACGAAATAAGACTTAATAACTTATATTCGCTAACCATAAATTATATCTTAGGTGAGAATGGTTTGATTGGTATAGTGACGAATAATTGACATGTTTACAAAGCGAATACGTAATACACATAACACGATGATACTATCAACAATTCATACGATTGGACGATGGTTCAATATGAAGTCATCGTAATGATTGCGTTGTGACAGAGGTAATTATGGCATTGTAATCAATCACACATGAAAACACACATGTGAATGACCCTATGACCCTACCCACGCATGCACCCATACGCTCAAGCATATACATATACGTGAACGTACGACCATGGCTGGAACTAGCTAGCCATGGGTGGAATTGCTGCAGTGTAACATTTTACCCAAACCTTACTGCGTGTAGAAGAAAGTTGTCGAGCTACGGGCGAGATATGCTTCGATGAGCTCTAGGCATAACTTCAACATAGTCTTACATCATTTGTTCAGTTTTAATGATTTCGGTTTCATTTCTTTTTAAATAAACTAATTTTGACGATCATTATTATTTTTCACTATATAAGCGAGGTCTTTACAATCATAAGTAATGCGTTAGAATATCACTTTTATTTTTGTCTTATTTTTGTGTTCATAAAATAAATTCTTTATGACCTTGCTACTTTCTACAGCAAATACTTTTATACCTTACGATAAACCAAAACATATTCCTGATGTTCAATGTTTTATGTCTTTTAAACGTGTTTTTACAATTTTGTTTTACTTAATGACACTAGTACTAGAAAATCTAATGAATTAGTCACGAAAAACTGCATGTAATTTTCAATTCGATACCAACAGAATTAGGTCACAGGTTCGAACCCGTTTCGATTGAAAAAGTCTTATGTTAATAAATTGTCGTTTTATGAAATTATTTTTGAAAACATTGACTTTGGAAAAATAAAAAATAAAATTTACGTTACGGTTGGCACCACTACGATGAAGACCTCTGCACGTGTGAAATTTGAAAACTAGAAGTAAAACAAAGGAGCAAATGTGTCAATCACCTCAGATAGGTAAGCTGTTCCAAAATACACCAAATATTGCAGTGTAAAATTATGACCTCACTGACATAATAATGTTAAATTAGTTCTTATATTTCGCTAGACTATACATTGAAATGTCCTCAAAGCGCTAAAAGAGTTCAAAGGTTAATTTTCAGGTAAGTACATCCTATCATGAACGGTTCAAGAGAAAGACTCACCCCTTTAACTGGATCGTACGAACGCACGCATGGATGGAGGCAGCTCAAACCTATATCCCCCAGTTGGATTATAGTAATAAACCATTCCTAAAAACACTCTTCCGATACAGATTTAGGGTACATATATTTCAAGCGTTACATGCACTTAAAGCGACAGACACGTCTATCCAAAAGGAATACCGATTCCATGATGAGACGCTCCACGTGTTGTAGCAGTCATAATTGGCAACGTCATAAAGGGTGTGGTATACAATCTACATTCAGTTCAATCTCATTAAACGAAGTTCTAGCCATTCGCTCATCGTTTTTTCTATTCGATTGCTATTATAGTCGGATAGCAAACGGTAGATCCTAAGGAAACCAACAGAGTTGCTTGTCTCTGACGAATCACAGAGCTCGCTACGTGACTCCGAGTGCTCTTCCAAATCTTTGGCGCTGTTTTGTCGAATGATTGTACGCTGTGCGGGGTGATTTGGGATCAATTCAGAACCACAAATCACCGGGATATCAGTTTCAAGCCACAGGCCCTCGGATCATTAAAAAAATGCATAAAAAATGTATTCTTTTAAAATTAAATTGTTTTTTGGCGAACACCCCCTGAATTGAACTGTATATATTGATGTAGTATATGGAAAGGCCAGACTATCGATTTCGGCTGGGGTCGAATCGAGAGTCTGGCCTCCTATTAACAGAGGTACAATTCGATTCAGGGGGTGTTCTCAAATAAAGTTTTTTTTAATCTAAAAAAAAGTTTTTTTAATGATCCGAGGGCCTGTGTTTCAAGCTGATTGCATGATACCATTAAAGGTTGATTTAAAGGGATATATCAGTAAAATCAGCTTTTAGAACTTATTTTAATGACATTGGGTTATTTACAAAAGAAATACACAGTTAAAATCGCAATTTTCGAAAACCAGAAAAAGTATCTGGGAAATATTGAAAAAGGAGTGTTCATTTACTTTTGTAGGATTGCTAACCTTTATGATTTGAATATATTTTCATGTTTCCTATATATATCTCTCAAATCAAAGCTGTTGAATTATGATATATGTTCAATAAATCGTACTACATATCAACATGCATAACGGCCTAAGTTTTCTGAGCCCTAACAAAGTTGAAACCAACAAATTACAGATGAAAGTACAATATAAAGGCTTATGATTTTAATGGGTCCATATACACAGTCATTTAACACCACTTGAGATAAAAATAATCGTAGATATAAAATATATAAAAGATAAAAAAAAGATCTAGCAACATTAAATATTGTCAAAGCAAGTCTCTGTTTGAATATTTATTCATTTTACGGTTTAAATAAGACGTTTTGAAATAATAAAACGTTGTTTGTCATTCATGCCACAGTTCAATAACATTTAAATTTGTAAAAAAATTCATTTGAAAATCAATAAAGGTATTTTTCAATTTTTTTGCGGCTCTATGCTCATATATAAGAGTTATAGGTGAACTTTATCTTTTAAAGAGTTCCAATCTTGCAGGGTATGTACATCGATATTAATAGTTGCTTTATATTTAATTACACGGTTAAAATGCTAACTCCTCCGGTTTTATTTTCAGTAGTATATTCAAAATTAAATATGTCATATCTTTGGATGAATCAATTTATTTCACATCTTCAAGTTAGCATAAATCAAAGTGGTCCCTGTACAGAGATCATGTAACTTTGCGAAGATCCAATTTTGTCCATTTCGATTTCTCTTGATTTGAAACATTTAGATAAACACGAGCAATGATCCGTCATTCAAAGGTTGGATGTTATATAATTTATGTTGTTATATCAATTTATTTTTAAACGAATTCCATTTTGACTCAAATCGTTGTTTTCATTTATATAAGATGATTGTTTAGAGGCGAAAAGAGTTATTTCCAGATTTCATGTTTTCGAGAAATCGAGGTTTAAAGTTTACAAAGCTATTAATCAGGTTCATAACATATCGTCAATTGCATGATATCACCGAGACTTTTACAGTATGACCGAATATGATAATCCTTAAACAACTTTACTATACTATTAATCATGTCATTGGTTAGCAACACAGAGATATAATTTTTTTCTGTGGCAAACAGAGATATCCGCAGATGGATGTCCCGAAATGTGGTCAAATCCGAGCTTTAGTGAGGGACAACTCGATTAACCTTAATTCCTAGCTTCGAGTTAGTTATTCTTTTTCATACCCAAGTCATTTTCCAGTGGCGGATCAAAGAACACCCTGAATCTCCCCGCCCCCTCCGCTACTGCAGGTCCATATAAGATATCAAAATAGATTCCTAGGGCGCATCATCCTGAAAGTGGGGGATTTTTTATGTCTTATCTTAAAAGAACGGTGAAGTTGAAGTCGAGTCCACTTAGTTATTTCTTTCAATGATACACCTTATGGTCCTATTATGTTGTCTTTGTTTCTCTATTTTTAAAAATTTATTTAGAAATCATTTCTAGTGCCTGACCCTTCTGTTGCAGATGGACAGTACAGTTTCGGTCAACTGGTCAGTGTTGGTGTTCTGTGTGGTCAGTTGCAGTGGTCAGTATCTGACCAACTTCAACAATCTCCGTAAGCATTCTATAATTGTTGTTATTATCAGCCCGTATCCCATGAATTGACCTCCTATTGTATTGCACGGGTTGACTATCCGGCTTTGGCAATATATCACCTCACCAAATTAAGCTATTATCTTTATTTTATGAACGTTTTCTTTGGTGCAAGTAACATATGATAGTGCTGACTTTACAACTGTAATTATTTAAAGTGACAGAGAATATGTTTTATAATTTTTCATGTGAATTAGAGAAGATTCAAATTACCATCAAGATCCGGATTTAAGTTTACATCGTCTCACTAAACTTGCATCTTTTAGTCTAAATTGATTTTCATTGTTTTTAATAATAATCGAAAAACAGCCATATGAATGTTGAAAGTCAAAATTTTGCGTCCTGTTAACATTTTCAAAAGTTTTTCTTTATGTCTGCTGTAAAATAGTTTCCAAAATTTCGTTAATAGATCATTTTTCATATAGTTATCGTATATCAGATACTAGGCATCAGTTAAGCCCATGCCTTAAGTTGAGAGCACACGTACGTGACCAAAGATTTTAAAATAGTATCTACCATTGTACAATCATTGTATATCCCCCCTGAAATCCATAAGGTCCCTGACAATAACCCATCTTCCAACGCACGGCCTATTCTTACCAGCTTGCATTTCTTGTACATTTCCGTGCTTGTGTTCAAGGCTGCATCGACGGTTCGCGATAGTCCAATGAGAAATCATATGAGAATTTCATTTTTTGGGCGAAGGGGGCGCTTCACTCTAAACAGGTATTTAGACTGGTTGGAACAGGAGCGGAACGCGAGTTGCATAAAACCTTTCAAAGGAATAATATATCCCTATGTCATCCTTGACGGAATGGTATAACGAATTTATCTTACCGAATGTCTAAATTTATTATTAAAAAGACAAACAGAAATGAACAACACCTATGACCTGATCACGTGACTTTGATTGGTTGACGTGGAAGCACGCTTTACTCATGTAACGGGGTATAAGGGATTTATCATCCCTCTGTGACGGTGTATATGGATATTTGTGAAGCGTGACGTGGACCAATCAGAGATCGGCATTCTTACATGAGGTAGGATAAAAATTGATAGACTCTGTTGCAATCTGAAGCCATGAAGATGACAATAACCTATAAACTTACCATGATTACTCACGACTTGCAATCAATCCAAAATGACTATGACGTTTCTACTCTGAGAGGACCATGGTTATCCAGGATTATACTTATCTAGCTAACGCAACATTTCGGTTGTCGACGAAAAGCAAAAATAGATTTCCAGGGCGCAGTCTTCAATCATAAGCAAGATACCATAGTGTTCCATAATATCCAACACCGGACAGATACATTTATAAAAAATATCCATGTTCAATACAAATTTACTTGCAAACGTTCCTGTGTATTTTCAGATAAAGAAAAATGTATTCTCGAAGACGGGTGTGGAAACCTTCGCTACGGCAGGTATCCAAGTTGCACGAGCTGTGAGGAGTTTGTGGAATGTGTGAACGGAGTTTACAGAGTAACCACGTGCCAGAGCGGCCAAATTTATGATACATTTCTAAAATTTTGCTTGTTTGGAGGCGTTTGTAGGTATGTCATAAGAATTAAACGATGTTCTCTCTTTAAAAGCACTATTGAACATTTTATAATAGGAAAGAAAAAAACTTACCAATTGCAATTCCATTAATTACTGAAATGATTGAAGGGTGATTACATTAAAATGGCGCATGCAATTCATGCATAATTTATTCTAAAAATAGAGACAATCGATTTGAGAAGATAATGGGATGTTTTTCACTCTGAAGAAAACTTTTATTATGTAAAATTTTACTTTTAAAGTAACGTTTGATGAAGTGAAATTTTCAGAACGTCTTACAGTGACGTTTAATATACCTGATAAGAGCGTTTATTATGCAAGCTTTTTTTACGGCAATAATATTGATCGAAAGGCGGTGACATGTCAGTCAGCAGAAAACCATATTGACTACAGAACAAAAGTGATATTGACTTGAGTAACTAAAGATAGACCTGCTGAAATCAAACCGCTGTATCATGACGTCATGCTATGGTTATCATGACGTCATTGGCCTGTCGCAATCGAACTGCAAGCTGTTCTTGTTGCATTCTCTATCCCAATATCTTTAGTGTAGCAATTAAACGATACTCTGAGTAATTCGGTGAGAAAAAAGTTTATTTGCATTATTGAGAACAGGGAAAGGGGTTTTCTCATTATTTCGCTACGTGCATCACCTGAAGTTACCCGAATGTAAATGTGTACCCAGTATTTGTCGAGACAAAACAAGCAATGATGGTCTATGCGGTCATTTGTCATCAATAGCAGCAATTATGAAAACAAAAATATTTGTTTTTAAGAATACGTAAAAAATAATTTATTCAGAATAATTGAAAACGTTTTTTAACATGACACTGAGTATTCTTTAGTAGGGTAAGTTCGCTTTTGGCTTTTAAGTTCAGTTATTTTCTATCTACATGTAGTTATGAATACACATAATCGCAATGATATTTTATAAAACAGTTTAGGTTCATTCGTGCCGGTCGCAGCCCCTATCAACATTCAAATGACCAGCAGTCCGACAACCGGAAGTCCGACAACAGAAGACGTTCCACCAACAATTGAAATGCGAATTGAAGACAACTCGACAACCTCTGCGGATTCGTCTACTACTTCTCCGACAACTCCTGTTTTTCAAACTTCAACTACTTCGGCTTCTACTTCTACTACTGCTGCTACTTCTTCTGTAGCTTCAACTACTACGTTAACGACTACTCCTTCTACTCCAACTACCGCAACAACCACGACAATAACAACCACAACAACCACTAACCCTACAACTTCCATAACCACTACCATCCCTACAACAATTACAACCACTTTTATTACAACAACAACTATCCTTACAAGCTCAACAACGACAACCACGATGCCTACAACCTCAACCACTATCCCTACAATCTCAACCACGACAACCAATATGCCTTCAACCTCAACCACGACAACGACTATCCCTACAACCTCTTCAACAACAACCGATAACTCTAGAACCTCTTCAACAACAACCGCTATCTCTACAACATCTGACACAACAACAACTACTATCCCTGCAACCTCTTCAACAACAACCGATATCTCTACAACATCTGACACAACAACAACTACTATCCCTGCAACCTCAACAAGAACAACCACTATGCCTATATCCTCAACCAGCATCTCTATGCCTATAACTACAACCACAACAACAAATATCCCTACAACCTCAACCTCAACAACAACAATTATCCCTACAACCTCAACAACAACAACCATTCTCCCAACAACCTCAACAACAACAACAACCATTATCCCTACAACCTCAACAACAACCATTATACCTGCAACCTCAACAACAACAACCATTATCCCTACAACCTCAACAACAACAACCATTATCCCTACAACCTCAACAACAACAACTCTACCTACAAGCTCAACCACAACAACCAATATGCCTACAACCTCGGAAAAAACAACCACTACCTCTACAACTTCAACTTCAACAACATCAACTACAACCGGTATGCCTACAACCTCAACCACAACAACCACCACAGCCACACCAGGTCAAAGGGTGGTGGTGAACAGTGATGGCCGTTTCATAAAAAGAACTTTGTTTAAAACAGGATGCCTTGAAAGGTGTTCCGATGGAGGGAGTGGAACATTTCCTTCCTGTTCCGGTTGCGATAAGGTCATCTCGTGCACCGGAAGTCGTCAAAAAATTAAACGATGTTTTCTAGGGCTATTTTGGGATGATAAATTCAAGAAATGTTTGCCATATTCGTCCACTTGTCGTTCGACATTGAAGAGAGTTCCGGTATCTATCTTCGGAGGATACAGCCTCTACTGACCCATGGGATAAATATGGCTTAATATGGGTTAATGAAGGGGCCGAAATTAAATGAAAGGCGACTTCATCATCACTGAAGTCTTTCCATGAAGTAGGTATAAATGGGGGTTCTGGACCAGCGGTGGCCAAAACGTATTTTCTCATCAACCTTAACACAAAAACTGCTCCACAGTTTTTATCTGTTATGGTTAATTTATACCTACTAATGAGGATAAAAACATGTTGGTTGAAATCGGCGTTGTTATTCTTGTCTCAGTCTTTGGAGTATATATGTCAACAAATTTTCTAATATTCATTGATAACAGATTGAAATAAATGGTATTTTCAAAAGAGTTCTAAAATATAATATGATTTTGTCCCATTCTTCCATAATGCATTTATTTACTCAGGAGATGTGTACAACCTCATTTAATCTGACGTAATATTCACGACACTAATACTATATTCAATGATTTGAAAACAAACTTTGAAAAGAACTCAACTAATGTAACAATTTTGAAAAGTTTAGGTAATATATGAAAAATATAGCTTGTTTACCTTTTGATATATTACTTTAAACTTTTAATTGCAAAAGGTAATTACATTTAAGAAAATAATTACAAGAAAATGTATAGTATGTTAGTGTACTTTCCTTCTTAAATACGTAAATATTTACAAATGGTATATCATTGATTGATATCTTGAAAAAGTTGAATGCTACGCCACTCGTGAAAATATAAATTTCTACTTCACTTGATGAGATATCCATGGTATTCGACGAGAAATGTCAAATGTTCTATTTATTATGTTTCCCAAAACCCCGTAAATGACCCTAACTATATGAATGGAGAACCTAAAACGCTTCACTAGCGCGGCCGTTGCATGACGTCATTCAATTGTTTCATGACGTCACAGACGACGTCATATGATTGTGATTGTTGCATTATTCTATTGAGTAGAATACCATTTTTATTTCACTCAGTGAAAATACGGATTTTATTTTCACTGATAAATGGCATCTTTCACCATTCGAAATATAATAAATATATATCATTTGTCATTTTAAACTCAAAATGTTAAATTGAAGAGGATGTTAATTATTTAGAAAAGACTTATGCTGTCTTTATTTTACACACATCGTTGCTTAAATTTGAACCTTTTGTTATGTTATTGTGTATTCTTAGAGTTCCTAATTTACTTGTGCACAGTACCCAAATTAAAATCATGTAGCCCTAAAAAATATCTGACATTGATCATTAAATAATAAAATAATTTTAAAAACATAAATTTGCTCTTAGTTCTCCTATTCATCTCTTTTGATTACTCATCCGCTCGGAACTGGTTTATGGATCCCTAATCTAATGATCCACCCGCGCCACAGATATCAAAATGCCAGATATAACCTACCATCAGAATCTTAGATTATTATTGAGCCTTTAGAACTTGAACCGTGGAACGCCTCTTGCAGTTTGGCGCATCAAGCTAGCAATTCAATACGTAAATTCTAAACTCTAAAGCAACCCTTCAAATCCAGCTCACAACTGCGTATTTAATCCAAAAGAACAGCATTTGTATTCTTTAAAACCCAAAGTAATTCCACCATTCGGTATCCGTATTTGACATCATGTTGAAAATTAGGATGTCGACCTCTATTACTCGCCCGTGTAAGATACTGCAGCGCTAGCTCCAGACAGCGAGTATCCGCTCCGTGACGTCACTAATATACTCGCTGCCATCAGAAGGCTTCAAGTTGAAAAAGCTCTAACACAGCGCGTGCAACCGACGATTGATGTCACGCTCTAAAAGTGAAGCTCCTAACTCATAGGATTCACAATGCAACTCCGAACAACGACTCACGAAATGAGTACGGCAAACGAAACGTTTTGTTATTTTATTAAGTTGTCTTTGAATTTTTTAAACGTAACAAATTGTACACCATATACTCATCAAATAGGAATTATATTTGAAGCAAATTCCACAAATTTTTGTAATATTCATAGAATTTCATACGCCTAACGTTTAAAACATACTCTCGAACCAAATTATTTGTATGTAAAATAACAATTTGGTTCGAGATTATCGATGACGTCAATTCCCATTGTTGTCAAGAATTCTGACAACAATGCCCCCGCAAGTGAAGGCAGGGCTACTACCGTAGAGGTACTCGAAGGGAAGGCGCCCTGACTTGGAGGTTGACTGCAGTGTAATATGTATACGGCGATATTAAACTAGTGTAATACCGCTGAACGTATGATGTCATAATATGGTGTGTTAGTGACGTCACAACGTTAGCACCGCCGTCACAATGGCGGCCAAGTCGCGGAAATGCTTTGTTCAGTACACTTTTGGCAATCATGCTTGATTACTGAGGTCAAGTAATAAACAGAATACTAAATTTCCTTCAATATATTACTATGTTTATCAAACTCGTTAATGATTTTGTATCAAACTCGCTTAGCTCCTTTTATACTTCATTTTATCATTAACTCGTTTAATAAAAATAGTATTAAATGGAAGGTTGTTTAATTAGTATCGTCTATCACAACTATAGCAAAACTCGGTTTGTTGACTAATCAACCATTGTAGTTGGTCAAGCCCGGTGTTGATCTCAACTAAACCACTCATAAAATCAGAAACCAATGAACTAGTATTCCTACAAGCTTTCAGCGAACTCCGTGAATTGTACTCTGACTACAAAGCAATTTTAACTGAGGGTTCTAAGGATGAGGAAACTGTAGCACGAGCCACTGTTACACCTTCAGCAACTCATGCTCCAAGGTTGCATGATAGTAGCAGCATCTTCAATTCAACACATTAAAATTTCAATTCCTTATAGTTTTATAATATTTTCAAACTCTCTTTCCTGCTTGCAGGCAATTATGAATTGTACAAGTTGTCAACCCATTATCAGGGAAAATCTAACAGTTCATAATACATTTCTCTAAAATTTCCTGTATCAGGATTAGTCATGTTTTTTTGTTTTGTTTTTTCTTTTCAATGAAAGCGTTTAACACCCTTACTGTCTAGCTGTGTCATCTTTTCAACAGTGTATTATTTGACTGAAAAGCCAAAAACACCAAAGCAACATACGTTCAGAAGCGTACGTAAAATATCCCACAACCCAGAAGTAGTATTATTGCCCAACAGGGGCATATAGATTTTTGTCAACACTGTTTTGCTTTCCTCTTTATCGATCGCATGAAACAGCATTGGAACCTAAAAGAACTGTACAGAAAACCCGAAGACCCGAAACAGAACAAGATGACCCGAAAATGAAACAGGATAAACTGAAAATGAAACACAAACAAATCCAAAACAAAACACGAGTGACACAAAACGAAAACGAACTTCAAACTTGAAAAAGATAAATGCTTTGTGATAAATTCTCTGCCTAAAGAAAAATGAGAATATAGTCTATAAAGTCTCCTTTACAGTATTTTTTATAAAATGGCATTTTAAAACGAACAAAAATCAAAGGCCCCTTTCTATCGTGGTGCAAACCCTTCTATTCTAACCCATCTCAATGGACCCTCAATGTAGGTGATATTTTTGTTTCCGTTCCCAAACCCCTTTATCCCTATATTTGCATGGGTTCTTTTATCCTCACAGCTTCACATCTATTTCGTACTATTGTTAGTTGTGTAGAAACAGTTGGCCATACAGAACAAATGTTGTTAACACAATATTCTCAATATCTCGCAATGGTAACCCTAATTTAGGATGTTTTCATAAATCACATCTTTGAATGGCATTTTAGAAGTTATAGTGTTTAAGAATGATGAAAGTTTTTAACTCAACAAGGCATTAACAACGCAATAGAAAAAAACGCGTTTTTCTATGAAATTATCACATTTCTAGTTTTTAGTGAAATATTAAACATAAAATTAAAGAAACCAAGATATTTCTTAACGATGCTGTAATCACTATAGACATGACTTGGTTTCCAGAGAACGGAAACTAACATGAAACGACACGGAAACCAATATTTCCACTTGGTATCGAGACAAGGTTTATTTAGTTTCCATCTGGATTCCTGAAACTTGAAACTACCAATTTACCAAGTATCCGTTTGGTTTCCATCACGGAACATTACACACTATCCAAGCGGGATCCAGTTGGTTTCCATGATGTTAATTTACTGTATGTTTCAACCTAATAATAATGAAAACGGTCAAGTCCAGTGATGAAAATCTCAAGATAATAGAGCCACTGCCCTAAGAGCAAGCGATTTGATAAAACAACGATACATGAAAACATTCAGTGAAAGGCAATTGCAAGCACAATATAACTTAGTTTTGAAAATGAATTTATCAATTCATAATTGTGTTTATATACTGCTTCGTTTGTTTAGTTATTGCTTACATTCTTATCTTTTATATTCCATTTCAATTCATGTTTTCAATTCATATAACATAGTAGGCTATGTACATGTTATGAACTTTAACACAGCCTGACATTATCATATGATTGTTAGCTATAGAGCATTAACTTTTGTTAACATTAACGTTAATAAAAAAAATTTATAAATACGCTGGACATTTTCGGGGTATTTTTAGAGTATTGTAACTGTTTCCACTTCATAATGAAGTAACCTTATCTGTTATTTTTTAAAAATAATAATTGTGCATGTTTCTTTTAGAGATTTATGAGATACCTCAGAAAAGTGTTGCTAAATTTCTGTTATAGAAATGAACATATTGGCAGGCAGTATTATGTGTTTTATTTTATCATGTGTATTTAACCCAATAATATCACAGTAAACATTGGTATTCAGAAAGATTCTTATATAATCATCAACTAGTTTTATCTTTAAAAGTTCTTTCTTTGTAACAATGAAAAGACGTATAGGGTTGATGTCAACCATAATACAACAAGCGTGTTGGTATGACGTGTACTCGGTAATGAGGGGACGTTCCAAGATGGCGACCAAAACAGTACAACAGAGATAGGCGTCTGATTCCATTGCTCGTTCCTCCTAATTGTCAAGGATTAAATGGTTAAATTTAACTTTGAATAGTCAGGATATGAATTAAAAATATATCGGTGAAGCGTTTGGTTTCACAAAATTCAAGAAAAAAACGTAATTGCCATAAAAAGTTGAGGTTTATCGCACTTATATTTTCGAAAGCGGTGATAACTACTCTAATAGTGAATTTTCCTACCCTTAAGGAGCCTGAATGATATAGATATCGTCACACACAGATGCTATCGGACGTAATTAAGATTTCTGTGCAATTAAAATTTGCTTGAGTAATTAATAATATATTCCCAAATTTAAAAAATCAACAAAGCAGCGGAAGGAACTCGGTTTTAATAAAAATTGGGAGGGGTCCTTTTTGGATGGGGAGTAGACATAATGTTTCTGTAGACGAGATAAAACTCCTTATTTTACAATTTTTAACTCGACCACCAATTTCAAACCTTAACTGAAAAATTGAATGTTTAGATCCTCAGAGTGGCAAAGGTGGAATTTTGAGAAAACACTATATGAGATAATTCCCTATGATGTTTTAGGTATTGATAAGGGCTTCATTGTTGAAGGAACCTCACTATATATCTGCAATTCAAACACGGTAGATAAGTTAAAAGAGTCTTTACTATAATTAGAGCCAGAAAGCCTCATTTCTATAACATTAAAATATTCAACGCCATCAACTACTCAGTTGTCAAGGATAAAAAAGATGACTTCAATATTCAAACATAATTGGATGAATTAATGAAAGCTGGTTACTTGTAAACATGGATAGGTTTGAACAAAGTGATTGCGAAGAAAGATTTTCTTTTGGTTTACATTGCAATCTTGCTATTTGTGGATGTTTCAAAATTTGATATTCACCGTCAGTGAGATTTTCAGACATGTAACAATTTTCTCGTTACAGTACACAGTAGTTGACGTAGCCCCTCCCCATGTTTTTTTTAGGTTAACAAACTGGTGCCTTATACGTTACTGTCCGCAAAATAGTTTAATGTTTCTACAACTATTACAGTGATTGGGCGATATAACAATGGTATTGGTTTGTATCCTAATGTTGCCGAATCTGTCAACTTTATTATGCACGTTCTTGTTGTGAAAAACATGAAATCATAAATAAGATAATGAATAGGACTTTTTAAAATAGTTTTTTTTTCTATTTTATTCAATAACATCATTTAGCAATCAGTAATGTACATTGATATCAAAGCCGCTAATGGCTGAAATATTGCCCAAGCGGCGTTAAACAATAACTCACTCACTCACATTGATATCACAGATGTTATACTCTTCCTGAGTAGAACACTCTGACAATTCCACACTATGGAAAACATAAATTAGATATCACAAAAGGGATAATCTTTATAAACGTAAATAAAGTAGTTTCTGGACGAATGGGGTATTCCACATAAATAGCACATTACGCCAATCAGGCTGCTTGAGCTATCAGAATAACCTCTATTTGTATCATTACAATTAGCAATGTCAAGTAAGTTGTTTTCGGGCATCTTATGATATTTTAAGATATTCTTATTGAAACGCAAAATGGTGATGACATGAAGCTTACAGACAACATGGAATTCAAATCCGTCAGATACCAGGAATGGAAACATGGCAGTGATATGATTTCGCGTTAAGATCTCTTCAAAATGATTAAAGGCGTATGGACAATAAAATAGACAAAAGTGAAATGGTTACCTGTTTATACATTTGATATGTACATGTAGAATATGCATAGGGATTCAAATATGATTGAATGCAGTAACAGTTACATGAAATCTTGTTAGTTCTTATTAAAGCTGAAATTGTCCACTCCCCATCCAAAAATGTCCCCTCCCAACCTTTATTTCTGGGTCCTGTCCGCCGATTAAGAACCGAGTTCCCTCCGCTGCCTTGTTGATCTTTTAATTTGGCAATAACTAATTAATTACTCAAGCAATTGCAAATCCCTTTCAATTGCACAGAAATTTTCATTACGTCCGATAGCAACTGTATGTGACGATATCTATAACATTCAAGCTCCTTAAGGGTAGGAAAATACACTTTTAGAGTAGTAAGTTTGTGCAACAAAACGCTGCACCAATATATTCCTCATTCATATCCTCACTATTCAAAGTTAAATCTAACCATTCAACCCTTGACAATTAGGAGGAACGAGCAACGGAATGAGACACCTATCTCTGTCGTACTGTTTTGGTCGCCATCTTGGAGCGTACCTCGTACCCCAATGATAATACAAAAAGCGTGTATATATGACGTAGCAATTCATATAGAAACACAGTAACATAAGGTAGGAACAAGTACATGTACATGTCATGTAAGAACTGGTAGAAGAGGGCTCCATTTGTTATTAAAATTTTCATATTTTTTTTTCAGCAAAAAAGATTTGCGTTTGAGTGTCAATATACAAGCTTACTCTAGGCACTTTATTTTTTCATACTGCATATGGAAATATTATACGTTTTAGAGTTATTATCTGAAGCAAAAAGTCCTCACCTCAAAGACAGTTTTTAAAAAAAACGTATACCCCTCGTAGCCGGGACAGTCAATAAGCAGTTGATTTTTAAAAATAATCCACTCTTAAGCCAATAAAGTGACGTCATCACCATGGATTACGTCTTGTTTGATGAAAATACAAGGTATATTACTTTTCGTTGGTATAACCCAGAGATATATGCAACATCTGTGCATTCGTTGTATTTACAAAATATTTGGGTGAGCTAGTACCTTTAAAACAAAATTTTGAATCATCACCAACTAGCGTTAAGAAGAGTTTATATATGCATGCTCGACAGAAGATTATTTCCACTTTGTTTCGAATCAATACAGAAAATATAAGGGTTTTAATTTCAACATCACTGTATTCAATTCAAGTCTTCATTTGAAGTAACGTCATCGATTTGAAGCAGGATACCCAACAGTACCCTGAAAAACGTCAAATGCTTTAAAAGTGAAAAATTGATGCGGTTTTAATTATTCATTTAATTGCCAAATAAGTTCCTCGTTTTCAAGCGTTAAATTGCTCCGGAGGGAAGTCACTTTTCCTGCCGTAACGCTGCCGCCAAGACCAGTTTGGCCCTCTTGATGCGCTGCGCCTCGGTGAAGATTCAGAAAGACTGGGCACTGGCCGGAAAACCACTTTGATGCTCAGCTCCGCTTACAAGACGTATTCCGGAGGTTGACAATACGCTTTTGAAAGTGATTACGGGGAATATTTCCGTGTATTGTCCCAACCAATCAGAAGCGCTGGCTTCATCTTCCTCTCCAACAATCGACACGAGTGATTAGCCGCTGAAAGACAATTTTCATGAGCATTCAACTTCCGAAATGATTGTTCCCGTTATTGGAAAGCAGCCGACATATTTCGCTTTTGAAATTAACGCCGGCGATGTCGTCTGCCTCTTCAAGTTATAATTGAACAAGAGCGCATTATGTACTCCGCAGCACGAACAGCCCTTTCCGCGAATAACTTCTCGATAAATTGCTTCCTTATGTCATGGAGTCAGACACAGTTGAAGAGCAATTCCTGACATTTTCATCTTAGTCAAACTTGCGAAGATGATTTCGGCAATATTCACATCAAATACGATTAATTTCCCCATGTTACATTCACCAGTTATTGCACCGCAGATAAAGGCGGGAATACACGCGTGCAGGGGTCAAAAGGAAGGTCACGTGATTTGGCGGGTTATGAAAACAGCGCCTTCTTTATATGACGAGTGGGAACTTAAAGCGGCCATTGACAAGTGATAATTGGAAAAATGCGGGGTGATTTAGGATGTGATCCGCCGCTTCTGCTTCGTGTCTGATCGGCCGTGAAATATTTATGAGTGATTATAAGTTTAATTAAATGTCTTTGAGCTTCCGTGCAATTGATTGCGGCTTTCCTATACATACATCGTGCCTGGTGGATAAGGGTTCCTTCTTTAAAACTGGTACCGGAAGACATATCGACTCTCTAGTGATGTGATATTCCTCTCTCACGTTCCTCCCTTATGCGTGACGTCATCGACAGATTTGTCATATTTATTTCATATTAATTTGAATAAATTTTATAAAAAAAACTTTTTGATCGATTTATTAAATGACGTAGCCTTTAAAACAGCTTCCAAAAATAATACCGTGTATTTAGTATGATTGCGTAACTGTATATGTACATGTGATAAAAGAGTCGACAACATGGTGTAAATCGAGGATAATTTGAAAAATGAAATAAAAAAACATGACATTCGTCTTTGAATCTTGTTTACGCGTTCGATGGTTTAAAGGCACTAGTGCACGCTTTTACGGTTTAAATTGGCTATTTTAACGTTTAAGAGGACTTATGCATTCACATAACCTTTCTATCGATGCAATGAAATAGTTAAAATTCTTTACAATTGGCCTGCAGTCAACAATGAAAAAATTTAGACAGCCGCTGTTGGCTTGGACATATAAAAAATCAAAGTTTAGCTGTGCACAAAACGGATATCTCAAAGACAGTTAAACGCGGCTGAACTAATGTTATGTGCAGCTATTGAATTTACCTAAACTCTGAACTGAGACCAAAGAATGAATTATGTTTCATGAAAGCAATGTTGTAAATAAACCGATTTAATAACACAGCATTAGCATTGCTATTAGATTGACCAAAGCGGCTGCCGTTTCCGCTTTTTTGGTTATGAGCAAAATCTTAATATTTCCGATATCGTAGTTCACGCGGATTTATTGTAGCGTAACATTAAATACTTCCGGTCTTTAAAAATCAACTTTACTACCTGAATACGTAAATATTCGTTAAATAACTTACGAGGTAGATTACTTGAGTGAGGATCTTGAATAATATCGAGAGATATGCAGAATCTGTGCATTCGTTGTGTTAACGAAATATTGGTGTGCACTAGTGCGTTTAAAGATTAAATCATGAATTAAAATTCTATCATCCCTACTCTTATGTTGAAGTACTAGTGTTATCTGTCACTCATTTATGGTCTGACGGAAATCCGTAGACATCCGTGTCCACTTGAACTTTGGACAGGAAATGATCCCTAAGTTGACAGCTATTCAGATGGTAGTACCGAACATTACCCGACCGATGAGTTTTCAGCACTTTCGAGCACTTCGGCATATTAATATAGATGGCTTCTCCCGTTATTTCCCTCTGTATTCAATATACGCCAAACAAACATGTATTTGTGCGACAGTTTCCAAGGTTTTGTGTAAGGTTCGCCATGACGAATCACTGTTTCTGCCCATGCAGATAAGCGTTCGAGGGCTGAGTTAACAAAACTTTGGATAACTTCGTTACGGTATGCTCTTCGCAGCGTTAATAAAAAAAAGGATGTTTGAACTTTAAGTCACTTTCAAATTTTTGAAATCACCATAGTTATAGTTAGGAAGTTACATAACTTCCTGCAGGATGCAAGTGACAACCAAATATAAGACAAGGGAAATAAGTAATGGTTTGGCGTAAATCAGATTGAAATGAAATTATCTATGGCCTTTAACTGGAAAAATCGACACAGTCTTGCATTTGTTACAATTATTGTTTGTAAGAATGTGCTGTTTACTTTTGTCATGTGTGTTTAAATAGTGCCAATGCTAGATCGGTGTGATTTTAATTGACTTTATTCCGAGTTATGATCTTTTGTTAAAACATTGTCTCTACCGGGCTACGGACTCGATCTTTTTGGGAGATTTTGTATAACGGTCTAAGTACATCACCTACAGTCTATAAGTTGAGTAAAATGATAATAAGACCTCAGAGAAAAGCCTTCAGTGCGAGACGAGAGGAGCCGGTAACTCCCATGTCCGTATACTTCAAAGAAGAATAGTTCAAATGCATTACTTCATTAACCACTATCTCATATTTGAGACACTCCAGGCAGATCCAAGGTTGAGGGCATTTCACAACCTCTCTTCTCTATTTTGTTGTTGATAATATTTTTTCGAAAAGCCCGAACCCCTTTCCGGCCCCATCACACACCCTTAGAAACATCGCTAGCATTTAGTAAGCCAAATGGAGAATATAGGTTGCTTAAACCAAAGAAGTCATGAAAATCTACACCTGTCTGTCCCAATATGATTCACCTTCGGGAAAAAAGAGGCCTACGCGGCCTACACTGACGCTTTTATGAATGAACGCCGTGAGAGGAATAGCATCAACATCTAAAGGGTTGTATTTATGAATGAATATACGCCTCGATCTAGCAGAGGGTGTCGTGTCAGAACCGAAACTCGTATTAACTTCCCTATCTTCCCCCGCATGGCTTAACGTTGTTGTACCAGTTTCTATCACTAGCTTATTTAAACCTCGCTGTCTACCCGTAAAAAGTTGTGTTTTTAAAACACCACCCTCTTCGGCTAAAATGTGCACATCTCCTATGATTTCTCATTGGACTATCGAGATCTTTCGCAGCAGCCTTAAAGAACCACTACGTGATTTTATAACATATTATTAACCTTTGATACGAACCTAAATGTCATATGTGGTGATATAAATCAAAACATCTTAACTTTTCATGTCAAAAAAGACATATATATGACAAATACTGGTTATCCATGAAAATCTAAGAACAGCTTTATAAATGCACAGAGGTGTAGGTAGCACGTCCAATATACATGGATACTAGTTATATAACCTAACAAACACTATCAACTCCTAACTGCCCTTCTGGCTGTTCAGATAAGTCTCCAAAATTACGTTTGACTATTGGACGCGCGCCACTGTCCGGTTTTCGAGCATAATTGCGACGTTCCACATTCATATTGTCACTGTAAAAAAAAACCTACAAGCTTTAAAATGTGTCTTTTTGGTAACAGTCGATACTACGCGATCAAATTACACCATTGATTAAGTTTGGCATAAATGACTTCAACAACTCACGGAGTGGCTCTTTCACGGAAACACAGAAAAGTTTGAGAAGTGCGACAAGGCCTATCTTAGCAAGTCATTGGAGCTGGTGTAAGTATAGGCCAGGCATAGGAAAGGTCTCTCTTCCCTGCACCTGTGAACGTTACCCTCGTTGACCGCTTAAGCCGATACGGATCGTTACACCTATTCTAATAGGCTACTTACCAGACACGTTTCCTTACGATGATTCTCATTGGTCAATTTTTTTAGGAGGGTATGTGTCATAGGTGCTGGAAATTACTACAAATAATGATTTATTTCAAAGTGTAAAACAGCGAGAGAGAGAGAGAGAGAGAGAGAGAGAGAGAGAGAGAGAGAGAGAGAGAGAGAGAGAGAGAGAGAGAGAGAGAGAGAGAGAGAGAGAGAGAGAGAGAGAGAGAGAGAGAGAGAGAGAGAGAGAGAGAGAGAGAGAGATTTAAGTCTCACTGTACGATGTCAAAATAAAACAAAAACATTTTCATTGGTATTAAAAGTACAGAAACCACCCATTTAGGTTACCATAGACTATATAATTTTTTAAAAAACAGAAGGCATTTATTAGACTTTCCTGAATGAATACCGCCAAAGGTACATTTGTATAAACAATCTACATACTTACTGTTGATTTTACTAACATAAAGTCTAAATTTCATCCAAATTACTCAACACCTTTCCAATTGTCTAAATGAGCTGAAAGGAGTTTCTTCACGAGTGTTAACAACTCGATTTTACTGTCTAACATCGGGGCCATTTGCACTATTGTAGTTGTGGGATGAGTTGGTGTTTTGGAATGACCCAAAAAGGTCATCGTGATCGGTCAAGTTAAGTTGACCACAGGTCAACACGTGGTGTTTCTAGATTTGCACTTGTAAACAAAGTTCGAATTCTAGACTGAAGTCAGCCGCGATATAAGTGAATAATATTGAATATATATAATAATATTGGAAGCGGCGTTCAGCACCAACTCAACTGAACTATAGACTGAAAGGAAATGAAAAAGGTATTCTTTCACTAATTCTAGAAAATATCGTCCAAAAATATCTAAACTTAATAATTTGTGATATTCAAACATGCAAGTTTTTTCGTCAGTCGATCATTGTTATTTAATATTATGTTATACTAACTACTAGTAAATGTACTACTAAATGTATACGAAAGTCGTTCTCTTATGTTTGTTCTGTATAGCAACATTGAGACAAGACTGTCGTTAACATTTATTTAGCATGACCTGAATATACTATTTCTCCAACAAATCCAGGCTTCCCGTTGTCACAACTTTTAAAAGATAATGTCATAATAGAAATGACACCATTTAGCCAAGGCGGGGTGGTTTTGTATGCTGCTTTAATGGCGTTACGAAAAAAAGACCCTAATATCTATATACAAAAAAAGAAGAGTTATTCTTAAAATCCATAATTTATAATAAGCTCCTACCGAGACTAGAGATGATTTTAAGGACCCTCTAAACATTTAAGAAATGTAACATGGTTTTGTTTCAGTTTCTAAAATTAATTACACAACAAATTCGCAGCTTTCATATATTGGTGTTTCAAATTATTTTTTTGCATCTAGTAGTATCAGCAAATTGAAAAACCCGTGTAAACTTTATTTTTTCTTTTTGTTGTCTACTTATTGATGAATTACTTGAACAATAAAAGGTAATTCATGAAACAATAGATTTCTTTGCACATGCATTTATGGGTAACTAGATATATTGGAAAAACAATACGTTGTGTTGTTAGTACAGATCGTAAATATCATTCTTAAAATCATGTTAA
The DNA here is from genome assembly GCA_921293015.1 of Phorcus lineatus. Taxonomy (NCBI): domain Eukaryota; kingdom Metazoa; phylum Mollusca; class Gastropoda; order Trochida; family Trochidae; genus Phorcus; species Phorcus lineatus. The sequence continues at coordinate 14,211,903 of OV121098.1, read as the reverse complement.
ATCGAAAAGAAATATGGTATTTGACAAAAAGTTTATTTTGTATTCAAATGGCCTAATCATATCTTAGAGAATAAAGAACAAGTTATATGGATTTACAACTTCTTTATTGCAGGATTTCAACGTTTCGGTGTAGATACTAACACTGTTATCAAGCAAATGAAACGTCACAATTTTGCAATAAAGAAGTTGTAAATCCATATAACGTGTTCGCTATTCATCTCACCAACTTCTAAATGCCCCTCAAAGAACGTGGAGACATGATAATATGATTCAGGGTCGAAATTATAGCTCTTATAGGTGACGGGTTTTCTGCAGAATTTCTGCAAATGACATTGTTATCTTCATTTGCAGTATTAACAAAATCATTTTGCTCTTTTCAATGTAGTGAACTTGTGTTTCTAATTTTTATGATTCTATCGCACGATAACGAAAAAAGTATAAGTAATTTTAATATCTCAATCATCCTACTATGCAAGAGACACCGATGAAAAAAAAAGAGAACATCGAATGAAAACCTTTTAAGGCTCTTTTTAAAATTTTATTTCATTTCAGATTTTCCCCAAAAAATTATTAGTTAATGCAGTGTGAATTTAGAGGGTCTAGACTCAGTAATCAACCCGGTTGTCCGCAGTGATAGAACAATTAACGTCTAAAGCGAAAACTGCAAACGGTAATTTTAATTTCCTCATATAATTTATGAAATTTATTAGCAAATATTCAGAGAAATTAAATCCACAGTATTAGGTCTCATTTTTTTATTTCAAAATTTTGTCTCTCAATTAGTAACATTTGTTTTCCCTTTCGTGAGTTCAAATAAAATTCGATGTTTGGAATGGATACTTCACTCAGCCGAGCACTATTCCTGTATATTGTTTTGAAAGAAAACAAAGTCCAGCATATCTTTACTTTATTATTAGATATGTGCTTGTTTTTGTCCATATGTTTATTTTTACAAAAGGAGGGCTGGTTCGCTATCCAAAATTCGAATAATTAAAAACGTAAAAGTATAAATAATGATTATATATATAACGAAAACTTTAAAAATGTTGATGTAATTATGTACCGACTTATACAATAACTTTATTTCATATATGTATGTATGTATGTATGTATATATATATATGTATGTATGTATGTATGTATGTATATCTTTAACAAAGATTAAAAATGACACATAACAAACATTCCTCCAACATGAAAATGTTCCACTGGTATCTTCAGGGAGTATTAAATCTTTGAATATATAATACGGATTACTTATGTTATGAGCGTTTTTTCAAATGTTGTATATGTATTTATACAGATGAAATACAAGGTGCCCTCTTCCGAAATCTGTAAAACCATTAGGTGTACTATTGTGTGTATCATTGAGTCAAGCCTTATCATTGTAAGCTTCTGTATCTGTATGCCATGTTAAAATGAAGACTATCCCTATTGCATTAAATAATATGTAGGTATCATTCATCGACTTAAACCTTTGCGAGGTGATTTTCTGCTCAGTAGCCGCATCCAATATTTTAAAGGGAAGGCAAGACCGACTCACTCCAACCTATCCCTGCATTTCAGAGGGAAAGAAAACAGTCATTACATGGCCAGTGAAGCGAATCGCCTCTCTATTGGTGCAGACAGCGACACCGTAATGAATTACATATAAATCGTCGCGCTTCAATGACAGGATAAAGCCAATTGGGTCGAACTGTACAAATAAAACCGCAGGGTGTGAGGCTACAATACACCAGTTAACTTTTGTCAACGTGTCTTGAAGTGAAACTTAATTGCTGAAAGTGTTGGCAGTCAGTTTCAGTGAAGAGGTTTAACTGATGAGGAGAAAACATATGGTCACTCCCCACAAGCCTGTAATCTGGGAAGGAGGACGGAGGACCTCACATGTCTCTGCACTGAAAAGAAGGACCGAGGACCTCCGGAATATACACTTTTGTATGGTAGACACTGGTTAAAGCTATCCTCACCAATGAGTCTATCCTGAGAGGAAGGGTTTATGGCTTGTCCAAGAACATTTGCTTTGGTTCGGAGCCTCCAATAACTTGGACACAAGGAGAGGACTTTGGTCAAAGTTCAGTAAAGCATTACCATCTGTGGCAGAACTCTTCCGCATGAGACCCCACTCTGATACTCCCTAACCTGAGAGGGAGAGGAGTTAGTAGAAGTCGCTGTTCAACATGGATTTCTTTATGGAAGAACTCTTCATAGTCACTCCTTGGTCCCGCATACTCTGATCTGATTGGCGCAGAGGGAGGTCAGAGTTGACTCCGGGGAAGTCATTCTGGACGAACAACTCTTAGGGAAGTGAACACTGTCACTCTAATCAAATAGAAATATCTGAAGGGGCGACAAGCTCGTGGACATATTTCCTTCTGTATGCAGGTATCCGAGCTACACGCAGATCGGAACGTTGTTGTGGGAGACGGGTCACTTTCAATGGATCATCTAGGAGACGCTGGAGACACTCCAGGTAGGTCTTGAGACATTATGAAGTCAGTTTGGGTAGAGGGTTGGCACCCTAGCTTGCTGTGAGGTTGGTGTACATGTTGTCGTGAGGGTGGTGAAGTTAGTTCCACATACTCCTTACATAATAGACTCCTGTATGAGCAATGTATTCTTCTTGAATGGACTATTTTTACACCCAATGGGCATGTGTTTGTACGGTGCTTGTGATAGCATTTTTGTTGCCTAAGGTTTATTTAATATTTTAGGGTGGACTCTGGTATTGATAGGGTGTCTGCCTTAATGCTCGGAGCAAAACACTACCCGTTGATAATGTTTTTTACTTGTCAATTTTTCGGTTTATGCAAAACGTTTAGAAAATATATTGAGTTTTTTAACAGAAGATCTCGATCATAGTTTTATGTACTACATCAATGCTATGATGGATACAATTTTTAGTCGTTTACAACATGTACATCATTCCTAAAGAACCATCTCCTTCATACATATGTAAACGTCAAACATGTCACCTGTATTAATTAAACCATTATCTACTTACCTTTTAATTATACGTGAATGCTGCTCTATTGGAGGCGTGTAATTGCAATAACAAACCCATAAGCATTACAGGTAGTCTTGAGCTTTGACATATTGTTACATTTGTAATGTCTCGATGTTAACATTGATAGATTATATGAAAAGTATGTATACATCGCATCTCGAAACACATACATTCATTTTTTACCACGGTTAAAGCTTATGAATTCTTCGTATGGTTTGATTTTAGAAGATAAATGGTTATGATAACAATCAATCAAATGATAAATAACTATATCATAAATTTGCTTGAGTATAACACTGTAATGACTTCTTCGAAATATCATTTTCTTTTACTATTCTCTACTGAAAAACAAATTTCAGAAAATATGGAAATCAAAGAAATATGTACATTATTGTATTGAAGAAGATATCAGTATTCTTGAAAACCCCTTCGAATTTCGTCTCCATAAGTATAGTCATTGTACTTTGAAATGAAATCTGAAATTCAATGTTATAGCAGGATGAATTGTACGTTGACCTATCCCAGTGAAATTGTGATACAGGCTATTAATTCAGCCCATGGCCTCCATCGTTCAATGAATTTTAAATCTAAAAATTATTTTCCAATTCTTATTAAGTGTTTTGAAGAATTTGTTGAAACGTTTCCAAGAGTTCTCTTTAAAATATGCAGATTACAATATCATTTGTGGTATTTCGATTTGAATTGAGCATAACACTCATAGGTTTTGGAATTTGTTTTTGGTGTTTTCCGAAGCATTTTTATAACTTTATGTATTTGAAGTAACCAATTAGTGGTTAAATCATCTTTCAATATTTTCAAAATCATGCTTCTATGTTTATCCTGCGTTGTCAAGTTCAAACATCAATGTTGCAGTTCAGTGTCTTACTTTTAAGTATTAACACTTCACATTCATCAAACTTTGTATAAAATCATTGCATAGTTGGTTAATTATGAGTTATCTACATACCTTATCTTGCTGAGTCTTTTCCAACATAATTTGTGACAGTTTTCAAAGGAATTTTAAAGATAGTTTAGTACGTTGTTGGTTCATAAGCAACAAAATCAGACACTCATTTTTTTTTATCTCTGACTGAGCTTATCACGGCTTTCATCTAATTATCTTACATTTTAATGGGGTTTTTTAGCTTCAAATGAGTATAAATTTATTGCCGGAGTATGTGTAAAAATGTTCAATCTATTTTGTCATCTTTCGTTGAATTTGACCCAATTTGTTTCCGTCATACCTCCCTCCTCCGAATAATAATGGCATAGATCTTAATACCTAAGATTCTTACCGTGGATTCTTTGCCATGTACATTTTTAGATGGACGCTGTTTTATTTTTGTTAACTGTATAGCTTTGATTCATGTAATGACGTTGGATATGCTTATATATACAAAATTAAATTCTGATTCCACCATTAACTAGGTATGCTAACTGTATATTCTTACTTAAAATAATTCCCATGTTTTTAAACGTTGAATTTCCGTGAATATTTTCTAAATAATCATTTAAAACCATGCATATATATATAGCCTTTAATGTCCTGCAACAATTTATTAAAAATTATCACTGAATTATATTTCGTCTATCCGTAAAATTTTCACACATCTAAAAGGTCATCATCATAATTATCATCATCATGATCAAATATGTTATGCATTTTTAACTTTTCATTGTTCGCAGAAACGTTAATTCTATTTTCATGATGTAAAGACAAAAAATTTATGAATATGATATTTCTATTTTGCAAGAATTTACAAAACATATTGTCTGATAAAACTTAAATGTAAATATGGGCATCTGAATGAATTCTATAATATTTCTTTATTTGATCAAGTCAAACGTGTTTCTAAAAACTCCCAAATTGTTAACGGCCATTTCACAACAAATTATACATTTGTTGAAAATAAAATTTAAAAACTAATGCCAAAATGTCGCATTGACTTGTTTAATATTTCGAGTACAAAGACATGAATGGTATTTGAAATCTGAAGAATAATTGCAAGAAGATTCGATAATTTGCAAATAATCGCCAAACAACCATAACAACGTTGTATTTTAAATAAATCACAGTTTAAAACTTTTTATATCAATACTAATTTGCAAATTATTTAATAACGAAAGGTGACACAGATAGTCCTGCAGTGAATATATTATCACACTATTTACTGATAATAATAATAATGATAATATCTAATGAAATTTTGAATCCTCCATCACACCCATCCAAGATATCAATGTTTTCTATATTTAGTTGCAATAACATTTATCAGATATGTACTTACAAACAAAAACAAATACGAAAAACGTTTCACAAAAAATAGTGTTTTCCACAGTAATTCTTTTACTCAAATTCAACGAATCGTTCAAAATGTTCCGGGTAAAAAAGGCAAGCGATATTTTCAAATTATTTCATAAAAAAAGTTTAAGAACATTCCGAATGTTCATGATAAAGTGTAATAACACTTTTAAAAGAGGTATAAACATGATATCAGCACAGTGTAGCAAGATATAACAATGGTATCAAAATATAACAATGATATGAATATATAACAAGATATAAGAATGATATTAAGACACAACAAGATACAACAATGATATCAAGATATAACAATGGTATCAAGATATAACAATGATATCAAGATATAACAATGATATCAATATATAACAAGATATAAGAATGATATCAAGACACAACAAGATACAACAATGATATCAAGATATAACAATGATATCAAGATATAACAATGATATCAGCGCAGTATAGCAGTAGGATACCAGCATATCGTAAATGATATACAACTGGCAGTATGAATAATCGCACCAAGGGACGTCCTGTATATTGTCATGGTAATTGGACAGCGAGTCAATATCATGAGGAAGAGGTGTTTTGTTCCTCACAATAACACCCTCAAACGTCAAATTTAGGGACACAAGCTAGACAACTTTGCTTAGTTTTTATCATAAAGAACAATTCACATGAACCTCAATAAAGGCCATGCATACGGGATTCAGCGAGCCATGTCGCCTGGCAACCGGCCTGAGCAACGGAAAGAATGCCGTAAAGTGGTTGATTGCTTTGTTCTGTCAGTGAGAGTTACCCCGCATGGGGTGCGCTCTTCAATGGTGAAGGTAGAGAAGTAACGGTGTATCAGTATGCTTGACAACAACGGAACACTGATTCCCGTCTTGCCAATGAATGAAGAGAATAGAATTATATCCTCAATTGTGGGTCTATGAATACAGGGGCGTGATGATGTGCATTAGAAATAACTCTGGGTTGGGGTTGAAATTTATTTCGCTTGGATGTTTATTTATTTATTTATTTATTTATTTATTTATTTATTTGTTTGTTTGTTTGTTTGTTTGTTTGTTTGTTTGTTTGTTTGTTTGTTTGTTTGTTTATTTATTTATTACCTCATTAGTTCGCTCGCTTGTTCATCCATTCATTCCGTTATTCACTTATGTAATTTCTGTTTACCTTATTTGAAAATTATTTTAACAAAAAAAATATTTTTCTTCAGTAGGTATCTCTTTATCCTCTTGGGGATGTTTATCTAGATCTTTTCAGGTTATCTATTTGCCGAACAACATCTTGCTGAGGTTGAATTTTTTTAACATATTTTACCATTTATATGTACGGTGCATGAAGATTAACTGAGCACAGGTCATCGACAATGCAGTTATTCTTGGTAATTTCAATTCGACCAGGGGTGTTGAAATAAAAATGCTTTTCTAAACATACAGGAGCTGTGTGTAATATTAATCTTTTGTAAGCGCTTTCAGCATGCATGTGTATAGAAGTTTTAGCGCTATAGAAGTACACTTTATTATTAGTTTAGCTAGTTTATTCTCGCACAAGAAAATCGTTGAATGCTTTACAATGTATCAAAGTTACGTAATGGAAAATTTCTGACTACTCAACTTTAAAATAGCTGGCAAGGTCGAGCATTATCTGCATTGTTTTAAAACTCGTTGATAAATAATATTCATACATTGTGTATTACAATGATACAGACATTATTATGGGTCAAGGTAAAAGGGAAACGAGACTGACATTGTGCTTAACAGATAATTTTCATCATTATTTGATCAAATTTATTTGAAAATATTATTGCATTTTATGTCCATAATTTAACCTTCCATAATGAACTGTACTGTGTAATGGAAATTAATTTCTATGCAATATTAATTATTGATTTATATCAGAGAAGAAGTTAGATAAGGGATAGTCTCACAAATACAAAGGGTTTCTGTGAAATAACATTGGTGAATAAACAATAGGAAACAAATATATAATCATTTATATCTCTTCAAAATACACAAATGAAATGAATTGAGAACATTTAGGTAAATTACGCGCAAGAGACCCATAGCTATAGGTAAGAGCAAACTAAATGACCATTGTAATGATAGGTACATACTATACTATGATATGAGAAGTATGTACGCGTCTCTAACTGGATTTGAGGCCTTGGTGATGCGCCTTTGAAGAGAATAAAATGTGAACATATTCCTGTTGATAGTTGTGAGCATATCTTAGAACAGAACCAGATATTTCTGTTTTCAAATCAAACCTGAAGACTTGTCTTTTCTCGGAATCTTTCTCAGCGACATAAGTACCATCATAGAGCTCAAGCGCCTTTGTGTGTATCACAAATATTGGCGCTATATAAGTATTTCTGATGATGATGATGATGATGATGATGAATATAATCAAAGTTGATTGCATATATCATTAAACATATCTAATGATTTACCATATCAACTGAAACTAGGTCGGTATATATTTGGATAACCTACAAGGGCAGTCTTACCGGGTTTAGTATTTATATTACCTTGCTATATGACAATATAATTAACATTGTGTCCCAAACCTTCACAATAGAAACCCCCTTCTAGATTCATGGATCTGCACGTGCAAATATACAGGATATTAGTATTATTTGTCTCGTGTTTCTACAAAATACATATATACGTCTGCGTGTGTTTTTACTCATTTTGTTGAAATAATTTTGACCATGGAACGTACAGCGTCAATAATGATGTATTGTGTTTAAAGTATTCCTATCTATATTATACCTATGAAAAGCATTTGGGTCGATTGTGCGTACTTCGTTCTTCGAACTGGTTTTCCCCCTTCAATGGCATCTTCTCGTTAAAAACAAATGACCCAAATGCAAACATATGACGTTCCATATTTACTCCATTGCTTCGAATGATACACTGTATTATATCCATTCATAATAAACCCTTACTTCCGGAGTGCACTGTTTTGTTCCCATCTCGTTACAAATATTCGGTCTAGCGGTCCCTTGTATCCTAGCTACCCGCCGTTATAGGAGAAGCTGGTCGCCAGGTTACCGCCAAGAGACCGCTTGGCGATTGTCGTAAAATTCCGCCTCAGGGAATAAAGTGAAAAAGGGTGGCTATGGAAACGGTAATCCGAATGTTGTAAGACAGTGTCACGTCGATTAAGGTTTATATTGACCGTTAAAGTTGCCTCATAAAATAATTTGAGTAAGATTTTGTTTGAGTGTCCGGCTAATGCGGACAAAATGGTTGAATGCGACCTATACACACCCTCGCGAGTGGGGAAATAGGACCGTTTTGTGGTTATGGTAGTAGGGGGGGGGGGGGGTTAATGACTTAAGTGCCTTTATAAACTGTTACTATTGTATTTGAGGGTAAACACTCCATTGTTGTGGGGATTTCAATTCATTTTTAATGTTTTAATTCTTTATGGCGTGAAGCATCGTTAACGCGATAATCGTTGTCTTTAGAGTGTTTGGGTTGTAATCAATGATTATATCACTCGGAATTTATTCACGTGAGAACCTTTATACCAACCCTATCACTGCTTTTTTAAAAATGACAAATGAACCAGTTTTTTTTGTTCTGTGAATTACACTTTGACGCCCTGATCAGCTAGCAAAAATAATTTACGATTCAAATATTTTATGATTATATATATATATGATTTTATTTGCATTTATTTTCAATTAAGGTCAATTAATTTAATTGGGTACTAAAATCTTATCTTTGTTTATTCAATAGTTTTACAACATGAACGTTCGAAAGGCTGGCAGTTAATGCGAAAAAGAAACGAATATTGTACTCGTTGTTTACTTTATGGCATGTGTGTGTAATTATTTCAACAAAAACTTTTATACGAAAGAAATATATACACCAACCATTTTCTGGAAACACTACTTTGTTACAAACTTAAAAAGAAGACATTAATGTACATAGTCTTTGTATATAAATCATGCATTTAATTAGCTAAAAAAGACCTTCTCATTAAACAAATTATAAACCCTTAATTACCGTTCATAAATAGAACATTGCTATATTACTAGTATATTGATTGCCCAAGCGTCAAACAATAACTCACTCACTATATTATATTGTATACAACTAGTTTATTATGCTACAACTCATATGTATATGATCCGGAGATCTTTCGTGCAATAAACATTTTGTTTGTTTGATTTCATTTACACATCTATACCTCAACAGTAATTGAAAGTACATAAAACACTGTTGATAATCTCAAATTATGTAAATGTTTATTAAGTAAATATATATATGACAAATTAACCATTGCCAAACTTGTTCGGAAAATCTTGGTTTTATGATATTCATGATAACGATAATCGTGATAACGATATTCATGATATTGATATTCACATTAACGATATTAATGAAATCGATATTCATACTAACGGAATACATGTGACGATATTTATGATAACGATATTCGTGATATTTTTATTCATGATAATGATAGTCATGTTAACGATATTCATTATTTTTAAGTAACTCTATGACCTTTGATAGAGTTTTTGCGGACTTATCTTCGAGCAAATGTAAAGCTACTTTCATGATTCTTCCTACATCCTGAACTTCTGAATTGCTTTTATTATTTCGTTTAAAATCTAGAACTTTAAATCATTTAAATAATTTATCAAGAACTTCAATATCAGCATTTCAATAAAAATTATATGGAGGACTCATCATAACAATGTTTTTTTCTTGTAAATTTTTTTTCTCACAAAGAAGTATCTGTACTTCAAGGTACCCTGAGACTTTGGTACTCTGTTTGCGTTAAATGACTCAAATGACTCAATGACTCCTGTTGTAATTTTGCATATTGATCGCCCAATTTGCATAAAATTAACATATATCATCACCAGTATTTTCATAAAAGTATAAATATGTCTAATATCAACTAAAAAGTATCTGTCCTCAGTGAGTTATTATCATTTTATTTTATCATACGTCAGTTAAAACGATTTAAATATTGTTTTGAAAATACCTTGATGGCGAAGAAAATATTATATTTGGTGTAGCATTTAATAACGGTATCTATAATTTTTATTTTACATAATATCTAGTACGTAAATTTAATATCTTTTAAGGATACGAATGTACCCATAACTCAAAGTTTTACAACAAAGGTACTGTAATATTTTAAAATAAATAAGAATTCGGGTACTACAATGTATTGATTTTTTTTTTTTTGTGAAATTACCGATCAATTTTTTACGATATGTTCTTTATTTTTAGATATAAATACTTTTACTCTTTTAAAGAAATTGATTATTAGTGAATTATTAATTATTAAGAATTTTTAGTATTATTACAAAAAGTCATTGTTTCAAAGCTTAAAGAAACACTACCACTTTTTAAAAAAAGATATTCCCTAAAAGTTTCCTCAATAAACATTAGTAAATGCGAAATGTATACTCAACAACCATGCTAAGTCGTAGAGAAATGTATCAACTATAAAGCAAAGATCACAGGCGACCATTTTTGTCTGAACACCTCTTCATCATTTGGGGTAGGGAAAAAGATTCGAATAGATTAACTGATCATTGTGCGTTCGTTTAAAGACTGCTTCTTTTGATTACATGGTTTGTCTAGCGATGGCCAACAGTATTCATAACATCACCTTATTTACCAAAGCAAACTTGCTAATGCACCTTTATAGTGTTAAAAATCGTTATTTCGAGGATAATAATTTAGTTATGAAAATTAAACAACGGTCATAATATTTCATATGAAACTGTTGTTTAATTGTCAAAGGTTATTTTCAGGTCAAAGTTACTTTGATGTAAACACATTGAAAACATTTTTATTGATTCATCTATACTCTTAGATAAAGTGTAATAATTCTTCCGAATGTTATAACAACTATTGGTCAACTAACATAACATACTTAACAATATATTACAATACTTATTCTGTTTTAATGTTCGATTTTGAAATTTTAAATGTAACATGTTAAATGCCCTACCTTTTTAAAGATACCATCAAACATTTCTAGTAAGTAGTAAGATCTCGTTACATTCAAAGCGTAAAAATAATATAAAGTTTTTTTTAAAAATATGTCTTTTCGTTTAATATATACTACTGAATATCATTATTAGAAAAATGTAAATTTAATAATAAATGATCGTCTATTAGTATCAAAACAAATACAACACAATTTCAGAAGTAACAAAATTTAATTTTCAAATTATTCATTGATTAACGCTACTCAGAACTACTGAATGTATGAGTTTTATCTTTCTCAAAATCATTTTACACCATTTTGGAATAAGACCAGTTTTTTAAGTAATGTTAAGAAACCAATACGTAATGATACAAGTTGCTCCATTTTGACTCTCGGTTGATTTAATGAACAAAAAAACCGTTTGACATATATAATGAAAACATAGGTCATACATTCTAAGAAAAACGATAATAATAATAATAATAATAATAATAATAATAATAATAATAATAATAATAATGATAATGATGATGATGATGATGATGATGATGATGATGATGATGATGATGATGATAATAAGATGATGATGATGATGATGACGATGACGACGATGAAGATATTTTAATTATCTACATACTAGTATTTTAAAATGTCTTGAATTTATAACTTACATGTCAACATTTCTTTGCTTATCAAGTCATTTCAATACTTGGATTGAGACCCAGAATCGCTGGGCCAATATTCTAAGCGTATCTAAGTAACACATTTTGTGACTATATAACACATATAAGATGTATACCATTAACTTCTGAGTAACCAGTTCTTTCTTGATTTTTTGAAAAAAAATCAATGAGTGACAGTAGTATTTTGTTACATTGAAGCAATTACTCTTACATGATGAACAAGTAAGATTTCGGCTTTTTTGGAACAGTTGAGTATCTATGCTGAATGATTAAAGTATTTTATTTAAAGGGAAATTGGCACGTTTTTTATGTAAACAAAATGATCTTCAAGAAAAACGAACAAAGTGTTCCTGATTAAAAGGTGTTCAAATAAAATGGCCGCCTTTAGTTTTCGCATGATATTTGACACATTCATCTACTACTACTACAGGCTAAAGCTAATCGAGTTTAGTATCGAGGTATTTGACCCTCTGAAGATAGTTTTAGGATAAACATATATTCACTTGAAAAAAATTTAAGAAATAAAATTTCCAATAACGTGCCACTGTCCCTTTAAGGTTATTGTGTTAAGATTAATGATATGTTGTTGCAGACTGGTTCGAGCACTGTCTGGACCCGACGCGACGATGTGTATCGAGAGGAGAGGCAGGGGGAGAGGAAGGGGGAGGGGACGCAGAGAGGGGGGAGTGTCTGTCGGACGAGGACCAGGAAAAAGGTACGTTAAGTTTGTATCATGATTTACAGGACGTGAAGTGTCTACCTTCAAATTTGATAAATGGACGGTTATGATAGGATTATTTTTTGCGGAAACGGAATTGAAAAAGATTTCCTGTTTACATAAAAATTAGATAAAAATAAGGATACGAAGTAACCCAGTTGACCCCTTATTCCCATGACGATGAGTAAGATTTGACGATGATTTACTCACATTCTTTTATTCAGCATCTTGGTAGGTATATGAAAAAAAACGGGCGACGTCAAAACAGGTCCTTTTTTATTATTGGTTGGTTATTATTTGTAAATGTGAGTTACATATATTTTGTAAATTGACACATCGCGTAATTTGTAAACATACAATGGAGGAAAACAAAATGGCGGGTCCCCCTTAGGCCGTTAGAACCAAATTTTTTATTTATCTTTTTCTTTATAGCGGCTGTCCAGAAAGCCCGTAGTGGGTCCAAGCCACACTCAACTCCGCTAACACTCAAATGGTAAATATATTTTCACCTTTTTATCTAAAAAATTCAAACTGAGTTACCCCAACTGACAAGGGGATTTTAAGTGAAAGAATTATATCGTACAAAACCTCTCAAGCAATCAATAATTATGCTAATGTAGCAGGATGATTCTGATAAGATTCTGATTTTCATCGTTATGATTATGTTTAACGAATTGAATAACCCATAAAATAAACCTTGGTTTTTAGGTCTTTAAAATGATGTTGAATAATTGAAGCACTCATAAAATCCATGTTTCTCTTTCAAAGTACGGGTGAGTTGAGTGTGTGTAATTTTCGCATGATCCACCCTTTTATCATATGCTGTTTGTTATGAAAATTCGAAAAGTTCATAATGAAGCACTCATAAAATACTTGTGCTGTTTTAGGCTGGAAGAAAACTATGAGATCGCTGACGGTGTTTGCATTCCCCGTTCCACTCTTTACCTACATTACCTCGACTTCTGCGATAAGAATGACACTCAGCCAGTGAATGCAGCAAGCTTCGGAAAGGTAAGAATTTACAAAGCAAAATTTACTTGGAGGTTTTTGTATCTCAACGTTTCTTTCTCCATATTTTCTTCGAAGTTTCTAATCAGCGGCCCACGAAGGTTAAACAAATAAAAAAAAATAGTTTAGAAGGTAGGAATTTACAAAGCAAAACTTACTTGGAAGTTTTTGATCTCAACCTTTCTTTCTCCATATCGTTTTCGAAGTTTCTAATCAGCGGCCCGCGAAGGTTAAACAAATAAAAAAATAGTTTAAAAAACTAAACAGTTAAGGAGTTTAGTTAAACAACTTCAGGAGATTGCAAAACAAAGATTTTTTAAAGGCCTGCATTTTCTAAAACCGATAATGTTTCAAAATTCATAGGTTATTTTAGTAAGCTACTGAAGACGCGATGTAATTATGTTATTCGTATTATTCGCTCGTGAGTTAAACTATCTTGCATCTTTATGGTAACATTTCTTTTGCCCGTCAGTGTATCTGTAGGCATATTGTTTATTTGTATTACAGATAATCCGCCAACAGTTCCCTCAGATTACCACAAGAAGACTTGGAACTAGGGGCCAATCAAAGTAGGTAGTATGACTAAATCTTTCACGTGACTAAATCCATTTCGAAAAGGCCATTTTACAAAGACATTGGTCGACAGTCAGTTGGCTAAACGTTCTCCAGTAAGATAAATTGCCCTGCTAGCGTCACATTGAATTCTTTTCTACACCTTGATTTTACAAAGTAACAACCAACTTAACTTATATCATGAGTTAAAATGTGAAGTTGTTTCTGACGAAACTAACTTTTTTTCTAATCGAGATATCTGCACCTCAAAGCCATACTTTCTTCTACACGCCACCGTACGTTTAAACATAGTAGCATTTACATTGTGTCGATCACAGACGAAATCATCTTACTTTTTACCGACACAACAGTGTCTAGACATTCACATGTAATATCAGATTTTTTTTCTTAGGACCTGCGATGGTACTTCAGCTTATTACTTTATGATCTCATGTACTAATTTAGATAACGCTGACCAATTTTAAGATTCGTTCAAGATCAACATCAACCGGAAGTGCAATATTTTCAGGTACCATTACTATGGGATAGGAGTAAGAGAGAATTCCCTATACTTCGACGTGATGTACTCCGCAAAGGGAGTTCAAGGGTGAGCTAAATATTACTTTTCTAACATCACAATTCTTCCAGTGCCCAATGTTACGAGAATGTGGTCAACTCCTAATAGTTTCTATCATGACTATCATTATTTAATTTTTCAGCTCTGGGGATGGCAAAAAAGACGGATCAAAACAGGTATAGTAAAAATGAATTTGTAGTTTTGTAAAAAAATTTCCCGAATGACCCTTTCTTTGTGTAAGTAAAATGCATTATCTTCAGAGAGTCAAACATCTCATTATTAAACTTAAATGTCCTTAGCCGTAGAAAAAAATACCATGTATAAAGCGAAATTGCTACCATTTTAGTGGAAACACGATTTAATCATAAGAGTAAGGAAAAGGGATCCGATTAGTCAAATCTGGTACGTTTAAATAAGGACTTCTTCTTTGATTATAAAAGATTGTTTGATTGCAATCAGTACCTTTTTTTCCATTTCGTTACATCACTGTATTTCCCCAACTAAACGTGACATACATGTAGTGTCTTTAAATATTCTAAGTCAGGTTTTCACCTCCAACATTTGAAAAGAAACAAAACACAATAAACACGATACACAAAGTCACTCAATGACTGCTGAAAAAAAAAAAATAATAATAATGATAATGATAATGATAATGATAATAATAATAATGCTTGAACATACAGGAAAGGCAACACAGGTTACATGTAATACTTTAACAAACACACTCTATTCTTGTGTGTAGGATTACTTAAAAATGTATCTGGGTCTTAAGTTCGTTTACTAAATAACAAATATTTATGACAAATCCTTCGAAAAAATCTTATTCGATAATTAGATTCATTCCAAAACTACAGAGATTCAAGAGGGATGCATTTTCAATGTTCACATTTCAGCTTGTGGCCTATTCTCCCCGCTCCAAACTTGGTACCTTGCTGCCTGACTTCCCGGATATCAAAGACATAAAGATACCTCCAAGCATTGACGAAGCTAAGGTAGGGCTTTAATATTTAAAAAGCCACTCCGTGATTTTCATAACATATTGTTAACCTTTGATACGATCCCAAATCTCATATGTGGTGATATAAAATCAAAGCGTCTTAAATTTTCATGTCCAAAAGACATATATAATGACAAATACTGGTTTTCCCATGAAAATCTAAAAACAGCTTTATAAATGCACAGAGGTGTAGATATTACGTCCAATATACATGTTTACTAGTTATACAACCTAACAAACATTATCAACAATCATAATTGCGACGTTATACCTTCATAATGTCACTGTGAAAAACCAACAAGCTTTAAAATGTGTCTTTTTGGTAACAGTCGATACTTCGCGATCAAATTACACCATTGATTAAGTTTGGCATATATGACTCCAACAACTCACGGAGTGGCTCTTTGATAATAATATTACCTAAAGCGGCCGAAACGATTGCAACATTTCATAACCTTAACCGGCTCTCATTGCCTTTGTGGTTGTGACACCCGGTCCAATTACTATCCTGATCCGCCCCCTACTGATCTGATGACGACCAATCTTTTTGTATTTCAGATTTTAGCATTACCCGTATGTGGCCCATCTTTGCCCACTTACTCTAAAAGTCTTATCTTATTATCTGAAGAGTTCGTAAAATATTCAAACGATCACATTACTATTACAAGAATTATATTTTCTCATTTCTTGAATCTTCTGTTTCAATTGACGACAGAGATTTTAAATTTTGAAATCGATACAAATGCCATGATAAACACTTGACGAACTAATTCGTACCTTGAACTCAAGAAAGACAACTCTTGCAGGTCGTGACGTTCTTGATGATGTATCGGACTCATTGCCAACGGATTCTTGACACCGTCATCAGGGCCAACTTCGACGAGGCGAGTCTTGTCTTCCATACTTTTTATATCTTAAATAATACGAGATTTATCTATCGTTTTTTATGTTCATACCATTTCCTTCGCTATATGACACTGCACAAAAACTAGTGGAATCCATTTATCGGATACCTACCGGATCCCTGCAAATTTGGTATACTGGGATCCTGCTGAAATTGTGAAACGTCATCTATATTACATATATCTTCTATGACGTCACATGCGAAATGCTGCGACTGCGGAAGCGTGACCTTTTTCTTGAAAGTCAAGTATAAAATATTTCCAATGAAAAATATAAAAAAAATATTAAAACTAATTATATTCATGTCCACGTTACACTTAATTTACGAGGCCCATGCTTGCATATCCATGTATTGGAAATATGAACTCCGTCGCACCTCGTCTGTTCTTAACTGGGTACTATAGGGGTAAAGCGAAATGTTTGTGACCTTTCATTTTCCACACGTGACATGTTACCAATAGTTCAGCATATCAGAAATACATACAGCGACTTCAAATCAATAACTATGACGTCACTTCCTGTAGGTCCAAAGCTTCCTGCTACACTTCTGGCAGGGAATGCCGGCCCACATGGTGCCCATCTTAGACTGCCAGTCCATCGTCATGCTTGTTGGCGTGTGTGACTCCATCCTCTACAAGGCTATAGCCAGCGTCTTAATGCCCACAGTGCTTCAAGCCCTCCCTGACAGGTCAGTTTCCATTTTCTTGCGCATGACTCGCGCCAGAGACTGGTTGGTTACTTACTAACCCTTTCTGATATCTAGACGACCTCTATGCGCCCTTTCCTTAGGCCATTGCCACTAATTTTTATAGCCAATCAGAATACTCCTAGATGCGTTTTTTTCACCGTTGAGGGCGCTGTACTCAAATAACAAATTTGGCGATATGCCGCCAGGCTTAAATTATCCAACGGAGGTTTGCCTTTCCGGGGACGTTAGTGGTTGATATTTATAATTTTCAGCTCTTCAGGCCCATGGAGGTCACATTAGACGACTGATATTGTCAATGAACTAGTTCATAAATCATATCCATTAATTTAATATATTATTAAGTTTCATAAAATAGAAGAGTAGATATTCTAATTAAATTAACATAGCAAACCATTTTGTCACTACATTTATGTTGATCAACTTTGGTACATTTCGAATCATTTAAAAAAATTAAAAAATACAAAAAAAAAAAGAAAGTTTTTTTAGAACACCCCCTGAATCGAATTGTACCTCTGTTAATAGTATATACTTTAGTATACGCGTTCGGCTCCGAATAAAATCAAAAGGTTTCGAATCTACGTTCGAATCACACAAAAATAAAAACACAATATGTTTATCTCCTAATTCGATTCAAGGGGTGGTCTCAAAAACAATTTTTTTTTAAATTTTGATTTTTTTAATGATCCGAGGGCCTGTAGTATGCCCTTTATACCGAATAAACCTTGATTCTTCAATGCCTTATGTTTCAGTCTGACGCAAGTGATCCGCAGGTTCGCCAGACAACTGGACGATTGGCTGAAACAAGCTCTAGACACACTGCCCGACACCCTGCAGAGGACCAAGTTCGACTGTGAGTGTTTCCACACTTGTAAACTGTGGTCATTCTCTCCCAACTGAAATTAATCAATTCACTTCTTCTCACCTACCCTTGATTATGATTAGAGCGGTTCTTCAGCCTTCCAATAGAAAATTCGAAAACAGCTGCAATCAAAGTTGGTTACGCAATCAGCGATATTGTTTAAAACTCATTAAAAAAACTTATTTAAACTTGTTACACGGAGTTTTGAAAGGGTATACGGGACAGTGAGACCCTTGTTGATTTCCTATTTTCAGAGACGTAAGCTTTTGGCCAATTCTAAATTCTTGAAATACGAAATCTATAAAGGGAATACAGTCCCGAACCCACATCCTTAGAGTCAGGCAACACCGCCAGCACTGACAACATCAGCAGTTTACCAACTCGCCCATTTTGCCTTGACAGTCTTTAATTTTTAATAAACAGTGGCCAGAAGGTTTGCCCAGATCCTCAGACGCCAGACGTCTCTGAACCATCTATGTCAGGCAGCTCGAAGTGTGATCCACAGTGGGGACATCACCATGCAGATGCTGGACGACTGGCTCAGCGTCGACCTCAACAGCATCGTCAAACAGACCCTCTACACCATGGACAACTACTCGGAGCGCGAGCACGAGGTCATCTTCAACTGTGAGTAGATCCCTAGTTAGGAGGGTCTGGGGTTGTTCTGGGTTTGGATCTGGATCTGGATCTGGGTACCGTTGCACAAATCATTAAATGGTCACAGAGGAGGTTGCTGGAGTCAAATATATAAAAATTATAAATAGTGTTATTTCATCGAGAAGTAGTAGTTGACTCTAAAAATAACCATCCTTTTGTTGACCAGTTCAATATGAAGACAATAGACAGGATTAGGGGGTAATTTATGATCGAAAACCGGACAATGGCAAATGACTGAAACGTAATTCTGGAAACTTATTTACAGCAGCCCTGAAATCACTAAGGTACTGTCATAATGTTATATTAGCATCAAAAGCGAACGTTTATAGATACAAACCTCTCTTCAATATTCATGTATATAATCCCTACAACAGTACTCTTAGTGTTATATTAAAGAATGGCACTAAGGTTAACCGTTGAGGTTTGCAGATGCTTTGTGCAACGAAACTCTGGTCTCTTTCTTGTTTTAATGACTTTCCGTCTAAAGAAAGCTCGCTGCCCAGAGAACAGGCAAAGGCCTTCTTTCGACGGAAAGTCATTATCTGTTATATAGACCGAGGAAAATCACAGGTATTTATCTTTTTAGATGACATGGCTGTGCGTCTTAAAAAGCATAAGGTGCGTCCTTAAAATCTTACTTTATGATGTATTTCTTAGGTAATTTCGAAACTCATATAATTCAGCTGATCCCCTGGGGTACAGTGGTATTACCGTTGGTTTATTGAGTCGCGAATACGAAAGATTTGGTTTCGAGACGTTGCAGGGATGTTGCATATGTCCATTACCGTAGATAAAATAATACCCTCCAAAACGACGCAAATATGACATATAACACGAGGTTTATAATGAATATTCAAGTTTTTTTGTATTTATATAACTTTCTCTATTTAGCTCTTGACTAATAATTTTAAAGGTTTAAGTTGGACGCCGATCTCAAATAATTTAGAATAAATAAAACGTTAAACATCACCAAGTCAAAAAATAACAAGGTATCTTAATAAACATATTTCACTCTTATTTGCAAACTCCTAACATGCCTGTTCCAGTGTGCACGGAGTTTGAACGGTTACTCGAGGAGCAGGCCCCGATCGAGTCTTATATTGAGTGGCTTGACAGCATGGTGGACAGGTGTGTTGTGCAGGTAGGTGCCCAGCAGCCAATCAGATTGCAGCTTATGTCTATGTGGAGACATTCAGTAAATAGGAAATAAGCCTTGGAGCATCGCTCGAAATCTCAGTCGATGTTAACTTCTGGTCAAATTTAAGCAATAGGAAATGAGGGAGATAGAGATGATATACAATCAGTTTATCGTTCACCTTACAAGTTTCCTTTTAATATGGATAAAAATTCATTATTTATTTTTCAAATGATACAGCGATAACACTGACAGTATATAGGGAAGAAATATCTCACATTCATTTGTCAAATCGAACGTAATTATTTCTTTCCTTGCTTAGTTATTCTCTCTTATTGTGTTATTCAAGTCAATTATCAGTCGTGCATATCGTGTTGCAGCCTAGTCGCAAGAAACCGGGGACGATGCGCCGTCTAGCCCGTCAGTTCCTTCTCATGTGGTCTTGCTTCGGGACTCGGGTCATAAGGGACATGACTCTACACAGCTCTCCAAGCTTCGGTACGTAGCCTTCCCAAAACGTCAACATCCGTTATTTATAATTTTCAGCTCTTCAGGCCCATGGAGGTCACATAAGACGAGCTCACTCAAAGCCATTTCCACTAACGTACTGTTTCTAAGGTAGATATTGAGAATCCAGATAGATAACAATCAAAGTCCATTAGGCATTCCGTCTGATACCGTAACCGTTAAAGAGCCACTCCGTAATTTATTTATTTAACATATTATTTACCTTTGATACACACCTGAATGTCATAGGTGATGATATAAAATCAAAACATCTTAACTTTTCATGTCCAAAAGACATATATGAAAAATACTGGTTTTCATGAATATCTCAAAACAGCCTTATAAATGCACAGATGTGTAGATATCACTTCATATATACATGAATACTAGTTATATAACCTAACAAACACTATCAACTTCTAACTGCACTCCTGGCTGTTTTAGATAAGTCTCCAAAATTACGTTTGACTATTTGACGCGCTCAAATGTCCGGTTTTCGATCATAATTGCGACGTTCTACCTTCATATTGTCACCGTAAAAAAAAAGCTTCAAAATGTGTCTTTTTTGGTAACAGTCGATAATTCACGATAAAATGACACCATTGATTAAATTATGACTCTCAACAACTCACGGAGTGGCTCTTTAAGACTTAAGTTCCTTCATCTGGGCGATACCCACATAGTTCTTCCAAGACAGAAATCAGATAGATAGGTAAAGCCATATTAATAACATATTAGTTCAGATCGGTGTTACAAATTTTCATTACAAGCGGACTTTGTTAGTTGGGATAAATATTTCTAACTTGTAACTAAGGTTACAAATGGAGAAGTTTTAGGGAAAACAATCAATACAAACAGTTTCAACTTTAGTACTGTGTTCAAGATCGCTAGTTTTAGCGAAAACCCTGCTGGTAAGGGAATGGTTCACCTTGGGATATACTGGTATGCGAGATCTTGCTAGTTCTCTTGAACATGACAATGTTCTTCCTGTATGGCCCAAATAGTGCTGAGTAGTTCACACAGTGATTTTACCTTGGTCCATCTGCACTACACTCTTGCACCAAAAGAGTCACATTAATTCGCAGATTTATCTGGTACTTACCCTTGCTAGCAGAGGAACCTTCCACCAAAAAGACCCAATGAGAACCTTGCTTACAAATGTCTGTAATATTCAACCAATGAAATCCCTCGTTACAGGCTCATTTCATCTGCTTCATCTGATGTTTGACGACTATGTGATGTACCTTGTGGAAAACCTGTACTGTCAGGAGCGCGCTAACGACTTCCTGCGGGCTATCAAGGGAGAGAACTCCGATGGTGAGACTCGGGTTGCGTTTTGTTACAGGCAAATAACGATAGCAGTGATTTGCGACGATGCATTTGGGTTCATGTATACACTTCAGGAACAACAAAACCTAACCCTTATTAGTAATAAATGAGTTTATTTCGGTTTAGTATCTTATGACCACAAATAACTGAATATGTTGAAATCAGGTTTGAAAAATCTACATAACGTCCCTATTCTTTAATGAATTGTTAACACTTACCCTCTTTTCGTGAAAGACTATCATATCTTTTTAATAAAAAAAATGTAATGTGTTTTGTGCATATTCAGCTCAAGCTGATGACGTCATCCTTCCGGATCCGAGCGTTATCAAACAGAGTCTGCTGACCCCTGACACAGCAAACATGACCTCTTCTGGACAGGAACGAGGCTCGGTCATTACTAACGCGCGGAGCATTATGGGTCAAATGTCATGTGAGTGTTTTCAAGGAGCATTAACCTTTTTTCATCAAAAATTGTAAAAAATCGGTATAATATTTCAATCTCTGATTCTATTTGCATAATCAGAATGTTCCATTAGCTAACATTCAAAACATAAATATAATCAAATTTCCATAACTGCCTGTTCATGAAGTCATATGCTTACTTTTGCAAGGTAAATTTTAATGCACGTTAGGCATATCTCATATCTATCTTTTCCCTGGAGTTCGCATCTAGTCCTCAATATTGACATTTAGAACACCCCACCCATACCGATTGTCATGCGACAAGGCTAACCACGTCATTTCGCAAAAGCCATGACGTAGAACACGTGAAATTTATCTTCTGAAAAAGCAATGACAATAGCTCACACTTACCTTCTTATGATACAGAAAGAACCTTAAAAGGCTAAACTCAGTGAGAAAAGCGTCTGTCATAAGTATCGGCGATGCTGTAACCTGATACACAGTATACCGCACTCGAGATGAGACTTTAATGGAACGCATTTGAATTGTTTGCCGGTTATGTTAACTATAAAACTATAAAACTGGCATAAATTATATTGAATAATATACAGAAATGAATATGTGACTTGGATTCTCCACTTGGCTTTATCTTTTTTTTCAATTTGATATTTATATAGAAACAATTAAATTGATTTGTCATTTACAATACAGCTGCATGCCAAAATTTTGTTCACATACCTGAATATACTAGTAAGAATATCATGTAATTTGAGATGCCTATCAGGTATCGTAGCGTTGCGAAAAAGAAACGTATAATATTGAATTTCCAAGACACATATATGCAGATCCATTCTTCTTTAAGGCAAATGTTTATCGTACTCCCATAATACCCGTAACAGTTTTGGCAGGCCATTGAAGGGACCAGGGGTCTAAATTCCGAAAACACTCATTTTTATTTTTCTCCATAAAATCCTTTATGAGTTATCAATTTCTTTAAAAATTAGTCACGTTTGTTCCTTAGCACAAAGGCAATGTGATTAGGTTGGTTTTAATCTCAGAGAGTCGATATGGATCATTTCATTTGACAATATGACCCTTTCTGTCTATATCAATATGCCAAAATTCGAATTTGTGCACGAGAGACTAGACGATCCAAAAATGAGTTCAAGAATGGCTATTTCACACATGGACAGTGGCTGATCCATTGTCAGTTTTGCTGAAGTTATTCTATTGACGTTGAAACGAAACCCATATTACATGATATTTGCACTACGATTCAGCGGTAAGTGAACAAACTTTCGGTATGCAGCTGTATGTTATGAAGACCCTTACATCTATTAACATTGTGATAAATCATAAAACCACATTTATAGCATACGACGAGACGACCGGTGTGACGTCATCGTGTGGTGAGAGAGTAACCAATCAGACTAAAGCTTCTTCAGACTCCACGAGACCACGTCATCAACACGCGATATCACAGGGGTAAGTTTCTGACGTCACTTCCCTTTGTACATGTGTTAGAAAATAGTTATGATTTAACAGTAAATTTAAACGTAGCGCTTCTCACGATGGCTTTCGAAAAGTTGACTTTTGAAAGTTACATAAGTAATAGTAAATTTTCAAATTAAAACAACATGATCATAGAAATTCTGAAACAGTTCTGTCATGAATAATCTTAGAACCTTTACTTTATTACTTCATACTTAATTATACTATAATATCTAAGTTTATTACTTCTTTTTCATGATATTTAATATCATATAACATCATCATAACATATGTAAAGTTAATAAAGAATATGAAGCATTTTTATTGCTTTAAAATGAATATCAATAATATTAAGAAATCAGATTTTCAGTCAGCGTATTTCGATAATGAGAGCCTCTTGCTTGCAACATCTTTTATCGCATTCCTCTTGATCAAGCTTTCCTACATATATATTCATTATAACTCGCCGTTATGATAGCACATGTTCCTTTTTACAGGAACAATCTATCTGGATACCAATCATGTGCGTCATACGGTACCCCTTACAACCAGACGCATCCGAAAACAACACATCTCGGCTCGCATGGTCAATACTCCTATGACGTCACTTCCGCTCCGGTAAGTTGATTCGAAGTGAATATGATAAATGATAAAAAGCTTACAATATGTAATTCTTCACTACATATATAAATGGCATATACTACCTCTTATACTGTCGTCGGTGGAAAGATTCTTGTCTTTTGTAGGTCAAGATGCAAACTCGGAAATGTTCTTTCTAGTAGACTTGGCTAAAGTAATAGGATGGTCTGTATTATTTATGGTATTGTTCTCAGTTATCCGGACAGATGACCGACGAAACCGGAAGACAAATGACAATGCCATCTAGCATGCGCACAAGTCCTAGCGGAACAGATTGGTCACTAGGCAACCACCAACGCCAGACGTCACTTGCAGAAAATCTGCCTCCATTGATAAAAATGTGAGTGTTGGATATATTTTCATTATCCTTTGAATTCCTAATCGCCATATTAATTGAAAGAAAGATATCAATATGTCAAACATGAGGATCTTTTGGTTCGAAGTAGTGCCATGTTATTATTTCGTACAGGAGTATTGAAAATGTAAATTTATGACAGATTGTGAATGCTCTGTAGACAAAGGTGAAACAAAGAGAATATAGATCATAAATTAATTAAAGACATCAGTTTGATGAAAATGAGTGTTGTTGAAGTACAGTTTAGTGTACTAAAAAATACACTGTGTGTACTTGGTTCCACAATTCTCCATCATTGATGTCACTTAACATACACAATTGTTATGCTAGAAAATGATCCAGTTGTGTATTAACAAATCTATTAACCTAATAAATGACTTGCTCGAGCCTTTTCTATAAATTTTATTTCAAAGTTCATTTATTATTTCCTTTTATCAAAAGGTCAAGAAGCAAGTGGCTGTATCTGAAAAAAATTGCCAGCTTTTTGCCCGTTTTCATGGAAACAGTAAATATAGACTCTGATTTCAACTGATTTCAAATATTCAAATAATTGTGCTTCTATTCTATATGAAGGCAACACCTTTTCACGCAGTGTCCTTTTTGGTATACAAATGTGTTAATTAAGAAATAGAGGAGCCTCAACCATCATGTGTTTTGCAATAAAGTATAGTTTTGCCCTGAACTATTATAGTTAAAGTACGAGACCGAAGGCCGAGTGGTTTGACGTTAATAATAGTTCAGGGCAAAACTATACTTTATTGCAAAACACATGATGGTTGAGGCTACTCTATTTCTTTTCTAGCATGTCGATTTTAACTCGTGTTAATTATATTTTAGCCAAAGTAAACTTAAATGAGATTAATCGAATTTGGCAGTGACTTGAGCATGCTCGACTAGGGCCGTAACTAGTGACGTCATAACGTTATTGTTGTTGACGTCATAGGCCATTGTTTCGTGACGTCATTCAAAAACTATACTTTATTTAAGAAATAAAGTTCGCTCTACCCCAATGTGTTTTGTAATAAAGTATAGTTTTGCCCTGAACTATTATAGTTAAAGCACGAGGACGGTAGTCCGAGTGCTTTAACGTTATAATAGTTCAGGGAAAACTATACTTTATTACAAAACACATTGGGGTAGAGCGAACTTTATTTCTTTTCTAAGATGCTAAAATAATCTATACGGGGAACACTCTGATTTTAATCATCTCGAAATAAAAAATATAGTGTTTACATTGCTCACATTAATAATCCATGAACAGGGCTAACTGTTCGCTATTCCAAGTATGGAACTCAACCCCTAGTTTAAGACGACATTTAGTTGGTTAAAGCTTTGATTACTGCAGTTTTGCACTTAAACTTTTTCATTTATTCAATTTTGAATTATATTTTCTTCTTATTTTTTTCTTTAAAAACTTAAACAAACAAATTAACACCTCTTGTTTTTAAAAAAACCCTTGACTTTTACAAACTCGTGTCGTGCGATTATGCAGGGCTTATATCACGTGGTTAACATTCCACAAAGAATTATGGGTATTGATTGTTTTGGAAGCGTGATGGCGGACTGGATCCGGACATCTATTTTTTTTGCTGCTGTCATAAACGTTGAAGGTGATGCTTTAGTCTCTTATATAAGCAGACTGTTGGGGCTGTACACCTAGAATTACTTAATTATTAGGTTGTCCATATCACATTGAACCTGGTAGAGACGGTTGACGTGAACCAACGTCACAGTCCCACGGGGCGCCGTGACCTGACGTGAAACAACGCGGTCACTCGACGGTAGACAAGCATTTTCTGTCCATTCTTCTTTACGGTAAATAGAAATAGATGATTCGAAACTTGTCTCTATTACTAGAAACATTAATACGATTATGTCGTTAGACCTTGATAGGGGGATAAGCCATGTTGTTCGAAGAATCGAGATGAAAGGTTACCATGGACGCGTGATCACGAGGGGGCAGCGGGGAAGAGCGGATATAACGTCATTCAATTGTTACGTCATGAAAAAACTATACCTTTATTGTCTCATAAAGTACTTTTTTTTCGATTGTTCTAACCGCCAGGCATCTTAGAATGCGGAATAAAGGATAGGCGGCGCCTTTGATCTTTACCGAATCAATGCTAGAATAATCAGCAACCACTGATATAAAAACATGTTCTCTTACTTGTTGGAAACGGGAAATGGTGTTGCTTTCATATACAATAGAAGCACAATTATTCGAATAGTTGAAATTAGTTTAAGGCAAAGTCTATTTATACTTGTGACTCTTCTTGTCTTTGTGTAATAAGGATGGGTATTGGTCCTCATTTCCATATCGCAATATATTGCGATACAGAAAATCGTATTGCAATACGTATTGCAATATATTGGTACTTTTCATATTTTAGTTTTTCTATGTTCTTTTGACTAATAACAGCAATTAGAACAGTAATCAATGCTCAAGTAGACGTCGTTTTGTAAAGAGAGTTATTTCAGCGACTGGTTTCGTACTTTTAACATGTCTGTGCTTTTTCAACTTTTCACAATTTTTGAAAAACTTTCACTCAGTAAAATCAAAGGGGTGTTTTTGTTACGTTTTTCTGAAATTTTACACGGAAAGTGTTCATTTAAAACCTACGACATAATGGATATTTTAAGATGACCGGTACGTATCGTGGTGTTTCTGTATTGCAATATACCGATATACCGATAATACCGCGCACTCTTATTGTGTACTACCTCTAATTTGCATTTGACCTCATTCCAGGAACGAGCAGACGTACAATCAGACTTTCCCGCCAACACTTCGTCAGTCAGGAGCGGAATGTGGGGGTTACACTTACGACACCACGGGCAAACTGCCTTCACAAGCAGTAGGGGACAATTCGTCATACGGTTACCATGGATACCCGCCAGTCAGTGACTTCTATAACTTTTCAGATCAAAATTCAAAACGGAAGTTGGAGGAAGAAAATTACTTCCGTTCTTACAAGCGACAAGCAAAAGACTTCTACTACGACAGTATTCCTGGCGGGTTCGCCCAGATGTGAATAGGATCAAATGGTATTTAAAAGGTTAATATATTTATTGTACGTGCTACATGAGTTATCATGATGGAATTATCCTCGATACTGCATACGGCTACCGAGTACCAACGTGAGATTCACAATCTGTCAACCTTCAGAGTATGTGTTAAGGTAGAAGGGTGAAGCCCAGTCAGATGGAATTACTGCGGCTGAAGATCTTTGTTTAAAAGAACATGAGATTTGATGAGGCATTGTTATAGGAAGGCTTCGTGGTAACGCCTTTGTATGAAGAACTCAACGTCTCGTTGGAAAAAACATCTCTTATTCCAGGTCTGTGGGAAATATTTTCGCCGACACGATTTCAGCAAATATATAAGAGCCACTGCCACAAATATGCTATCGCATTTACCTCGGTTTTGGCCACATGCAAGGATTTCAAAGATCTCCTTTGAATTGTAGTGTCGCCTTTCCTTTCACATTGTACCAGGTCTTTGAATGTCACGTACGTTACCTTTGCGTGGTGTTACAGAATTGGGCTGATAGTCATTCTCTATGAAGGTTGTTTGACGGAGGGAGATTCACCCCTTAAAAACGTTCTTCTGCAAGCTGTTCCACGCTCCATGTTATCTTTGGCCAATTGGTTCAGTATACTTAGATCATTCACTTCCTCAATTAGGTTTTTGACTGCCGGAACATCTTGACAGCCGTTTGGTTACTTCCTATTTTGCATCCAAGAAGTTTGCAGAAATCCTGTACTGCATTCCAAACGCTAGGTCACCTTCTGTTCTTTTGTACTTTTAAGGCTCTTGCAAAAATACACTTGTATGATACTGCGAATAGTAATGTCCAAAACGATACCCTTAAACATGTCTGAATCGAAGTTTGCAACCATCAAATAAGAATTCAGAGATTGTTTTACTTGCATAGGGTGCAATGTTCAAATTGATTACTTACATATTTGTTTATTTATTAGAGGTTACGGGAGAATTTCCATGTACATTGATACTTTATGCCGTTTATTCCCGGATCTCGTCTTATCTCTTCTGATCTCGTTTGAATGAGATTAAAGGTGCTCGTCTCATTAAGTTAGTAGTGAGTACCTTTTTTTATCGCCGTCAGTGTACACGGCAAGTCATTTTTATGGTGCCAAAATAGTCATTTCTTGTCAAATTTGATTGAAATACACATCCTATGATAAGCTTTAGTGACCTACGTGTACAATTCGTATTATAATTTCATTTGTGTCACGGCCATAATAATCAGATGTTATTGCTCCGGCCGCTTGCAAACAAATCATGTAGTTATGTTTTAAGTTTCGTCAAGAACACACGAGAAGGTATTAACGACCAACGAATTATCAATTAGTAAATACTAGATGAATCAAAGCATATTTTTAAAAAAATTATCAGTATCAAAATCGGGATTTTCTATAACTTGTGTTGTTAATATACATGGTATATTAATTCTCTCCCAAATGTGTTTTCATACAACAGAAACTTGCCACTTTCCCGACCACAAGTGATCGCGTTTTTAAATGAGGTGCCCGATGGTTTGTTCCAATACATATTTTGACCCGACACTGTGTTGAGAAGATGTTTTGGAATGTGTATTTCAATGAGATTGTCATTTTACATTTCGTCATTTATTGACGCATTAATATTATATTAGCATATTCACTTTTCAGATGTTTCATGCACCTTCTGACATTTTCGTCTTATTTATTTATTTGTATCATATCAATTTCTCCTCTTGTTGACATTAAGACATTTATGGACGACGGTTCATTGTCGAGAAGAAGCCAAACGGACGTTGATTTTAAGACGCTTCTTTCTTATTACAAAATACGCGTAGCATCAAATAACATATAAACTGCCATTCGTCCTTTAGCATGGTTTTTTTTCAAAATCAAACTATCAATTAAGCCTTTCATATATTTGAAAAAAGTTTTGAACAATTGATGCGAATTAAAATCCACGTTTTAGTTTATTAATCAAATTTCACAATCTTTTAGTACGTTTTAAAGATTTTATACTGAGTCATGTCATTTAGAAGAACTAGTCGTAGAGAGAATATTATTTTAAAGGTACTCATCAGTTAGTCAAGCTCTCCATTTAGACTTATTGAAGTTAAAATGGCTTATTGAAACGGTACCCAACGTTACCGATTTAAAATCGTAGCTTAACAAAAATTAGTTGGTTCGTTCTCACGTACGTACGCTCGTACTACCAAGAAATCCTTGTTGTAAAGAGAAAAAACAATGTCTTACAACTCCTGTTTTCCTTGTAGTGAGGTCACTATATTTCCTTTAGAAAACGTGCTATAGTGCCTTTAAGGACAAAAGAAACGCTGAACAGAAATTCGCTTCATCTCTTCAATCCATTGAACCGCCATAGCGGGTAGCTCTAGTCATATCACAGTCATTCACAACTTCCTCCGCAAGGTATAAATTGTGCCAGATTTATGTAAGGCTTGCAGCATTTCTCAATATGTGCCTGCTCTCTTTGCTACTGCGACTCAACTTGATAATTAACATTCATATGGATGTCAAGTCTTATCGGGGAGGAGGACTTTAGCGCTCAACAGCAAGGTTTAGATAAGCTTGTGATAAAATTGGCGCGCCTTATGCCTTGCGAGAGCAGTTGAGTCAATCATAAATGCAATTACTTTCCATTGGTTTGAGCGCAGATAAATTCAGTTAGTAAAAGTGTGAGCATCAGATAATTTATAACATCGAGCATCTAGCTTTCGTTCGAACCATAGAACTTTTTCTCCTCATTTTCATTCACTCATTCAATGATAAATTTTATGATGTAAGCTTCAATAAAGTGTTGAAAATATTTATGTTTTGTTATTGCTATATTATGTTTTGTGCAAGTATCCGGAGTCCTGCTACATCAGCGTATTTACACCCGCAGAGTTCCTACATTGTACACTACTCTGTTATATGCATTGCCAAAATATATATTTTGAGCCAAAAAAATGACTGTCATCTAGCAAAAGCATTATAACCTAGATGACAGGTCGAGATATTTGCTTCAAACTCCTTGCACAACCGTGGTTGATATTTCAATGGCTGATTATTACATGAGAAACATCGCCATGGAAAACAAACTGTCTGTGATACGCATTTCACTTGATAGAAGCTACGTATTGTAGGAGATCAGCTTGTAGGAATACGCTGATGTAGGAGGATGAGTATCATGTTCTTTTATAACTTTTAGTATATATTTTTCCCCTGAAACTTTTATCTTGGCAGGGACGTTGTCATTCTTTCCCGACATAGGTAGCTCCGTCAAAATTTCTAGCTACCTCGGACCAGAGAGAATGGGACGTGGTCAAATAGGTGAATGTACGCCTATCACCATGAAGATAGATGTTCGAATCCAGCTCCCCCATTCCAAAATACATGACACGATGTTACATGTTACGAGACGAATGTTGATGATTGTATCTTCTGTTTTTGATATTTGATTAGTTGATACCCTGAAGCCGTTATTCATTAGATTTGTCAAGCGCAACCACGCAATTCTTAAAGTAAAAAGATTATCAAGGGGTGTTAAGTCGGGGGCATCAACTTCCCTTGTACCTTGAAATAATTCGGAAATTAGGAGCGCAATAATTTTCCAAACGTTATTGCACCTATTAGTTTATTCATTCTGTTCTTTAAACGCACTAGTGGTCACCAATATTTCGTAAACACAACGAATGCACAGATACTGCATATCTCTAGATATTACTAACGATCCTCACTCAAGTAATCTACCTCGTAAGTTATTAACAAATATTTACGTATTCAGGTAGCAAAGTTGATTTTTAAAGGCTGGAAGTATTTAATGCAACGTTGTATAAAACTCCGTATTAACTACGATATCGGAAATATTAAATTTTGCTTATAACCAGAAAAGCGGAAACGGCAGCCGCTTTTGTTAATCTAATAACAATGCTAATGCTGCGTTATTAAATCGGTTAATTTACAACATTGCTTTCTTAAAACATATTTCATTCTTTGTTCTCAGTTCCTACTTTAGGTAAATTCAATAGCTTCAGACAATACTAGTTCAGCCGTTTTCAACTGTCCATAATTAACCCGTTTTGCGCACTGTTAAACATGGATTTTTTATATGTCCAAGCCGACAGCGGCTGTCTTAACGTTTTCATTGTTGATTGCAGGTAAATTGTAAAGAATGTTTAGTATTTCATTGTATAGAAAGCTATTGTGAATGTATAAATCCTAGTAAACCTTAAAATGGCCAATTAAACCGTAAAAGCGTGCAATAGTGCCTTTAAAGGGGCTTTTTTTTCTCAAGAACCGTTCAATAGATTAATGGAGTACGGAAATCAGAAGCGCTCAATACTTATTCCGAGGCTATTACCACTGTTTTACTTTTTATTCTTGTATTTGACGTATGTAATTAGAACATGCACATTAGAAAACTTACCTGTTTAATATATGACGTCATTAACTTAGTGACGTCAAAGCAATGACAATTTTAAGTAATAGTTTAATAATAACCTTTCGCTTATTAAACTATGAACTATGAATGTTTCGTATGGTATATCAGTTGCCATAACATTCGACTGGCAAATCGGTCATGGTACGTGACGTCAGAGCATCATTAATTCTGCTGACATTTTCAGATATATTGAAATCTATATCTGACTCCGCTAGAGAACAGTTAATTTGGATACCCCCGTTTACGTTACATGTTTTTATTCATACGAATAATGAAGTAAAGAAAACACATGTAAGAAATCTTATATAGCGTCATTGATCACTCAGTTGACATGGCTCCGAATCAGCGCTTTGCGTGTTGTCGCTGCAAGGAGCCCCCTCTTGGGGAAACTGGTTCGGTTTTGATCTTCAACTAATCAAATTAATCAATAAGTCACAAAAGTATATATTCTATGTGAGTGTCATGTTTAGATGACGAAATGAAGTTCACACTGCTATATTGCCAATTAACACAACGTCTCGTGGCTTGACTGACACGTACTGTGGTTTTACAAGGTTAGTTTAAATTTTTCTACTTTAATCTGTACTCATTTTAATTTAATTAATTTAATTTTTAATGGATAACATGTTGCAATGGATTATGTACAAAAATACTCTAACGGGAAAGTATCCGTAAATCTAAAGTTTTAATTTGCAACCAGAATGATACAGAGTGACACAGTCTAATTTCATGAAGGTACATCTATCCTTTTAAAATATTTATCTTTTTAAAAATATTTTTTAAAAAGTTAAAATATTCAATGATTATGACGTCGATTCTGCAAATGTATTAAATGAGACGCCCCAGATTCTAAAATATTTCAGTTATATAAACCCGTTTCAGTTGTTGTACGCTATCGTTTTTAGAATATTGTTTCTAAGAAATTTGTTAGTCAACGCATGTATGGAAAGTTAGTTTATGGAATAGCAATGTGAAACTAATTCACACGAGAGTCCAGTTCACAATCTTTGTTTCCGAACAGCTAATTACATGTACAAGAGGATTTCTTTTCTTTTATTTCTAGTATTAGAAATAAAACCTCGAATGACAATAGTACTAAATTTTTTTATTTGCTTCGTCGTCATTTCTGCATTATTGTCAGGGAAATAATCATTGTGAAGATTTATTGAATAAGCTACTATACGACAATTAAATCAAGATTCTGGCTCTGATTTGTAAAGGATTTGACATTTTCAGCAATGACTTTGGGGCAAGTGAATGGAGGAATGTTGATAGGCCTATTGAAGCTATAAAGCTAGACGATAGAGTAAGTAAAGCTATCAATCTAGACTATAAGAGAGTGCAGCTATAACGCTAAGACTATAAGAAAAGTGTTCTATGAAGGTAGACTATAGTGCAAGTGACGCTAGGAAGATAGACTATAAGACAAGGCAAATTATGAAACTAAGACTATAAGACAAGTGAAACTATGAAGCTAGACTATACAACAAGTGACGCTAGGAAGCTAAGACTATAAGAAAAGTGTTCTATGAAGGTAGACTATAGTGCAAGTGACGCTAGGAAGATAGACTATAAGACAAGGCAAATTATGAAACTAAGACTATAAGACAAGTGAAACTATGAAGCTAGACTATACAACAAGTGACGCTAGGAAGCTAAGACTATAAGAAAAGTGTTCTATGAAGGTAGACTATAGTGCAAGTGACGCTAGGAAGATAGACTATAAGACAAGGCAAATTATGAAACTAAGACTATAAGACAAGTGAAACTATGAAGCTAGACTATACAACAAGTGACGCTAGGAAGCTAAGACTATAAGAAAAGTGTTCTATGAAGGTAGACTATAGTGCAAGTGACGCTAGGAAGATAGACTATAAGACAAGGCAAATTATGAAACTAAGACTATAAGACAAGTGAAACTATGAAGCTAGACTATACAACAAGTGACGCTAGGAAGCTAAGACTATAAGAAAAGTGTTCTATGAAGGTAGACTATAGTGCAAGTGACGCTAGGAAGATAGACTATAAGACAAGGCAAATTATGAAACTAAGACTATAAGACAAGTGAAACTATGAAGCTAGACTATACAAAAAGTGACGCTAGGAAGCTAAGACTATAAGAAAAGTGTTCTATGAAGGTAGACTATAGTTCAAGTGACGCTAGGAAGATAGACTATAAGACAAGGCAAATTATGAAACTAAGACTATAAGACAAGTGAAACTATGAAGCTAGACTATACAACAAGTGACGCTAGGAAGCTAAGACTATAAGACAAGTTTTCTTTGAAGCTAAAAATATAAGGCAATAGAAGTACTGAAGTTTGGCCATATAATAACGATAATTTGTAGCACTAGAGAATGATTTCAAGCCTCTTAAAAGTGAGAATTGATAAATGAAGAAGAAAGTAGTAAGTCTGATAGATTTCCGCTTCATCAAAGCGCTGCGAGTAAACAATACGGAAGCACATTTGGTCAAAGTTACTGGTCTAAAAGCAAAGATGATTTTCGGACAATCGGACGATTTATTATTCTGACGTGGCTGATTCAAATTATTAACTTGTTAAAATTTGAAAATACTTTACTGTCAATTACGAGTACCTTAGGGAATTCTTCCTTCCCCGATAGGCACTCTTCAGCTTTTGAGCATCCGGAATTCTATGAACATTTGTCAAGTTTAACAAAGGTAATTAATAACCCTTGCATTGTGCTGACCCTTCATACGACAGGCTTAAAGGGGCAGTGGCATATTTATTTTTATGAATATTAATTCTTCTAATATAAAAAAATAATCATCAGTTTATTTTAAAATGAATTATTCAATGAGTGTCGGGTAATCAAACATCAATTGATAACCACTGGTTACCTTTTCATCATTTGAGTTAGGGTAAGTGATTCCAATGGCTTGGTATATTATTAAAGACTGATAGTGAGGCATAAATTACGACCAAAATAACCCTACCGTTGTATCATATTCAAGCCATGACCCCAATTTGCACGTGTTTTCTGATGAGTCGAAGTACTGTGTATCCATTTTTGATGGAAGAGAGTTAATTTATCGGCGACAAAGGAAACGTGTTACCAGTGCTTGTATTAGGAAGCAAAATCGATTTGGTTGTGGATACGTAGAGGTGGACCTATAAACGCACGTTTCCGGATCGATGTCCACATTTTTCAGGGTTATCTTACAGCACAACAGCAGAAAGGGTGACACATGTCTTCATTCAATATCAAGGAATCAAAGTGACTTTTTCTGAAACAACCACTACTTCTCGATAAAAAAAGACCGTTTATGAAGTTTGACATATTTGACCCCAACAACATGTATGTACTCTGTGCCCCTTTAAGAGAGTTCCCTGCGTTAAAGTAACGTTCTTACTCCGCTTGCATGTTGATTTATTATTTTGTCAATAACTAATTTACTGAACAAATGTGTTTATATTGGACAGAAATAGTTTTCATTACTTATTCTCAATATGTGTGACTATATTTATCACAAACAATCTCGGAAAGGGTAGGAAACTACACAATTAAATGGTTCATCTCTGAACGAAATAAATGGTAAACATCAACTTGCAATTGAAATCCCAAATCTGTTGTATCCTTATAGGGTGTTAAAGTGAAGTTACTGATCCAAGTCTTTTTAACCTGAAAGTCAATGCAGCAAAAAATACTTCCGGTTTATACTAAAAGCTGTTGAGGTAAACTAAACTGGACAGGAAGTGAGGGTGAATCTAAACCGAAATAGAATTAAAATTTATTTGACGATATATTACAAAATCCATGAATGTTTTGAAGTTTGTGTGTCAGAACTCTGCACGAATGTATTCCAGAGTTATTTCCTGATTACCCACAGTTAAACAAAACCATTTAAACCTTGAAAGTTTGGAGAAACAAGAACTAAAAATCACATACCTGTCTCTGCTGATCGACTTCGGCCGCCATCTTGAAATGCCCTCTTCCTACCGAGTACTCGACCGTGAAACCGGAACGTCCTCACGTGAAAGGCCGATAGAGATCACGCGCGACTCTGACTGATGTGGGGACTGATTGTAAGGATGCTCTTGTGCTTGCCAAATTGAGAAGATGCTTTTCCTTCTCCGTTGAAGTGAATGTTTATCTCATTTGCAAATGATAGAAATAGTTTTCTTCCATAGTCTTATTTTCAGTTATCTCGTAATTTTGCGTTTTCTATGATCCTCAGTATATTTCCCCTTGGCTCGATCTGTCTTCCTCTCTCAATCTATTTCTTTGTGGGTCACACTCTCTATTTTATCGTCTACCCATGCTCAGAAAACGTTCCTGAATTAATTTCAGATATTAAAACCCACCTTCCAACTCCCGGTGATGCAAGGAAGAGACCTCCTGCTTATTATTGGGATATCTCTGTCCCTCTATCCAGGTAAGGTGATTGATTGTGTTGTTTTCCTTTAATAAATACAAGTTATGATTAATGATAATATAAAAGGCCCCCTTACTCACCGTCCCACGGTAATATAAGGTTACGGCGTTGCTCACTAAATGTCCTTAAAGTGATAGTCTCATTTTTGTAAGGCAACTAAACTAAACTAATTATTCTTCACGAACAAAATCTGATCACTAAAACAAATATTTCCTGTTGCATTTGCAAAGATTTTCATTTTTATGCCCGTTTTACAGTTTTGGATGAAGCAGCTTATTGGCGTATGCCGTTTCAGACCGATGAGGTACCGAATCAAGTGCAATCTCATCGCGAGTACGAAACACCGGAAATCTAGTCATCGCAGCGCCGATACTTATGACAGACGCATTCTTCACTGAGTTTACCACCTTTTTGTTATTTCTGTATTTGAAAAAGCGTAAGCTATTAGCTATTTTCATTGGATATTCAGCTGGGAAATTTTATGTGTTCTTCGTCACAGCCTTAGCGAAATGACGTGGTAAGGACTAACGCTCGCAAAAAACATAATATTCGGGTAGGGTAGGGTAGTTTGAACTTCATTATTGAGGGCTAGAATGCCTGCAGAGTTCTGAAAATTGTTGCAAACGTCAGGGGAAAGATTTCTGGAAGTGGTGAACTATTTGTCCGGCATTTATTACAATATGCCTTGCAAAAATGAGACTATGACTTTAAATCTCCAGCAATCTACGATAACTATCATAAATAAGCAGATACTGATACCTCGAAAATCCTGAAGAAATATCACCTGGTGAAAAAGGGCATAAAATACTCTGTATTAAGGAAATCTTACATATGTTCTCGTTTCAACCATTTAAGCAATCCTGAAGAAAGTTCCCCTGTTTATGCAAGGTTATATATATATATATATATATATATATATATATATATATATATATATATATATATATATATATATTCCTTCTTAAAACACTCTTTTAGATGACCACTTTGTTTTAACAATTTTGAGTTACCTCCCTTGATCCGACAGGTGCGCGGAGTCAGTGCGAAGACCAGTACACAGACTGTGGTTATTGGGCCAATTCACACGAATGTACCATTACGCCTGGCTTCATGATGTGCTTCTGCGCAGCTTCCTGTAATTCGCCGACGCAATGTGATCGTAAGTTTCAACCAATCAAATAGCGTACACGGTATCATTCTCTCCCCGATGCACAAGCTCAAAGTCGTTTCTTCCAACATTAACCTCTTTTATAGGTATGCTATATTCCGCTGTTCTTTCATATCACATTTTGGCAATATAGGCAACACTGATACCGCCATCTTTTAACCAATCAAAGAAATGTTCCGAAGACCTTCGTCTTGGGAATAATGTGTGCGCGATCTTCTACAGGATCTCTAGAACACATTGGTATCTAGGCCACGCTTTCACGGTCTGTAATCGTACTGAAATTCAAAATGAAGCGAGCTTTTGCCCTTATGCTCTACGTGAGGTTTCCGTTCTCACTGAGCTCGCCTTCTTTGATTACAAATCAGGAGTCCATATTTCGTCCCAGAAAATAATCTACTTGCGACAGAAGGAACTTTGAATGCAATGCCGTGATATTATTTCTCTGAGAAAGAATCACAGTATGTCAATGTCAAAGTCTTGAAAGGTAAGTGCAAAAGAACGATGTTTGTGATGTTGATCATCGTGAAACAGGCGTGTATAGTAGGCTATGTATAGATATTATATTCATATATTATAATATATATGATATATTATATTATCATATGTTTCTATCGAAATGATACAATAATCGATATTTTTATTAATCAAGTGTATTGCTATTACAAAGCGTAAACTGCCTTCGTGGACATATCCTTTAGTCTGATGAGTCATTGGATTATATGATGAAATAGAAAAATAATGTTGTAATAGAAAAGCAAATGAGCTAGGTATATGGAATGGAAATATAAGTTAAGAGATTGCAACATATCGTATACCCTATAAGTGATAATCGTTAAAGAACCCACCAGATAACATTCTCTTATCGTCGCAAACCAAATCGTAAGAAAATGTCAAGTCGTGACAGGTCGCCAGTGACATGAACAGATTTTTAAAAATCTTGAAACTCTAGAACAAACTTTTATTGTAAAATGGACGCCTTATTATGATCTTGTACACGTAGCGTATGTGATCACGTGATAGGTTCAGTTTGATTAAATCAACGTATACCGAGAAATTCTCTCATTCCAGATATAAATTTGATAGCTATACATGTAGGTTGTTTCCTTCCCACTCGGTCTGACGACAGCCCGTATATGCACATGTTCTGAACCTTGTTTAACGCTAGCATTAGTGATCCAAATCAACAGCTTTGATGGAAACCGTCATCATGAATGAACGAACCTTTCGTCTGCACACGTTAAAAATATTACAGAAATACCGAATAATTGTTTTGAGATCGTACACCTGAATCGTGTACAATATGCAGTAGAAAAATGGTTTAAACGAAACACGGTGATTGGTTTACGTTGCAGCGACGTCGACAAACGACACAGACTGTGGGTGTCGAGGATGGGCCTCGAAGGGAAAGTGCGGCGAGGCGATAACACTGGCCAAATGCCCCACTACATGTTCTCTCAGGGAAGGTGATTGAACCTCTTCATCAATTCTACAGAAATGAAATATTTTGAAAGCACTTTCGTAATTCAATTGTTGTCTGAAGAATTTTTTCAGCAACTTCTTTCACTATAGATTATGATGAAGTTTTATTTGAATTTATACAATTGCATTTCATTTTATAACTTGGGACTATTATTTCAGAATTTTACATTTCATTATCGTTATCGCCATCAATAATGATAAGAATAACAATCATAATAATCATCATATGTACCAGCAGAACTAGCAGCATCACCAGCATCATCATCATCATCAGCAGCAGCAGCAGCAACATCATCATCATCATCACCATCATCATCACCAGAAGAAGAAGAAGGAGTTTAATTTTTCAAGACCTCCGGCCGATATACAGTTAGAGTTCGACAAAACAATATCATACAATATTTGGCAATATTTTTTAATCATTATTATAATTTTAACATTTCATCTCTTAATTTGATGTCATGACGTTAAATAATGACAAATTTTAAATAATTTTCAGATGGTAATGATGACTTGAACGCTACTTCGGGGGCCTTGATAGGGGTTAATAATATATATTATTATCCCTATCATTATGGAAGGCAAAAACTTCAAATTTGAGAAAGGGGAATCCTTTCAAGTTAAGCACACAATGAATTGCAGATCAAAAAATGTAATTTATGCAATTCTCTGCCCAAAATGCAAACTAACATACATAGGGCAAACTAGTAATCTACAAACACGAGTCCGGGTTCACAAACAACAAATTAATGACCCTAACCTCCGCCATCTGAAGATAAGCAAACACATTGCGAATTGCAATAATGGAAATTTTGCTATCTTTCCTTTCTACAAAGTTTATACAAAGTCAGAAAATACAACCATTACTCTTGAAACAAAAGAGACATTTTTTATCAACAAGTTTTCTCCATCATTGAACTGTTAGCTCACATAAGGAAGCGATTACTATTGTGATATATTGGATTATGAGTGTTTAATTGCACTTCTCGGTCCCATCAGTGATTAATGCAACATTGCAGAATCACCAACCCTGAACAACCCCATTGTGTTCGAGTCACACCCAATTAGGGGTGCCTGAGGCTATTATTACGTGATTGGCAACGAATGACTGATTAACCAATTACCCATTCACATATATGAATGTATGAATTTATTGTCTTGTTCCTTCTATAAATATGTGTATACTTTATTTGTCAAACATACTTGAAAAGACCGATACACTGGTCGAAATGAATTCATCGTATCGTATTAAAGAAGATTGATCCAGTCAGAACCATCCGATGTTTACTCTTTCTTATATATATATATATATATATATATATATATATATATATATATATATATATATATATATATATATATATATATATATATATATATATATGTAATATAAAAAATGGATTTCGACTTCACTACGTCTTTGCATAATGGACATAATGGATTTCGATTGACAGCATTCATCCTTTATTTGTCATTTAATTAAGTAATCCAAGTCTTCATTTAAACAATCTACGTCTTAAATGTTTAGCTGTGAATATCGATTAATGGGTTTCCGGCTGAAGTAGACTTTAAAATATCCTGTAACAATCATAGCGTGAGCTTTTATCAATACGCGATTGCCATTCCTGATGACACATATTTAAAAATCTATTACGAAAATCTTTGTGGCATCAATATTTCCAACGGTTTTGTTTAACCAGACGGAACAAAAGCCATGGGAAAAATAAAGATCTCACCTTTTATGCCCACGAAACTTATCCAATAGTATCTAAATAAAATATTATTTTATATGACACGTTCGTTAGTCTTGTAGATGATTTTTAACCAGTATTTTAGACATTTTATCTTTAAGTTAATATATAGAGGATATTTAATTAAGTTTGTCAAATACGTTGTTTATGTCATCGAGTGGTGGGGTTGATGTTGGTGGCTGCGCCACTCGAGAAAATATCAACTTCAACCCAACCACCAGATGAGATAAACATCGTATTTGACAAACTTAATAAAATATTCTATTTATTATATAATTTCATTCTAATTTTGTTGGATTTTTAGGGTTTATGATGTCGATAAACTTTTCTTAACCTTAGAATAGTCCCGGCACAAGGAGGCCCTGGAAACTTCACCAGCAGTGATGATATATTATATCGCTACTGTCACCAGTGACGATATATTATATCGCTACTGTGACCACATACAAGGTTTATTTCACTGATAAATCCCAGTATTTCATTGCTTATTATATAATAAAGAGGGGGTATCAACCACACTCTTCATATACCATGGCATTTGGTGTTGAAAGTACATGCTAATAAATGAACTTTTTCTACAGAGTCATAACGTTGGCACCCCCTCTATTTTGCTAAGTTGTCTCTGTCAACCCGCCGATATATCTGATACTGAGATCACATCGTCGGCAAAAAGGAGCATAAATATTTCCAGGGAACCATTGTATACCAGTTTTCCATAACATGCAATTTCATGATATAGATCACTATCAAAAAAGGAAAATAGAATGGGACTGAGAAGGCAACCTTGCCGCAAACCAGGAGGACAATCAAATTAGCCTGTTACACAACCTTGTTTTTATTCGAATCAGCATCACCATTCTTGTTGTCATCATCGTCGTTGTCGTCATCACCATCGTCATCAATCATTAACGTCATCGTCATCATCATCATTATAATTGACAATCAATATTATTATTAATATTCAAATGATTCATTTTAATTATTATCAGCATCAGCATTCTTGTTGTCTTCATCGTCGTCGTCGTTATCGTCGTCATCATCATCGTCACCAATAATGAACGTCATCGTCATCATAATTTTTATCATCACCGGGAAGAGTTATCATTGACAATCAATACGATTGTTACTCAAAGGATTCATTTTTTTATTAATGATTGTTTCTACCTCAAGATGCCCAGTGTCCACCACCCGAGAACATCACGCATGCGCACCACATGCCCTCCCTAAGCTTATATCCGTACCTGTCTCTGCTCGAGTATGTTTGCGACGAGGGGTACCTGAACACAGGATTCAAACCCGCCTCTGTGCTAGCATGCAACGCCAGTGCAGGGTGGATCATTTCAAGACCCAACAATCTACCCGTGTGTGAATGTGAGGAGATAATAATTATCACATTATTCTTTTTTTTCTGTCTTTTTCAGCTTATCTGGAGATCTGACTTTAGATTT
Source organism: Phorcus lineatus (assembly GCA_921293015.1). Taxonomy (NCBI): domain Eukaryota; kingdom Metazoa; phylum Mollusca; class Gastropoda; order Trochida; family Trochidae; genus Phorcus; species Phorcus lineatus. Next base: position 14,169,384 of record OV121098.1, on the reverse strand, counting down.
ACATATGCCTATTCCTCAAATGGTGCGTGTTGTAGTGAGCATAACGCATTCAAAACACCAAAATACCAGAATGTTCACTTGATAATGCATTTGCCAAATCCGTTTCAGCAACAAGTGACAAATGGTATTTAGAGAAAATATTTTATGAAATAGATAACCATGCCTTTGACCTCTCACCTTCAGTTAGGCAAACCAATGAAAGTCATGCTTAAATATTTTAAAGTCTTAAGATTTCATGTTCATTTCAGGTTAAACTCGTCTCATGTTTTATATAAACAATACCATCTGTTTCTTGCTTTTCAACTATGTTTTTCTATGAATCTACATAAATTGAAATACAACAAATCAAAATCCTAGTTTAAAGATATAAAATATGAGACCCATTTGTATCAATTACTATAATAATCCTAGATATTGGTTATTTTATTGTGATGCTCTTTCAACAGGGATCGTCTGTGGAACACCACCAACCATTGCGCATGCGTCATACGAAGGTACACAATTTGACTACAATTCCACAGTAGTTTATACATGTGACGTTGGGTTCGAGGCTACTGGCGGAAATGACGTCAGGAAGTGTGACGGGACGGCATCCTGGTCAGGGAGCAACCTCGTTTGTGAAAGTAGGTCCATCTATACCAATGTTTCCATGTCAAAGTATTTAGGAAAATTAAAAGGGTTACCCTGAGGTTCATTTATTTCCACTTGGACTAATTTGAAAAAAATGTCCTATTTAAATTCGAAGAAATTTGGCAAATAATGGGTCTAAATGTAACTCTTAAAGTTTGAACTAAAACATTACTTATCTTCCCTTGTTACAATATTAACTCTACCCGCATTAGAATCTAACACTATTCAGCGAGACAATGGCGTTTAGCAAATATCAATGTATTTTCTACATGATGTTAAAAAAGTTCCTCGACAACAAACATATCTTTAATTAAAACAGTTTAAGTGTACTAAGTGCAATGTACCAGAAGTTTTTGAGCAACCTTACCCTAATTTTTGTTTAGCCTTATCCACTAATTTGACAAAATTGTTCTTTTTGAAATATAAGACTATTTGGTCTAAAATTCCCTTCATAGATCAGATCTCTATGAGAAAATTTTGAAATTAGTTTAACGTTACTTCACGAATTTATTTTAAAGTAAATGCTATGCCTCTTCCAACCTATCCCTCTTCCCTCCTGAGACGAAAAGGTGTTAATCAATAGTCAATATATTTCCTAAATATGAGGAATAATCAAATTAGCTTCCATCAAAAAGTCTGTTAATCAATTAAGATGGATTGTGTATTGTTCTGAATTGAATGATGACATTTAAACACGAAGGAGTTGACTGTGGAGATCCCCCGCAAATCACTGACGCAGAAACGACCTTCACCTCTACGCGATATGAGGACGAGGCTGTTTACACATGCGTCAAAGGTTACAACTCAACACCTGCACATGCGATTAAGCGTTGCTCGGAGAATCGGACCTGGATTGATGAGGATATCACGTGTTCAAGTAAGTATTTTTTTCTTATTATGTACCGCAAACATTAACAGCAAAAAAAATCTGGGATTAGAATTTCGAAGTTCTCTTTGTGCTAAGATCGTCGTAAGTTAATGTTAATGCAGGCCCGTAGCACCAATTTCGAGAGTTGTGTGGGGGGGGGGGGGGGGGCTGAACTTAGGGATTTGCTAGGGGGGGGGGGGGGGGGGGGGGGGGGCTGAAATTAGGGATTTGCTAGCTCAGTGGTGGGAATGGAGGAAGAATAACGTTTATACTTTATAGGTCATGACAGATTATTTATGTAAGAAAAACACCCGCTTACAACGTCGGTGAGACTACTGCTACGGGCCTGTAATGTATCGTACTTATGACATCTTAGTGCTAAGAGATCTATAGCTAGAGCTTCGAATTCTAAGCCCAGGCTCGTATCAAACGCTCCTATATTAACAATGACGGAGCTACCTCGTGGAAGAGAGAAAAGAGAGTCTAGGAAATATTATTGGATTCTACCTCGTGAACATGACAGGCCATTAAAACATTGAATTTACCATCGAATAATCAGAGTTTAGAGTGTATTGAGAAATGTATTTGTGACCCAAGTGTCTTCTGATATCATATATATATATCAACCCCGAGTTGATATAAGGTACAAATATCCGAGGCTTGCCGAGGATATTTCACTTTTATCAACGAGTATTGATATATTTGATATCAGAAGACACGAGGGTGAGATTCTATTTATCATCTAAAATCGTTTTTCATTTCAATTCCGTGAAAAATTTGTATTTCTGAACACTGCACTACTCTAAGACTCTCAGTTGAGTGATGTCATAGCATTATGTATTCATCATGTTTATGACGTCATAGCATTGTGATGTCATAACTTGATGATGTAAAACAATTGTGATGTCATGAACTTGACTATAATAGGGCATTGTTCAAAATCTACTGTCAAAATGATATCTCCTAGGAGATATTGCTTGATCTTCCACAAGCGATATCTCCTGTGGAGCACAGTTTTGGATGATAAACATATATATATACATAAGAATTCATTTTTCCGTAGGTCATAAGAGTTAAATTATATATAGTACATGAACTTAGTATACTTTTTATCTTATAAGCCCGACTTGATGTCTGTAATTAATTTCCTACCATAACCTTGACCGTGGCACTTTTCATCGAATATGATAATGATTATTACTTTGCATGGAAATGTGACCTGCAACAAGCCACTCATAAACGCCGGAGCAAAATATATGAATGTTTAAATAACTGTTGGTGATCGTTAAATTATTATTATTTTTTTTTATTTATTTGCCTTTCCAGTTATTACATGTTCTGCTCCGCCCAACATCTCACTAACGGAAGTTGACTTTAGTGGCTCCACCTACCTATCAGTGGCGAACTACACTTGTATAAAGGGGTACAACTCTACTGGGGGAGATTCGTCAAGAACGTGTGGGCCTGATGCATCCTGGGAAGGCACCGATCTTGTTTGCGAAGGTGAGTTCTTATTGCCTTCATAACGAAACAAATGCTTGCCTTTTTACTATCAAAATCCGATGTAATGATAACATTTATCATGTCTTTTTTTTGGAAAGTGTTTTTTTCATTCTTAAAGAATAAAACATTTTTTTTCAAATCGATATTTTACCTTCCTTTATTTCTTTCCTTTTTATACAACATGTAAGTAAAAAATTTAAAATTGTTAATAAAAGAAAGGAAGAAAATACCGCATGGTTCCGATAGAAAAAAATAAGTTCTCCAACAGTAGATTTGTCTTAAGGTACATATTTACAGAAATTTGAGCAGAAAGAGCTTGTTAATCGTTCCAGTTGTATCTTGCGGTTCTCCCCCATTTGTCGTAAACACGACCTTGACCTTCAATACCTCCACCTACCGGTCAGAAGCGGAGTACGAGTGCATCAAGGGACACAATTCTGTAGGCGGGTCAGCAGTCAAACAATGCATTGAGGACGGTTCCTGGTCTGGGGAGGATCTCCATTGTGAAGGTAACATGAAATCATGATGTCGGTTACCCGATATCGTCAAGGGAAACATTGATAAATCTCACCCTCGGAATATTTGGAGCTTAAACTAGAAAAGCATATTTCTGCCTATATATTATAACAATAAAGTTCTTAGAACTAAAGGTTGTTATTTTCTCTTCACAAACATTAAATAGAATAATACACGAAATGTTGTCCAAATATGTACACGGTGGCAAAGAATATTTTATTTTGATTCTTGCGTATTGATAAGATTTCACTTTTCATTTTGTCGTGTTTTTCCAGTCGTTAGCTGTGGCCCTCCAGTTGACGTGGAGTTCACCGATTGGACAGCTGATGTTCACATTTACCAATCGGAAGCAAAATACAAGTGCATTGTGGGATATGAGCGAAAGAGCGGCCATGACGTCAAAACGTGTCTCGAAACTGGCTACTGGACCGGCGAGAATTTACAGTGCGTGCGTGAGTGCACTTGTTTAAAGTAATTTTGTATCCAAGTAATGATCAAGGATCAGTTTACTCAGTTCTCTAATATTAAATTCCACTAAGTGCTGGGGCAACCATAAAAGTAATATACTCACTGCTAAATTGAACCATCTACTGTTTTCTAGTAATAAGGTGATTACTGATAATCTTTCCTGTCCCGTTTGCAATAATTTTAATGTTTATGTCCGTTTTACAGTAAATGTGACGTTTGCTTTCGGCACACAATTCAAGTACACCGCATCATAGTCGCATCGTGAGTGCGATATACCGAGAATCTAATGATTTACTCGCTGATACTTTGGACGGACGCAATATTAATTGAGTTTATTATCTTTTGTGTTCTTTCTGTATTCTAAGAAGATAAGCATAAACTGTTTTCGTTGCATTTTCATATGGGAAATGTCATGTGTTCTACGTCAATTTCGTTTTACGAATTGACGTGGTAAGCCTTCTCGTACGTCAATTTCGTTTTACGAATTGACGTGGTAAGCCTTCTCGTGCGTAATCTAGAGGGGTAGGCCAGGGTATTTCAAATCATTTAAAATGCACGCAAATTCTGAAGATCATTGCAAATGAAAGACTGATGTGAATGATGAACTATAATTTGCTTTGCAAAGGTGAGCCTACGACTTGAACCCATCATTGATGACAATTTTGAAGTGTCAGCTTTAGTCTTCCAACGATTGTGTGTTTGTGCTTGCTCCTAGTCGTATCAGTCCAGTTAATATCTCGTATTGACCAATTTCATATCGTACTGGCTCTGTTTGTCTTGTATTGGGTCAGTTTCCCGAATCGGGACACGTTGCCAAATCACGTTCAAGCGGACTTTACTGGGTAGTGAGTGTTTACATTCAATGCCAAACAATTAAATGTTGATTAATCATAAAAATATAATTTTGTTAACTTGCAGTTGTCTCTTGCGGGGACCCCCCGCCCTTGCCAAATGCCGACTCTTCTTTCGTTAACACAACCTACCTCTCGATCGCCTCTTATTCCTGTTCAACCGGATATGAACACTCCGGAAGTGACGTCACAAAGACGTGTGCGGAAAACGGAACTTGGGTCGGAACTGATATTTTATGTTCAGGTAAAGATTCCCAATCCAGACAAATAATTTTGAATTTAAGTTTAAAGTCATTCGAATCAAAGCTCCCATTTTTTAAATTGAAACTGCCTCTTCAAACCCTTCCTTTAATACAAAATGGCTCCTATGACAGCTAGGGTTATTGAATAGGAATACAGTTAATAAATTCAAGATATCATTGAACAAAAATAGCATCGTTTTCTTCCATGATCTTATTTTTATGACTACATCCTTTTTTGGATAGTTTCGAAACACGGGAAAGAGGTCCTATTTTTACAACAAAGTCTAGTCTCGTGGGACATTGTGAAATGTTTTGTCCTTGCCGTTGAGGTGTACAGCACATGGGACATCTAACATAAAGGGAAAATTACTTAGTTGGCACAATATCATTATTTACCCATTCAATTGTTTTAATGAACTTCGATTCTTTTTCTCCGTTTTTTGATTTTTGATTTTTGATTTCAGGTTGTCATAAAAAAATAACCATATTTTCATGGCATCGGAAGTTAGATGTATCCCTATCTATTTTACCCCCATAATTAGAAATACTCGAAGATGCAATAATTTCTATTTAACTTAACACCGACTCTCTCAAATTGTCTTTAACAGCTGTTGACTGCGGGCCGCCAACAACCGTACCGAAGGCAAGTAGCGACTTCGCGCTCACGACCTATCCAAACACTGCCAACTTTACATGTGACAAGGGATATAACTCTTCAAAGCCTGTATGGACTGTGACCTGTACACCGGACAAGTCGTGGCAAGGCGACCTTCCTGTATGTGAAAGTATGTAGTTGTGAAGCATTTTAAATGTTTGATGTTTTCAACTAAACTTTTCGTTGATTGTTTCAAAGTAAACTTATGGCCTTGCTAGCCAATTATTTGAACCGAATTTGGACTTATGGTCGTAGTAGGGTTAATTGGTTGTCGACTGTTTTCCAAGATATACATTTATCTGTAAATTTAGCAAATGGTTTGTTCTCGTATATTTTAAATTAAAAAAAGAACTTAAGGAATTTGATAGCAGTCTTTACTGAGTTATTGAAAACGACTTTCAAGTGTTTGGTTAATCTTGACCCCCTGTGATAATAGAACAGTTTTTGAAGACAGAACGAAAATCTTATTATTTAAAATTATATGCATTTGCCCATGAACGACGTTAACATTTCGCTTCAACTGTCAGGAATAAAAGATATCCGTCTCGCAATGTCATGAAAATCAGCTCGCAGATCGCTGCGTTCCTGCCCTCAGTACTGTTCCATGAGGGTCGTGGTAGATGACCTTTGCACTCCAACCAATCAGCTGATTCTGATTGAGTTAACGGAAGGTGAAGGTCACAAACAAGGTCATCTGACGTGACCCCAATGGAGCACACTCAGATCAGACACCCAGTGAGGTTAAAGAGCCAGAGAGTTGGAGTTAAATATGTCAAAATTTATAAATATTGTTATTTCATGGAGAAGTTGTTGTTGTCTCTGAAAATCACCATCATTTGCTGATCAGTTCAGTAAAGAGACAATAAAGAAGTTAAATTATAATCTATGAACGAAAACCGGAAAATCGTGCCTGCAAATGACTGAAATATAATTCTGGAAACGTATTTTACGGCAGATACGAGGAAAAATATATGCTGATAGTTTTAAGAAGATCAATTAATAAATGTTCATGTATCATAAACGTATAATTTTGACTTATTAACATTTATATGACAGTGTTTATGTTAAAATCGAAAACGAGAAAATATTAAGTAGTGGGAAAAAGATAAGACACATTATTCAAGTTAAGCCAAGTTATTTTTTCACTCTTTAAAACAAAAATAAATAACATGTAAGAAACCGCCAAGCCAGATGCTGCACGCAATGCAAAAGAAAAGTATATAACGTCAAGGATAGACCTACAAATAAACTGCTCGATTTACTTTAATAGAATTATGAGTATTACAAATAATTATGCGATCAAAATAGTCTAGTAAAACAGCTGTATCGTTACTCATCGGCCATGATGGAAGAATTTGTCGAATGATACATTCTCAAGAACTGTTATTTTACTGTAGTCATAGATTGTGGCAACCCACCGGAAGTTGAGAAGACCAAGGTTACTAACTCCGCCTCCGTCTATCTATCCACGGCTACATACAACTGTGTAAAGGGATACAACCCAGCAGGCGGAAGTGACGTCAAGACATGTGCAGAAACAGGAGAGTGGACAGGAGATGACCTGATTTGTGAAAGTGAGCTACGAGATTATCAAGAAGAAAGAGATATAAAAGATAAAATGAACTGAATACCGGAAAATATAGAGAATCTCACCTAAATGTCTTCAGATATCAAATTTATCAACACAAGTTGATAATAGTTACAAATTTCCGAGGCTTGTCAAGTATACTATTACTCTTATCAACGAGTATTGATATATCTTATATCAGAGGACGCAAGGGTGACATTCTATTTATCATCCAAAATCATTTTTCATTTTGATTCCGTGAAAAATTTATCTTTCTAAACACTGCAAAACTTTGAGACTCTCAGTGCGGTGATGTAATAGCACTGTGACTTCGTCATGCTTATGACATCATATCATTGTCATGTCCAATTTTTGATGACGTAAAACAATTGTGATGTCATGAACTTGACCGTAACAGGGCATTGTTCAAAATCTACTGTCAAGACCACATCTCCTGGGAGATATCACGTGATCTTCCACAAGCGATAACTCCCGTGGAACACAGTTTTGGATGATAAATTGCAATTACGACTAATGTATTTTTTTAAGAATTTCGATGTGAAAAGATGGATGTAGTAAGTTCTTGTATCATGGAGAAACTAACCAACATTGGAAGCACGAATCGCAATGGTTGATGTGTTTATTATTCCTACAGTTGTTGATTGTGGAAACCCCCCAGAAGTAGGCTTCGCCACATCCGTTTCAACCGGAAGTACCTACGAGTCAAACGTGACCTACACATGCATCACGGGATATGAACTGATGGGCGGGGCACCTGTCAAGACGTGTTCGGAGTTTGGAGATTGGCACAGTGAAGAGTTCAACTGTACAAGTGAGCCGATAATATTTTTTATTGCGCTAATGCATTGTTTGAAACGTTAATTTTATTTTTAACCTCAAAACATCACAATAAAAGATGTCTTTAATGTAAACACATAAGGCTTGTACACTAGTTCATGTACATGTAATTCCCTTTTTAAAATTTCAGTCGTAAGTTGTGATGAGCCACCCAAGTTATCAAACAGTCACGTGACGAAGAACTACACCCGTTTCTACCAATCACAAGTGACGTACGACTGTAACCTAGGTTACGACGTAGACGGAGGTAACCACACCCTCACGTGTACGGAGCATAGGCAGTGGAAGGGTCAGCGACTGCGATGCAAAGGTGAGATCAATGTTACTACAACGAAGTCGTTTATAAAGTTCGGCTGTTGAAAGTTTGTTGATAGGTTTAAGGGGGATAGCATTTCGATGAACTTGCCAATGCTTGCTATGAACTTGCTATGTTAAAGGTCACTGTGATACCTCCCTTACCTACCTATCCAAAATGTCACATGGTTACAGTACAGTCGTCTGTCAGCCGTCTTCCACAGTAGTAGCCGGCGTATTGCTTGCGTTTTAAGACGTAACTCAAATGAAAGTTAACGAATACGTTTCGTAAATTTCATACATGACACGCTTGCTACTATAAAATGTCAGTATCTGCAGCCTTTAATTGCTCTTATATACCCCACCTTAGAGCGTAAGCGAGGATATATCACGTCCATTGTGTCCGTCCGTATGTCCGAACATATGTGAATGTCCGTCTGTTCATCCGTCACAAACGTTTATCCGGATACGAAGTTTTTTGTCGTAAATGGGTAGCGAGGGTATGTGAGGTATGCTCACTTCTACACTTGTATAATACTTGCTCCCCCTGAGGTATCTCAGACATACTTTCTAAAGTTCATCATTGCATATAATTCTTTGTAAGGAAAGCTTTCTTGTTGTAACGAACGCCTCTTTCGGTCAAGAAGATAACGTGTGCGAAGAGTATGAGGTTTTTTTATGATTTTTTTCTAAAGCATACGAAAATGATTGACTGAATGGATTTCTTGAATTTGAGATAACTTTGAGAAGCAATTCGGAAACAACTGAAATTATCATAATTATTATTCTAAAGAACTTACACGAACGTACCATGTTCAGTTATGATACGTTCACGCTAAAATGGCCGCCAGTGTTTTTTATTTAATAATTCCTTCTACGACTACAGAGGTCAGGATTGAGTATTGAGATGGAGAACTGAACTGATGTTTATTTCTGGAAAAATTAAGAAATAAGATTTTTTAAAGCATAAACTTTTGTAATTAGAGTAAACCATTTTTCTTCAGAGAAACCATCGGCAGCGGAGGTAATTGGGGTCATTAAGAAATTTGAACCGGAAGTCGTTGAAGCTTCCGGGTCAGTTGGATTCGGCGTTGGAGCGTACATCATAATGGGAGTGATTCTGACGGGCATCCTTCTGCTTGACCTTGCCACCTTCTACAGACATCTCAAGTACATGAAAGAAAACCTCACGGACTTCTGGGAAAGCCGGAAACCGCGTAGCTCTATCTCACTTCCGGAACGGAACTATGCATCAGAGGCCTGAGTCTAGGACATGCCCCATAAGACTCAAATTTTATTTTTAAATCCTTTAATCAGCTTCACTATATGTACTCATCACCTTTTACGTTCAATAAAAAGTGTTATGAAAAGCAAAATGTCAAACAAATTAAGAAAACGCCTGTCGAGTAGCAGAAGTTCAGGATGTGACGCAGCTAAGGAACAACATCCGACAGCCGTGATTTGACTTAGGGCAAACTGACCGAGGTTCGGACAGTGTATCGATTCAAATATTTGAAACACTGCTTTGTAAAAGATAATTTCGAAAAGGTAAATATATGAATTTCTATCATAAAATGCATAATTGTTTATAAATTATCCGAAAATAACGGTTTTTAATGCCTATATGAAATCGCCCGAGGTTCGGACAGTTCTGACCTAACTTCGGACAGTTGCACATAATCTTCTCGCATGTATCCATAGCTTGAAATAATTATCAAAATGACCTCAGATATTCCAAAACAAGCAGTGAGTAGTTCATGGACTATAATATCACGGTTTTTCGGACACATGAATTAATTTGTGATCTCTGCAGAGTATGCTTTCCGATGTTAAATTCTCCCAACACTGCCGAATACGTCGTTACAGAATTATGACGTCACAATCACATTAGTAGGCATTCGACGCAAAAACGCCGTAATCGCTAAACCGTATGTGTTAAAAATGATTCTACCATGAGAGTGCTGGATACTCGATTCTGATTGGCTGTTTTGTCCGACTCAGAGGGTATCAATTCTGTTGCTCTGTTTACCCGAAATCAGTTTACACTGTATTCTAAGTTGCCTAGCGGTTAGAACAATCGAAAGAAAAGTACTTTATCAGACAATAAAGGTATAGTTTTTTCATGACGTAACAATTGAATGACGTTATATCCGCTCTTCCCCGCTGCCCCCTCGTGATCACGCGTTCATGGTAACCTTTCATCTGGGTTCTTTCGATCAACATGGCTTGCAATTGTCCCTATCAATGTCTATCGTATTGGCGCTTTTGTAGCTAAGATACATAGCCCCGCTAGCAGCGGGGCTATGAATCACCTCCATAGACGACAGTGGAGGAAATCCTTTGTCGCACTTTCGCGCATCTGTTACGACTTTCGCGCACGAAAAAACTACATCAATGCTTTCTTAACACTTATATCTATATGTTCGCACCTTTTTTAAAATTTAAAAAAATCAGAGATAAGTATTTATAAGCAGTCAAACAACTCAGTCGATCTATCGCGATGGTCGCCGCCATTTTGAATCACGTGACCAATGACACATCGGAGATTCCCTCCCCAAAATACTGGCGAGTTTTCAATGCTCTCCAGGACAGTTCCATGTAATAGATCACTGTATGTGACCTTTTACCGTTTCTGTAAATAGTAATATAGATTGTAAATTTTAAACATAATTGATCAGGTTGATAGGTTAACGAGATTTATATTAATAATCTTTTTATTTCACTATCAGGTTTGAATAAATTTCAAAAACCAACTCCCAATTAAGCCAACACATAGCATTTAGATTTGCTGTTTATAATGAAATTGCCTATGAATTTAAGAATTGTGATGCTTTCTCAAAATAAAACTTACAATTATTTTTTGGGAACGATGTCACTAATACTAAAGTTTTTGACAAAATTATATAACATCATTCTTAATGCCTGGAAGCAGAAGGTAATAGCAAGACTTGAAAAAAATCTATCAGTCATTGTTGGCAAAGGAAGTTTGGCAAACAAGCTTTTTTTCTTTTTTTTATGATAAATAATATTTATATAAATGTTTTTGTCAAACATCACAACATTAGTGAGTTGTTTAGTCATTCTTATTACAAATTTAAAGGAATTTTAAACCATCTTAAATTGCAGATAGAAAGGACAAGGTTAAACTATTATTTCTGTTTGAAGAAGTCAAAGTCAAGTATGACATGGAATTTGATTTAAAAGATGAACAATGCTCAAACAAGTACTCCATGGGCATTCTTGGCACTTGGTTTGGGAAGTTACTGACATTTTTATTGTCACAAATTTTATTGGATATGGTAGATATTCCAAATAAATTATTATTCACTCTTGGCCTAGTAAAATATAGTTTTTACATGTTCTTAAGACAATTATGTATGACTTTACACAAGCTCTTGCAATTGTTACCTCTTATATGTCTCATCAGCTTTGAAGAAATATAAAGAATATTGACATGATGTACAACAAATTGATCATTTTATAGAAATGAATAGTTATCTTACATATGTTGCATCTGGTCTTGGATAAGATATCTCATGTGTCTTTCGAACTGGACATTTTTCAATGGCAATATCTGATAATATCTTCCTACCCAAATACATTAATAAAATGTGCATAAAAGGAAGACTTGTTTATTTCAAAACAAACAAATCTCTAGCATCTTAATTAAAGTTTATTTGAATGTAAAGACCATTATAAAAATTAAAAGAATTAAAATATTAGAATAATTTGTTCGGATATTTGAGATGGATTTGCTTGACACTAATATTAAACTTTACCATAACGATATTTGAGGCAGTTTGATAAACAAGAAAATCATATGAAAAACATTATTAGCTTGTTACATAATTCATAAATTTAATTGTGATACAAATACATGCTTGAATACTATTAAAATAAATATTAAGGCATTATACAAAATGATAATATACAGTGATTTATTACATAGAGCTGATCTGGAGAGCATTGAAAACTCACCAGTTTTTCCTTTGAAATCTTGAATGGAATGAGCAGGGGTTGTCAGTCAGTCAATTTCGGATTGAAATCTAGCCATACCACTGCGTTTATTGGCTGAGAATGTTGGCACCCATGAAAACTAAACTAAACAACCAGGGAAACAATTTGTAAACAAGCATCGGAGCCATCGCATGTGTGTCACTATTTTGGGGAGGGAATCCCCGATGTGTCATAGGTCACGTGACTCAAAATGGCGGCGACCGTTCGCGAGAGATCGACTGAGTTGTTTGACTGCTAATAAATACTTTTCTCTGAACTTTTTTGCTACAAAAAAGGTGCGAACGTTTAGGTATAAGTGTAAAGAAAGCGTTGATGTAGTTTTTTCGTGCGCGAAAGTCGTAACAGATGCGCGAAAGTGCGACAAAGGATTTCCTCCACTGCCGTCTATAGGGGTGCGTCTTAGCTCTGATGTAGTGGAAACGACTAGAGAGAACGTAATCAAGCTAAGTTTACTCAGCTAGCGCTTTTGCCGATAATGTTTCTTTTAATGGTGACTAGTTTCGAATCATTTAGTTCTATCTATCGGAAATAAGAATGGAAAGCAAATGCTTGTCGACCGTCGAGTGACCGCGTTGTTTCGCGTCAGGTCACGGCGCCCCGTGGGACTGTGACGTTGGTTCACGTCAACCGTCTCTGCCAGGTTCAATGTGACACGGTCAACCTAATAATTACATAATTCTGGGTGTACAGCCCGAACAGTCTGCTTATATAAGAGATTAAAGCATCACCTTCAACGTTTATGATAGCAGCAAAAAAAAATAGATGTCAGGATTGATATGTGTGTTGTTGTTGTTTTTTTTTGTATCTATATTGCATTGCATAATATTATCCTTCCATAGTATTGAATTCTTATTGTTAAGTTTTACATGTATCTTGTCATGCTCTGTCGGATGTAAGAAGAATTCCCTTCTGGGTAATAAAGTGTTATCTTATCTTATCTTATCTTATCTTATTCAGTCCGCCATCAAGATTCCAAAACAACCATTACCCATAATTCTTTGTGGAATGTTGACCACGTGATAAGCCTTATATGGGCAATGTGGCCAGCACTGCATAATCGCACGACAAGAGTTTGTAATAGTAAAGGTTTTTTAAAAACCAAGAGGTGTTAATTTGTTTGTTTAAGTTTTTAAAGAAAAAAATAAGCAGAAAATAATTTATAATTCAAAATTGAATAATGAAAAAGTTAAAGTGCAAAACTGCAAAAATCAGAGCTTTAACCAACTAAATGTCGTTTTAAACTAGGGGTTGGGTTCTATACTTGGAATAGCCAACAGTTAGCCCTGTTCATGGATTATTAATGTGAGCGATGTAAACAATATATTTTATTTCGAGATTGTTAAAATCAGATTGGTCCCTGTAAAGATCATTTTAGCATCTTGCTTTAACTATAATAGTTCAGGGCAAAACTATACTTTATTACAAAACACATTGGGGTAGAGCGAACTTTATTTCTTAATTAATACATACATTGACTTCCGACTATCCGACTGGTAACTTCAGAGTCGATATTCCGCTTGCAAGTGGGATAAATCTCTTTCCAAAAGGAATTAATCGTATTTGTCATCGTGTGTTTGTACAAAATAAGAAGTTTGAGTGAAAAAATATCGTAAACTAAGCTTTCCGCTACTCACGCGTGAGGTTTCAATTTAAGATTTACTCGCTATCAATCCAATATAACATGTCTCTGATTTTCAAACACACTAGGTTTATCTCCTAAATAACTTTGTCAAATGTGTTGGTCGTATGTTAATTCATGTTTCCAGAATTTTTGTTGGTTGAATTAAAGCATTACAAGTCTGTATAAAGAAAATATAAAAAGTGTCCGAACCAAGGTCAAAACTGTCCGAACCAAGGTCATTTTGACATATTATCAATATCTCAACAGTTACTAAGATATTTACTTTACATGTACCAATATTCAGCACAATTTAACGGTTAGGTTGCTTCTTTTTGTTTATGATACATTTTAAGATATTTTGGCGCTTCCTATATTTCTCAACCAATGAGTGAAAATTTACGTTGAAACAAATATTTGGCCAATTTCTTCCATGGATCTATTATTTCTACATCATAGCAAAACATCGATTAGATATACTATCTACAATCAAATGTTTATCTGATGAAATGAATAGAATAACTTACTGAAAAGTAATATTGTAAAACTAATACATTGCCGACATTGCCCTTTTTATTGCGTCAGCTCCTCGTCAAAAGTGACCGAAGTTCGGGCGACCTCGGACGGTGTCCGATCCTAGGTCAGGTTGCGCTATAGGAAAGCCGGAAGTATCGCACCGTTGATACGAACCAAAATGTCATATGTGGTGATATAAAATCAAAACATCTTAACTTTTCATGTTCAAAAGACAAATCTAAAAACAGCCCCATAATTGCATGCTCAGAGGCGGAGACCACCCGTCCAATATACATGGATACCAGCTATGTAACCTAACAAACACTATCAACTCCTAACTGCCCTCCTGGCTGTTTTAGATAAGTCTCCAAAATTACGTTTGACTATTTGACTCGCGCCACTGTCCGGTTTTCGATCATAATTGCGACGTTCTACCTTCATAGTGTCACTTTAAAAAACCCAATAAGCTATATAAAGTGTGTCTTTTTGGTAACAATCGATACTTTGCGATCAAATGTCATCATTGATTAATTTTGGCATATATGACTCCAACAACTCACGGAGTGGCTCTTTAAAATTTTATTATTGTGCTAACAGAAGTCCTAGATCAAACTATTTTTTCAAATAGAAATTAAAGTTCCAATTCGACTTGTTACGTTTTGCAGCTGATACTGTTTAGATACTGTAATAGATTTTAAAGTTTTTCTTCTAATACGAACCCAGGCCCTAAATACAATCAGGGGGCTCTTAATTACCCCGGGCGCGTTTTTTTGGTTGAGTTTTGGCGCGTTTTACGTCTGAGTTCCAACGTTGTTACATAGGCCGGGTTTACACTACGTCCGAATAATTCGCATTGCGTTGACGCATGCTATTTGAGGGTTTACTTTACGAGCGTTTTGCATGCGATTTGCTTGCGAATGTCTTCCTTGCGATTTTTCCGAAGTAAATGTATGTATGTATTGGTGTATGTATGGGTGTATGGGTGTATGTATGTATGTATGTATGTATGTATGTATGTATCAATGTATGTATCAATGTATGTATGTATGTATGTACCTGTATGCATGTACATAATTTATGTAATGGGCAGCATATGTAGATATGTAATAGACAGTATATGGATAATGAACTGAAGGGTACAATTTGTATGTGTGCACTTGACAGACAGAGGTACATCGGTATATCTTCAATATATGAATGTTGTTGACATTAATGAATAACGTTCCTCTGTATCTCCATACCATTCTTTATAATGTTACTACTTCTTCTCTAATCCTTTCTCCTTTTATCATATAAGGAGGGATTCTGTTCCACAAGATTGATCAAGTGCTCGGTGTCAATAGCTTTCTTGCCTGCCATGCTGTAAAAATATCACATTTGACATCAATTTGCTCTATAAATTGCAACTAAAGCATTCAATGATAAATGTTTCAATCAATTGGTTTGATACATCCACGAATAATGCATTTAACCTCACAAAATATGTCGTGAATTGTCGTACGTGCCACGTGTTGGGGAAATACCTCTTCCAATGACAAAATAATGACGTCACATAGGGAATTCCAATGCGATTTCGAGTGCGTTGCGAATAAAATAGAATAGGTTCTATTTTTTTCGCAACGTATAGCAACACATTGAAGAGACGGACGTCGTGTAAGACACTTCCACTTATCGTTACTTATAATTTTATATTGCAGAATCATGAAAATTATATGATGATATAGCCTAGTGTTTTCTCAAAAACTGTGTGCAGTTTTGTAAAGAATTCTTTAAGTAGTTTTTGAGAAAATGATTTTTTACTAGATACTAAAATTGCGATGATGAAAGGTTACTGACCATACATGCCATGATCATTTTGAAAGTCCTTGATGTCATGCAATGAGAAAATGACTCCCTCCTTGCAACTCAAGTCATATGAAAACCATATCTCATGCTAAACAAAACCAAAAAAATAAATCAAACGTCAAAATAATGAAAACATCGACAAACAAAACTATAAAACCATGCTAAATTTGAAAAAGTCACAAATGGAAAAGAAATGTATATATGGCCTTTAATAAGATACAACTATATGTACGAATTTTAAAAGGGTAAATTAATAGAGAAGTAGAAAATATAGCTGCACCACTCGTGAAGATATAAATTTCTACTTAAGTCGATGAGATATACATGATATTCTACGAGAATATCAAATATCCTCAGCCCTCTATATATGTCATTAGTCAATTGGTCGTCTGAATATTGAATTTAAATAATGTACTTCAAACTGAGAGGATATGAAATAAATCTGGAAAGTTTGTCAAAGATATATTAAAATTATTCGTCTCATTAATTCATGCTGCATGAAAATAACATGTAACTCTAAGGGAATATCAAATATGACATACTAATCATATAACTGCACGAGTGTACTGCCAGATTGCCAACACTGCTTACATTTTGTAAAACTTTAATTGGATTATAACCTATCGCAACAATGATTCGAACTAAAAAAAAATCTAATAATGCGATTTTTATGACCTATGCTCCCTCACCATAACTTACAACTGAATAGCCACTTAAACAGTCCCGAAACTGAGAAACTTGAGTTTCGGGGCCGTTAAGTGGCTTACAACTGAAGTGAAATCCGATGACTTTATTTGAAACGTCAGTGGAAAACGACACTGGAACGACGGCTGCCATACCTTGCGCGGATTTTACCGTCATCGTTCCGTCAAATAGCGATCATCCATTTTGTTATGAGAAAAGGGCCACTGCATTCTCTCCCAACAGAGGTACCTCCGTCATAAATTCCTATACAACCTCTGTCTGAATACGAAGGTTTCTTCCGTCAGTTTTCCCTAGCGGGACAATATTGCAACTTAAACTAACCGGCAATATTTCAGCCAATGAAAACAACGAATGCATGAATAATATATTTGTTGCATAGGGCTATGCAATAATGCAGTCGAAAAATGAGGCGCATGTGCTCTGTAAAGACGACTCAAAGTGAAAGGTGCATATATTCGAATAAAGTTTAGCTTTCGTAAAGCGTCCGGAAATAACTTTGATTTGAATGAAAACTTTTGAAACGGCGTCGCTGATTGAACAACTTACTTTCATTGCATCCAATCAACATTCTACTTTTCGTGCCCGAGAAACCTTTCGAATTAAGACAAAGGTTGTATATAGGAATCAATGACGGAGCTAACTCTGTGGGGAGAAAATGACGTTACTGAGGAATGTCAATCGTCAACGGTTGGAGTCCAGATCGACACGCAACAACAATTTGTCAGCATGTTTTTAAAATGTGTTAGTCTAGAGAATTGATGTAGAAACCACCATTAGTAATTCAAGTACTTCCGGTTTGTTGGACCGTAGTGAGTGTCGCCCCCAATTGGGCTAGTTACAAGGGACGTAACTGTGGAATGTTGGCCATTCCCGTGACATTGTTGATTTTACGGCGCTTCTGCTGGAATGATATTATCCAGATTCTGCGGTCATATTTTGATATTGTATTCATCAATAACTATATGGTAAAACTTTGATTAAAACTTGAGTGACTTTTTACAAGAAGGTATTTTGCAAAATCATGTTAAAGATTTTAAAAACATTTAAACACCCCTTATTATAATTCTTGAAATCCTTCTTTTTTTCAAATTAAACTTAGCAAATCGTATTACAGTTTTAGAGTGGTCTAAAATGATTTGTGTCCTGGAATATGCCAAAAGATGTTTTATAAAAAAAAGGGTGCTCTTCGTTAAATGGCTTCAGTATATTCTTTTATTTCAACCATTGTCATTAAGTTTCTATAAATAGACGTCAATTAAAGGGTCTTGAAAAATAAGCACCATGGCATTTATTAGAGGAATAACGGTATATAGTCCTATAGGCGAGAGAATATTTCTATATTACCCATATGGGGAGATGGACACAGGGTATGTGTTTTCCCTGTAAGTCACATGGGAGTTACAGATTTTCCTGACATTTGATTGGTTGTTGTGAACCAATGAAAATGAACGTTGTGCCGGGCGTACTTCATTCATCTTTTATACTTTTATACTCTTATACATGTTTATTTATTCCACGTAGTTGCCATTCGTTATTTCTAGGATCTGTCTAAGTAAACTTAGCCTCAATATACTCGCTATACACCCGACATTGATATTGTAATGACGTCATAACGACGCGTTGGCTGTTGCGTCACAAGAATTTAGCTTTAGCCGTCTTGTAGTACTAATGTAGGCTGTCTTTGACCTCTTGAAATTAATGTAACACTGTTAAATGTAACCATTTTAAATGACGGTCATGAAAGGAAAGAATACTTTCAACAACAACTATATATATATCTAGCTTTTACAAGGACAATTGATAGAGCCGTAGCACACGCGTATGCCTTTGGAGATTCACAACTCTAATCCTTTATAGAGAAACGTTTATTTCTATTACGTTCGAGTTTAATCTCTTACAAAACATATGGATATTTTAAACAATAACCAACTCGTGACGGTAAATGACAGATTATCTTTCCCTCGTTATATTAATTGTGTAATTCTCTCGCCAAGGCTCGAAATTAATTCAACTCGGGAAAGATAATCTGTCATTCCCCATCACTTGACAGTTGTTTGTTAGATTTTTTTGGGTCTATAATGTCTTCATTGTAGAATAACAGCGCTGCGAAGAGTTCCTTAATAAAGCGCTGCAATGAGTTCATGAGAGTTATCTTTCCTTGATGACCTCATCCGTACGCCATGCGTAGCTAATTTCACGGCCATATTTCATGAGATTCATAAGGTAAGAAGCGTTATTATACACAATTTTAATTCATTTTTAAACCTACTAAACGACATCATCTTCGTTTGAGTCACCGATATGAGCAATATGACACTAGGTACGTCTTATTGAGTACGTCGCTGATCGAATAACCCTGACCTTGGGTTAGGATGCTAGACGTTGAAGTGAAACGGGTGATTTTGTTCGAACTTTTACCATCTATTTCCGCTATTCTTGTACATTGTGCATGTACATTTGATAGACGTGAAAGATACATTTTTTAGTTAATAGGCATCAATTTCACAAATATCTGATTCAAATGAACGATGTTTTATGTAAATCGTAAAAGGATCGAGTTAGATAGGCTATCCTGGGCCTAGATTTTCGAAGCTCTCTTAGCCTCCTCCCTGCTGGATTGTTTGGAGTTTTTTTCAGAGAGGACCAAAACCATAAAATTCTAACAATTACGTCACCTAGGCATACCTTATGTAAAGTTGTTCTCTACTTTTTTATAATATTTTTTCATCAAAAATCAAAATATTTCTATGAATGTTATATTTTCCTTACTAAATATTGTCATTATTTCTTTTTAATTATTCTAATAGTTTTCTCAAGTAGCTTTTATATCCACTTGTCGATGAATGAAAAGAAAAAATTCACAGGTCAAGACTTTGTACTACATTTTCTAAGTCAGATTATTTCGCCAATAACCATTTTAAAAGAAATTTGTTTACACCATTTTGTTCAGAATTAAATTTTGCACCAGAAAAAATAAATTAAGGTGCATGACTGGGATTTCGTTCCAGAAGGCAAGCACTTGTTATAAGCGATGTTCATTGAAATGATAAAAAATCTACGTAATTCGCAGCAATGAACATTTCTCACTGAACGATGCAATTTAATTTCGTGTTGATAATTTACCAAATAACGTATTAATCGTTAAGAAATTTACACCCAATTTTAGGAAATCTATTCACCTTTCTATGTTCCAAACATGAGTATTTAGCACCACTTATTTCTTATTTTTTAACGTCCATCTTTCATTGTAATAGTAAACAAGTCGGATCAAAAAGACTTGATGACCTCGTTATAACGCGCAAGTAGGCACGCCGATCACGGAGTTTATATCAAGTCAAGATATCTAGAAATCACTTTCACCTTGTAAAAAATCCATTTAAAACTACAGTAAGCATACATTTTTGCAACTGAGCATGGTAGGATTTACGTTAATTCGGTCTGAAATAGTCGTAAAATACAATCCAAAATGAGCTTACACCGCATCGGGGAAACTGTCAACAAAGTCACGTGATTTCTGCGCCGATCATCAGACCTTATTTTGTTTGTTATTTAAACTTATTTTCGCAATAAATACGTGGTATTGGGCACACAAAATCTGATCTGATGTTAGAAGTGTAATTCTCTATGATTCTTTTTAATTTTATGGATGAAATAACGCGTCTATTCATATGATACAGACAATTTGTTTGAGATGGTCCCCTTTTCAAAGTGCGTCACTGCGTGCCCTCCATTTGCAATCTCCATTGAAAATGACACCCGCGATTTTGTTTGAAAACGATTAATTTTCAGTGAAAAACAAAATTCGAAACTTAAAATCGTGTACATGAAGATCTCTACAGGTGTATTCATACAAGTATTTATTGTTTAAGCGATTAATTAATTTGTAATTCACGTTTTTAGTGAGCGAGGCAAGAGTCAAATTCGCCGCAATGCAAACTCGCCTAAAAATATCGATCGATAAGAGTGTCACGTCATGTCAGACACGGTTCATTCATGAAATTTGAACATAGTTATCATTTAATTTCTAGATTATCTGGTAGAAAATGTCTTCTAGTTTCATTGTATATAAAAATTAAATCAATTTGATAAAATTACTCTCTGAGATTGTATTCATGACTGAATTCTGTTACGCGCACAGGCCCTCGGGTCATTAAAAAAAGTTATAAAAATTTAAAAAAAAAAATTTAAATGTTTTTTTGAGAACACCCCCTGAATAGAATTGTACTTTTGTTAATAGTATATGGAAAGGCCAGACACTCCATTCGCCCCCACCCGCTTTCTTGACCGAATGCTACAATAAATACGCACGCAATCAATATAAAACTTATGCAGACATGTTCTCAAATGATTTGCCTTTCTACTCCATCCCACTTAAACAAATAAATCTTTGAGGTTATTTAATGAGGACGGTCGAAAGACGATTTTCACGCCCAACTTAATGCTGATGGGACAAATGGCCGCCCGTCACCTTGACCACGCTGCGGCCACACCCCCGTAAGGTTAAGGTGACGGGCGGCCATATAACTTTTTTTAATGACCCGAGGGCCTGTGGTTACGCGATCGCTTGTTGACATTATGCAAATTAATCGGGTCAAGGGCAATGGATGAAACACTGCTGTAAAGGTAATATTACGACATAATAATTTGTTTTTGATCTATTGGGGAAAACTTCACTGTTTTTCGTTTCAGTTTATGAAATTGTATCAATTTATAAGTCCCATTATTTTCCTCAACGAACTGTTCAAAATACAGAAAGTTATTTACGACACTGCCGTCACGGAAATAATTAACGTGTTGACAGCATATGGCGGGAACCGTTCAATGTATTTTTTATAAACAATTGCTTATTGTGGCAGTAATTTTTATGACATTTTGGAATTATTGTGATATCTCGGAAGAAAACTCGATAAAGAATTCATTCATATGAGGTTTTTTTTATTTTGGAAGAATGTGAGATCCTTAAAATCGGAAGTGAAATATGGTGATTATTTTATGTATGTTTATCAAAAAGCGATCTTTTGATCTTTTGATTTACTGACAAAGTCACATTATCTCCACAACTTTCTAACGAAGAAATATTTGCTCTCATAACGTGACAAAAAGCTAAAATAGAATATTCTGAACAAAATGATACAACAACTATGTACATTTCACGCACTTGAAAATGCATCTGATCACTATGAACTTGATTGGTAAAATCACTGTTAGGATAAAAAAACGAGCACCTGCTCGTTGATTTGTGATTACAAACACGTTGAAGATTTTTAATTCATCACTTCTTAATAAAATAAATTTTTGAGAGTAATAATATTTTCATCATATGAAAGCCCATTGAATAGTGATTCAGAAAATGTTTTCTTTTTTAGGATTAAAGAGACTTTGTCACTCACTTTTGTCAAATGTATTTCGAAGGAACAAATAACATTGACATGTCAATATGTCAAAGTTTGCTCGGCTCCATTTGGAGCCTACAGCAGGGAGAAGTTTAGGATACTAGCTGTACCGTGTAAGTACAGTGCTGTCGGGTAAAGCTACGCACCTGATACATATGTTTATTCTTCCGAGAAAATACAGTATAAGGGATAAAAACCACTTCATTTTTAAAGTTAAGAGTTCCACTGATAATATTAACAAAAATATACGTGCTGGAGTGTGTTCGTCAGTGACACTGAAACTTTTCAAACGAGTACCCCCCTATTACCATAGATCTCCATGTGTAGGCTAAAGATACGCAGGCAGGGTATGAGTACACCTAAGATTTCCATTATTGTGATTTTGATAGAATTTAAAACTGTTTTCTGAAGTTTCGGTTAGGACAAACCGATAGTTTGATCAATATTTCGGTGTCAATTGACAATTGTTAAGCGAGGAGGCAAATTGTTTGATGACGCCATGTTTGCTTGAAATTTTGTCAGTTTTTACCAATTCATTCACTTTAGATTAAGCCAACAGACACCTGTTAGTGCTTGTATAATATTAGTTGTGCAACTAGTAGTATGAAGCTTTATTGTGATGACAGCCCTTACTCTTACGTAACGCTGGTCAGTTGTTATTTTGCAATTAAATTTGTTTCCGACATTTTATGTATAAATAAAGTATGATATTTTTTTTACTTAACTTTTTAACACATTTTTATCATGTGAATTGCATTTACAAGTGAATCTCACCTGTTAGAACCTCATTTCTGCTTGTTACTGTGTCCGATGATCGGCTTTGATGTTTTGATTGCTTACATTATATTTAATCATATAAACGGTGTGCAAAACAGCACGTGCTAAAGTGACGTCACGAACTTATAACAGTAACGAACGTGCGCTACTCTACCATTTAGGCCGTTTAAGCAACTGTTTAAGAAACTTTTTTGACCTGCCGGGCCATCTTACTTTACGGAAAACACCGGCACGAGGCCCTACTTATATATGAATAGGTAAATATATATACCTAAATAGATATATACAGTTAAGTGAGAATACTTATATAATGTATATACTCACATTCAGGCGTCTGTGGACTGCGTGACGTCATCTGTGTAACATTGATGGCCTCTGTCGTTTTTATAACACTGTCAGACTTGCGACTTGTAAGTTATAGAAGCCTTACAAGTCGACTTATTCATATAAAGGTCATCTGATAATTACATACTTTTTAAAATTATATTATCAACAACAAATTATTTGAGCGCAGTTAGCCTATATGATTGTTGACTTCACTCTAATTCCCTCGTATTACGATTTAAACTTCACGAATTGTTCAGACAAGAAAGTGTCAGTTGAATTACTGATAATTTGCAAATATATAAAATTTTATCATAAAAAAATATACAGCCAGGGGAGGGTCATGAAAAGAAATACGCTTAAATTGAAGGGTCACGTTGCGTTTGTAAATACAATCCAAAGACAATAACAGCCACACACATACGAGGCTATTTCGACTCCTCTGTTACAGACTCCTTTTCGTCTCTACGTAACGTTATGGCGGGACGACGTAATGTAATCCTTTCGTGACTACTAATTATTCTGTTCTTTTAAAATTATAAGTCACTTTACACTTCAAAAACATTTTAATCTTCAAAAAAGGTCACATTTCTTATTCACTTTAAGCCAAAAACATGGTTGACCCCCCGTTTTAGATGTAAGTATAATATTGTCTGTAACAGAATGTTTTCTACCATGTAACAGAGACAGACCTCACCAATACAATATTCAAGAGCACACGCAAATATTGCCAAGCTGTGGCAACACATTATATTTCAGGATGGCAATCTGTTGAAATACCGCAGGCCTTTATGAAGTGTTCCCATTCTTTCATCTTGTTGCTTTCATAGATGACAGCTGATATCGACTGATACAGTATAATAAGATCGTGGTCAATGTTTTTCACATAAACATTTTATTCACCTAACCAAAATCTACAATCAACATCAATCATAATTGATTTATAGCTGTATCATGAACATTATTTATCCTTTAATTGACTAACTATTTTAACAGAAATGAAGTAACTTACATCAAGTGCGAGTTTTGACTGGGCATAGTCGCCTTATGAAGACAGTATCCACTTATTGAAGACCACAGTCGTCTGAGGAAGACAGCATCGATCTGTTGAAGACCAGGGTCGCCTGAGAAAGAGAGCATTCACCTGTTGGAGACCACAGTCACAGAAATTAGTCATCTACATACCGTCTCGCTTCGACCTGAGGAAACACGGTCAGTTGTGGTTTTAACTTTTACATCAAAATCTTTTTTTTTCTAGTAGTCCCTTCTGTCAAATGACTTTTTTCCACGAATCATGGATGGCACAGTGTAAATCAGCTGTAATATCAATTTCCTGAAATCTGTTATTTAGATAACAGCTAGTTATTTAACAGGGCTCCAGATATGATGCGTATCTTCGTAAAATACGCACGGGTAATTCAGGTACATACGCATTAAAAATGTAATCAATGAGTAACAGATACGCATAAATTTCCCACATAACGATACATCTTGAAACACGCGTAGTTTATTTTTTCTTGGAAATTTTATTCCTCAATTTTTATTTGGAGGAGAAAAATACCCCTGGATTCAAATACCTATTTTCGAGCCTTGCAGCTAAACTAATAACTAAAGTGTGTTTTTCGATGCTCTGATGGAAGATATAAGGGTATAATATAAAACATTTCTATTAATTATAGCATACTATATGGTGCTACGTGGGCCTATTTGTGACTATTGTTTTTTCATACCTAAGCGGGCACAACTATGCCGGCTATTAAAGTTTAAATTAAAACGGGAATTACAGTTTTTCTAAAACTAACCCGTGATCTGATTGGCTGACAGAACTGTTTTATATTCATTCGATCAGTGAGTCTACCATACACGTGTCAAAGAGATTTCAACACAAACATTGTATTTAATTTCGTATGGATTAATATGAAACGTAAAATGTTTATATGTTGTTTGTTTTACCATTTCGTTCATTTAGAATTGTCTTGCTTAACATATGATCCACAAAAATGTTATGAATTGCTGAGACTACATTTAACTGCACCATGACATAATCGTTGTTCGTCGTGCATGATTACATAGAGAATATTAAACGACGTTCAGTTTAATAACATATTTATGAAACGAGTGGATGGTATTCGTATTTAACGAGCGAAAGCGAGTTAAATACCAATACTATCCACGAGTTTCATAAATATTTTATTAAACTGGACGAAGTTTAGTATTTTATTTATTACACTCTTTAAATTAATAATACAAAATGAAAATCATGTTTACTCTAAATTCTCGTAGCGTAGGAATACAAATCTTACAATCGACGCGTAACGTCATTAGACTGCATTGGAGAAATAGGTCAAGAGTAAGTCCGTTTATAACAGCTTTAATTTTGAACAATACAAATGGAAGGCACTCATTCGTGTTTTGGTCACTACGAACACGAATTTGCGAGTTAACAAAACATAACATCAGTCACTGAATTACTTGAATGAACGTTACTGAATTATGTGAATGAATGTCACGTGATCGTGACGTCATTGGAATGTGAGTTTTGAAGCGCGATTCATTTAGTTTGAGTTAGTATCAGTGGGAGGAACACTGTCCTTGTTGTTGCTGATGAGGTTAACATTGATGACACGGTTGCTAACGGAACCACCGAAAATCGAGTTGTTTGATCGAAATTCGGAAGCACTGACGCTGACATTTCTAGAATCTACCGAAATGCCCGATCTACTGGCGAAAGGCCGCTTGACTCGGATTCGGAGGTCATGTTTACATTTGAAGAAGATGGACGTTGGTTGATAATTGTGCTGATTTCTTGGACAACTGAGAGTATTTATTTATGTTTTGCATATTTTTCTGACCACTAATTTGCATGATATTATTGGGAGGAATGTTACTCTCCGACAAAGTTTGGACCTAATGATTACGGGCTGAGTGGTTTGTGAGACGCTTACAATCAAGCTTGGTTAACGGGTATTTTCTAGCTAAATAAAATACAAAAAAGATTAAATCTGATTGTTTGATCAAATTTATTCATAAACAGCTAAACATGTTTTTAAAAAGAATTGTACTTTTATCTCGTATTTTATCAAAGTTTAGAAAACAATATTTTTTACAGTCGTCATTTTGATTTACATCATCACGTGATAACTTGTCATGTGACTACAGGAAAATAGTTCCGGATGCGATCGCTTTCACGTGCTATGTTTCACAACAGTGTTGAATAATATGTCATTGTTTCACAACTGTAGTATCTCCAACGAGAGTGTAATAAAATGACCTATAGTTCACTTGCAACTCGCCCTCGCGAACGTAGTTTCCAAAACTACCGTAAATATTCTGAGATCTGATTTTGGTAAGAAAAAGAATAACCAATTCGAAGCTCGGAATTACGGTATATCTGTCCTGAGTGAACAATTTTCTTCGCTAAAGCTTGGAATTTATTACCATAAACCACTCAGGGTAGATAAACCGTAATTCCTCGCATCTTGTTGATTACTCTTGTAGTCTTTCTGATTTTAATTTCGTACGATAAAATAAACAATTAAATTCATCAACAATGTCATCTTAATTGCAAAGCACTTCGTAATTGCAAACTTTCTGTCATTTATAAGGATTCGTTGACATTTACCTGTCTCGATTGGGAGAACATTAATAGGAAAAGGGTACTTTAATTAATTATAAAAGGTTACTATAGTGCAGGGAATGTAAATATTGTTTTATTATGATTGACACCACTCCTGCATCTGTATCTGTACGCATAATTTGAACATATAATAACCTTTACTTGTTATCTTTGAATCAAATTTTTGAAAGATTTTTAAATACACTTACAGCAGTTGCTCTTAAA
The DNA here is from genome assembly GCA_921293015.1 of Phorcus lineatus. NCBI lineage: Eukaryota > Metazoa > Mollusca > Gastropoda > Trochida > Trochidae > Phorcus > Phorcus lineatus. The sequence continues at coordinate 14,141,896 of OV121098.1, read as the reverse complement.
GATTTTTCAATCATTCAGATTTACTATTAGAGCGAGTTTGAGATGTGTCATACTGCTGCATTCGCGTATAGCTCCTTCAAATACTTCAATCACCTTCGGGCCTATCCCACAGTTTCTTACGGTTCATTCGCTCGAAGTCGAAAATTTTCGGCGTGTATAAACATGGAGCGAATTTCGTTTTCGTCTTCGAGCGAACGGTAGCTCCCTCCCAATCTACTCCAATCTAGCTTGCTAATTCGATACATGAAATTTCCAACACAAAGATATCTACCACCTCTGGAAGTGGGAACATACTTGTACTCTACTTGTGCGTTAGCCATGGTGCAATACCGATAGTGATTGCAATTTGGAGAAGAAACTAATTTATAGGTACCATAATTGTTTTTTTTTAATTGATTGAAATCAACTCATAATTTTGACAGTGTGAAAAATCATGTCAACGTGAGAACAGTTCACATCTTGCTCACGGCCCTTGCTCACCACGCGGAAGGCGATAATCCGTCCTTAATCCTTTATCAAAACTTTACTAAAACAACACCAATCATCAAAGAGCACCGCTTTTCGTCTTCGAGCGAATACCTGAAACTATATTTTCGACTTCGAGCGAATACCCCGTTTCTTACCTAGTAACCTTTATAATGAAAGCATTACGAGTGATTGGCACCTGTTTATTTGTATGCGTATCCAGTGTAATTGGCTATCACTTTTTCTTACACGGTGACCTTTATGAGTGATTGACCCTTGTTTATTTGCATACGTATCCAAAGTAATAAGATATCACTGTTTCTTACACCGTGACTTTTATGAGTAATTAACCCTTGTTTATTTATATGCGTATCTAAAGTAATAAGATATCACTGTTTCTTACACGGTGACCTTTATGAGTGATTGACCCTTGTTTATTTGCATGCGTATACAACGTAATTAAATATCACTGTTTCTTACACCGTGACTTTTATGAGTGATCGACCTTTGTTTATTTGTATGCGTATCCAACGTAATAAGATATCACTGTTTCTTACACGGTGACCTTTATGAGTGATTGACCCTTGTTTATTTGCATACGTATCCAAAGTAATAAGATATCACTGTTTCTTACACCGTGACCTTTATGAGTGATTGACCCTTGTTTATTTGTATACGTATCTAAAGTAATAAGATATCACTGTTTCTTAACGGTGACCTTTATGAGTAATTGACCCTTGTTTATTTGTATGCGTATCCAATGTAATAAGATATCACTTTCTTACACCGTGACTTTTATGAAAAAATTGACCCTTGTTTATTTGCATGCGTATCCAATGTAATAAGATATCACTGTTTCTTACACGGTGACCTTTATGAGTGATTGACCCTTGTTTATTTGCATGCGTATACAGCATAATACGATATCACAGTTTCTTACACGGTGACCTTGGCCTTTGTATCAAAATCAGTATGAGTGATTGACCCTTGTGTGTGGGCATTGGTATCACTTGGAATACGATGTGTCTTAACTAGTGACCTTCACCTTAGTACTGACAGAATTGTAGGTGATAGACACTAGTTTATTGGCTTTCGTAATCCTTGTAATAAGATGTCACTGTTTCTTATCCAGTGACCTTGACCTTACATGGGAAGCATTTCCTGGAAACTTTAACCATTGACCTGACGTACATGTTTGATACTTGAAAAATGACCACGTTTTTAATGTTTCCCAGCAAAAACATCTTTGTGAGAAGCCTTTAAGAAAGAAACACCATTCAGAGTTCTAATTGTGATCAAGGGAAATCTCATTAATAATTGAAAATCAAATAAAGATCTGATGACTTTGATCCTTCGTTAATAAACCTTAAATATTAATTGCTTATTTAGAGGATCCTTGTATATTGATTGGGTCATGGCAGGGGTAAATTAGTACGCTTTCAGGATTGAAATACTTGAAATATCCTGTCATGCAAGAAAGACATAGATAATCAATAAAACCGATAATATAGAGCTTTACTTAAACAGAGTTTCCTTATATATTAAATAATATAAAAGTTAACTAAATTATGAATACATGTAGTTAATTGTATCATTGTTATTCTCATTCCTTTGTAGTAAATGAAATAATGGCGTTGATTGAAAAAGCTAGCGAATATTTCTTTCGAAAAACATTATGACAAATTATCTCAAATCATAGCGCATTTCCGAAATTTGTTACAATTTGAAGAAAATTACATTTAATTTCAAATCAGGTTTGAAACTATCTAGTGACAAGTTTTATTATTACGGTCAAGATTGAATTAATTCTCATAGCACTAAAAACATAGATACCTTTTTTTTTGTAAGTGTAAGTCTAAACACAGGGAGTACATATATAGAACGTCATACTAGTGCATTTTGGTGTTTTGTATTGAACGAGAAGATGTCATGGGAGCAGAGAAACAACGAGTTCGAAGAACGGGTTGTTTCTCTGCTCACATGACATCTTCGAGTTCAATACAAAACATCAAAATGCACTAGTATGACGTTCTATATTTATTATATACCCGATCTTAATCAATAAAACAAATCATTTTGTGATTTATTAAATAAAAGGTTGCGTAGCGATACACATTTTCACGCCATACATACTTCCGCGTTGAGGTTACCTTGACATTGGTATTAGTACGCCGATGACCGAATAACGCAATTGACCTGAATGCCACATTCCTCCGCATGACGTCAAGTAAAGCAAGTCCGACTTTCATATCTTACAATAACAACAAATAAATAAAAAAACCACACAATATTTTGATCAAATTCAGAATAGATTTTATATGATGAAGCATAAATCAAACAATGATCAATCTATTTTGTTTATAAACAATCGTGTAGAAATCAGTAACTTTCAAAGTTCAAGGTCATTTTCAAAATGTTCAAATACGTTGTCGACATTGGCTCGAGCCGTCAGTTAGTCGGAGTCACTGTTGAAAATAACACGTCTACGCTTTCGCTGCTGATTTTCAAGGTTCATGGAATTTGTTTGAGATAACAAGTTGAAATGACAATCATGTTTTATAAGAGATTTTGCGCAACTCTCGCAAATTGGGAATCCCATTGGCCTAAATCTATATCTATAAATAGCTTCTTCGGGAAATCCAGGAGGTCCCAAGGTTCAGAAAAAGTAGAACCGGCAGGCGTGCAATACGGATTCTCAAGTGCAATACGGAATTTGAAGACGTTTTCCGTATTGCACCCTTGTATTACTATCCTAAGTTTACATGGGTATATAATAAAGCTAGAGACCGAATCTTTATTCTGACATATTCATTGTATTTAGTTAACAATTTCTACAAATGTAAAAAAAACTAAGATAAAGAGAATATCGCTCAAATTTCAAAATATTTTCTCGACTTTTCAACTGTTATTTCAAAAAAACGTGTCGTTGTCAGTACCGGCCAATTTTTTAAATTTTTTTTTTGGCTTACAGTTTATGCCCCAGTTAATTCTGCGTTTGTCGGACTTTGATTGCTACTTCTAAACACACTTCGTCTCTGCATTCTACGATAATCCGTTTTGTTTTCCTAATGGTAGAATAATTTTTCCACCGAACACGCAGCTGGAGCATATGAGATAGAAATAATTTAGAAATAATCAAGGATGCTATAGTATTCACGGAAATAGAAAATAAAATGCTTTTTGGCGATTCTTTCTTATTTTCGTTTTCACAACTTCGTTTTAGAACAAATTTGTTACTCCCAGAAAACACGAGTTCACAAGAGAGCAAATCGTGTCACTTTTACAGCCAGAAATAGTCAGAATATATGTTTCTCATACTGTATATAAATAAATAAGCTGTAATCTTGAGACGGTCTCGGAAAAAAGTTATATTTGATGTTTTTCATCTATCTCATGTCTTAATCGTTCAAGCTAAGCTGATATCAAATACATAAAACAATCGAAAAAATTGAGAAAAGTTGTTTTTCATTCATGAAAGTTTTCATGGAAATTGTCGTTATTAAAAAAATAACTCGGAATCTGATTGGCTGACAGAACTACTGTCTTTTCATTTGTTAGTTAGTTTAGCATTCACATTTACGTTTCAACAGGACTTCAAAACAAATATATACTTTTTCCCATTTCCAATGGAATAAAATGATACGTCAGGTGTTAATATGTGCTTAGTAAAACTTCATATAAGATTGTCTTAGTTGGTATATGATCACTAAGCACGCTAAACTAAAGATCGGAATTTTGCACATTAATAAACTTGGGACAGATAAGCCGTAACTCCTCGCATCTTGTTGATTATATTATATCATGTTTCACTTTATGTAAAAAATGAGTGGCACCAAATAGTTTTCTCTCGAGTCCCTTGATAGCATGTGATGTAATTGAACAGTTGATGTAGCAACACACGTTCAACTGAATGAGATTTGAATTATTTTTTTAACTCACTGCTGATAATGACGTCTGTTAAAATTTGTTGCAAATGAGCAATAAAACTGGTAAACTGTAAAACGGCAATATTTATCATATTCATGTGATGTATTCACAAGGCCTAGTTTGGAAAAGTATAGTTATTTCAACCTGTGTAGGACTTACATATGTTAAACGAGAAATACAAAAATAGACGCAAAAATAATTTTACTTTTTTTTCTTCAGTACGTATAGGTCACAAGCTACCTCAATAGTTTGAAGTCCGAACCGGAGAATCCTTAAGAAATCAAATCAATATGAATAGAGGTAGCCTAGAGACCGTCTGTTTATCTCTAGATGTCATTGCGGGAGATCAATATGGACATTGACGTATAAATCAATTAAACAAAACCTCTTTTATACGGAAAGCTTGTGTCCCTGCGTGCGTGTTAAACGTTTGTCCACACCAGGTTTATCAATATGTAATATTGATCGATCAAGATAACCCAGGGTATTGTCAACAACCTCTAGTATCGTTCATCGGCATGAACTCAAGCAAGCAATGGTTATTGGTGTAATTTCCTTAAAGAGCTATTAAGACTAAACGTATCTTCTTGAAAAAGGGTGTATTTTCTTCACTCACCCATAACGTGAAACATAAGCGATGACATATTTATCGTATGTGCATTGAAGCGCATATCAGTTTTTCATAGCAATCATTTCTTTAGCGCGCGGTCCCACATGTCGTCACCAGTGACGTCATAAATCAACTTATTACCTACGAGGTCAATCATATCGGGGGTCATATTTTTCACACGATGCCTTTGGGCTAAATATCACTTTTTCATTGTGACGTCACGTCGAAAACAATGCTTTGACGTCAAAGTTCGCCTATGACATTGTGTTCCAAATGCGCCTATGCCTGTGCTTGCATGTCACTTTTGAATAGTTTCTTCGGCTTATAGACTTCGGTAATAAACAACATATCATATTCGTGTCCATCACATACTGTTTTTACGACACTCGTGCCTTAATATCAGTGTGACCCTCGCTCTCGCTCGGGTAATACTAATATTTAGCACTCGTGTCGTAAATATAGTGTGTCATGGACACGAATATGATATCCTCTATGCATGCATAGAAGTGGGCCGTTGTCTTGCAATTCACGCGATTTGAATGGAAGAGAATGGACAATACAGAAATCACAGTAATGCTTTAGTGGTACAGTGGCACTTGATCTTTGAGAAAATAAAAAATCCTCAAGGAAGGAGAATTTTTTATATTTTTATAGCAATATAAGGAATTTCCTAAGGAAAGTACCATGCTCATTTAAACTCCGCCAATATTCCGCAATTTCCAATTTCAATTTCGTATATGATTTAAAAGCTCCCACACTATAATGGCCGCATTTATTATTTGCTTGATGCTTTATGAATAAAAGGTTGTTCTTCAACTACATGTTATCATTAATGAGGTATTTAATTCTCTGGAAAATACCTGTTTTGCATAAAGTAATTAATTTTGATACAATTTAACATAAAAAGTGCTTCAAGAGCCCCGAAAGGGGAAAAATAAAGGGATATCAAGGAATGCATAATAAATGTTACAATGTTAAAAAAACAAAAGCATTTCTAAAATGAGCGAACCATGTGAAACTCGTGTATGCGAATAGATTTACCTACACTATATGATTAAAAGTTGTTCACGCTTAAACGTCAGGCAGCAGTTCTTATGTTAAGAGTTGATTATCATAAAATAATCTTTCTTTGAGAAAATTTATCTATTTACTATTATTTTTTTAGATTCCACTTTTTTTAAGTACAGCAAATCATACAAAACATTCGCAACAAATCATTTCTTTAGTACATCTTAGCATTGTCACTATACATGAACAGCACAGTTGATTAGGAATGGTCTGTAAACAAGTTGTGGCAACTGGGCCAGAATTTGACAAATTTGTTAGGGTTACAGTTTGAAAAGGCTATCGTTTTTGTAATGTTATAGTAGTTTGCCAACTCTCTCTGAATATGCGTAACTGCTTTGTCCTCTTATTAAGGTAACCTCTGAAAAAGCATATTTAATGACAAGACATACATTTGTATTGCATTCAATGGATCATTACTTTTTGAAAGAAAACCTAGAATAACATTAAAATAATATGTTTTTTTCTAACCGTGGAACTACTTCGTTACACGAAGGTAAATGATAGCCTCGAAGTGATATGTAGCATTTGCTGGTCATGAAGTCATATCTAATGTTTACGACTAAATTGCTCCCCCTTACTCCCTCTTTCCTGTTTCTATATTTATCAATATTTATAACTATAATCTCATCAATCCATCCGTCGTTAAAAAACCTTATGCGGATAATTTCAAGAAGTAAGATATGTTATAGATATTCATTTATCATTAGTAAAATTATGTATTATTGTTAAAGGTTAATATATTACCTTTGACATGCATAATACCATTGCCCCAAAAAGCTTCCGGTAAAAGGAGAAATAAAGAAAAGGTGGAAGTAAATACTTTTGGGATCACGTGTTCGGTTGCATTGTAACGGCTATCGGAATTTAAAAAAATAATCAAAATATTACGCAACAGTTTTTAAAATTTTAAAAGTTTAACGGTCAAAGGAGGCTTAATCGATAATCAATTTAATTACTACATTTACGTTTTTATTTTACTCAATGAAAGTATTTAGACTTACCTCCCCTGATATTTATTCACGCCGCATGGGGGTAATGGTATATATACAAGCGGCAGTGATGAGCCCTTAAGATGTTGAATAAACTATTTATTAGGTGAGTAATTGAAAAACATGAGGTTGGAACTAGGACAAAACAACCCTGTGTGGTAACTGATTTTTTTTTCATTTCGGAACAATTTGGACATACAAACATTATTTCTATTCGAGCCTTGCTAAATTTTATACATAGTCATCGATAAATGTCCCGATACAGAGACCGTATCACGATATGGATGTCGAGCAGATGAAATATCACGATTCTTTGTTCCTCAGGAGACTCTATTCTAGGAGATCAAGCGATATCACATAGGGGATATCACATATGGGATATCACATAGGGGATATTGTTCAGACAGTGGATAATGAACTATATCCTGTCCAAATAACCCTAACGCAAAACAAGCCACTTAATTTTCTTACACACCAACCTGTTTCCGTATAGTCTTAAAGTAACCTGTTTCAGAACTTACTATATAGCCAAAGGACAAGTTTAGCGTTGCGCAGCGGTTTTGAAATGACCCATTTTTTCTTTGTTGGCCAATAGGGAAAACTGATTGTGTAATATATCCGTTGCGCAACAGTAATCATGGCCATGACATTATGAATCAATTCAGCGTCAAACGCACACCCAACCACATATAGCAAATCAATTCACTGTATAATCAAAGTCTCCTCCACCTGTTGCTGCCGCGAGATACTCATTTCAATTTTCAATTTAGTTTTACAAAATGACTATAAATTTGGCGTCAGGTGCACAGGCCCTCGGATCAATAAAAAATTTGTTTTTAAAAAAATCTAAAACATTATTTTGAGAACACCCCTGAATCGAATTGTACCTCTGTTAATAGTATACTATAAAAGAGGTACAATTCGATTCAGTGGTGTTCTCAAAATATTTTTTTATTGAAACAAAATTTTTCAATAATTTTTTTTAATGATCCTATTAACAGAGGTACAATTTGATTCAAGGGGTGTTCTGAAAAAAATTAAAATATTTTAAAAATAAAATTAAAAATGTAATTTTTTCAATGATCCGAGGGCCTGTGGTCAGGTGCTATTTATTTTTTTTTGGGGGGGGGGGGGGGGAGGGCTCCGTCATAAATGTCTATACAACCTCTGTCTTAATTCGAAGGTTTCTTGTGCACGAAATGTAGTACGCTGATTGGATGCAATCAATGTTAGTTGTGCAATCAACGACGCCGTTTCAAAAGTTATCATTCAAATCGCCTTACTTATTTCCGTAAGCTTCCCAAAAGCTTTATTTTACTTTATTCGAATATGCACCTTGAGTCGTCTTTACAGAACACAAACACCTCATTTTCCGACTGTTTCATTGCAAAGGCCTGTGTGACATCAAATATGTTATTCAAGCATTCGTTGTTTTCATTGGCTGAAAGTTGCAATATTGTCCCGCTAGGGGAAAGTGCCGGAAGACCGAGAAACCTTCGAATTAAGACAGGTTGTATAGAAATTTATGACGGAGCTACCTCTGCTGGGAGAGAATGGGGGATGGGGGGATGGAATTTTAGATAGGTTTAGTGTTTAGTGTTTATACCTTATATCTATTTCATACTTTATTGGACACAATGTATGTCTGTCGGTCTGTGTGCCTTAATTTTTTTACCGCTCAGGTTATGTGTTCGAATCCCGCAAGGGACCCATACCAGAAATTAACATTTTTCTGATGTTGCAATATAGTGTAGTGTATTCCGAGGTAAATCAATGTTAAAATTGATCAATATTTAACACGCAATTACCTTTGTTTTCATGTTTATCACTTTTTTTCGTAACATTTCCATTTCAACATTTTCCTTGATGGAGCCTATTGTTTTGCATTTAACACAAAGCTTTGTATTCGATATATTTTATGATCGATTACCGATTGGGCTTTGTATTCGATAGATGTAATTACCGATTGGTAGCTCGGATGGTTCTAAGGCCCCATAGCTGAATGGAATAGTCACGGCATACCGTGCCAAATTGTTGATAAATGTCTCTAAGCTTACTCGAAATGCTATTATATTTATAAGAAATCAATCCGATTAACAAAACCTTGATAATTAGCTTTAACACAAGTGGCCTGTTAAAGACAAATTTTAATTATCAAGGACCTTGTCACGCGTGATCAAATACAACGATTGTCCTTGACCGTTTCTAGCAATCTATACTCGAAATACTCTTGACATGCGCAAACGCTTAATGATGATCGTACCTCGAAAGTACCCCAGTAGTACCCCGGGTATGTTTGTTATCATGGAACATTTCTCCCTATTGGCACCGGTTTGCGTTTTAAAGGTAGGTATTATCTATAAGGTGTTTCTTTGTGTGCTTCTCATAAGTCGTCATATTGATATCTAATCAATATAGGCCTATAATGGTATCGATTGGATGGTGACAATGTGAAAGGTGGAAGTGACATACATCTAAGCTATTAGATGCACGTGGTAACATTTCATCACACTTTGGGTTAATTTACCATAAATGAATTCAAATGATAATGTTTTAAAGGTATTTTTTTATATACATCTATCATTTCGATTTGTATAACGATTATTATCGAGAATATCGTTAACAATTAGCACTTTGTTGTGTTAATCTAACCATATGCGTTTCTCCGTAAAAAAGTTCGTGATGAGTGTTACTATTTAATGTAAATTTTGATAACATACTTGCTTCACGGAGCGGACAATGACAGCTTTGACTTTATTGCTGTTAATATTGAAATTTTTGTCGTTATTATTGAAATCATTGCTGTTCTTATTAATATTATTGTTGTTATTATCGAAATTATTGTTGTTATCTTTGAATTTATTGTTGTTATTATTGAAATTTTTGTTGTTATCATTGAAGTTATTGTTGTTATTATTCAGATTATTTTTGTTATCATTGAAATTATTGTTCATGTTATTGAAATTATCATACCCGTCAAAATGAACAGGAGATTTAGCTATTGTAGCTCGGTATATAACTCATACTAACCGTGACTTTATATTAATAAGATATCACAATAAACATATTGATTACGGAAGACAAGGTTTCCTTCTTGACAGCTACTCTGTTGAGTGGATTACTATCTGACAGAAAACGTGTCTGGATCCACCCACGAGATGAGCTACCTCGGGCTTTATTACACCGGGTACATTGTATTTAATCAATAAATTCATCATGGTTACTTTCACTGCAAACTGAAAATAAAGATAGATTTACAGACATGTTTTATTTATGTGTCACATGATATGTTACAGTAAAAATATCAATTTTAAAAACAAAGAGTATAAGAGATCATTCAGCCATATCATTGGCTTATGTAAAAGTAAAAAATAAAATACAAACAAAATGGCTGTAAAATACATAAGCTTTGATAAACAACAGGGATGACTTTGTTTTTGAATGATAAAATGAATAAAAAATAAAATAAAATAGAGTAGTACATAGGTAAAATTTATAAGGTATGTAACTGTCTTCTGCGAAGCATATCACTACCAGTATCAGCTATTAGTTAAAGGCATTGATTTCAGCTGTGTTCATAACAGAGTTGAAATATTTAAAGTCACAGTTATCGAGTTTAAAACTGAACCCATCGATCAGGCTACATCTGTCAAAATTGAAGACCCATCCCCAAAGGGGGGAGGAGAGGGTTTGCAAAACCGTCCCGTTTGTATATTGAGGGGTAAAACACCACAACGTAAGCTTAAGGTTGCTATGCCTGAGCACAGTGGCCAGAAGGTTAGGGTAATAGCCTCTCACGCCAAAGGCCTTGTTTCGAATCCCTGTGGAGACACACCAAAAACAATACACCTGTACGTGTCTCATATTATGTGTGTCCTTCGGCAAGGCACTTCATCTACAAACATACATGTATTGTGCTCAGTCCACCCAGTTGTTTAAATTGGTACCTGAAAACAGGGATGAACGGACCTACACGGTCAAACTTAGCTCTTTGAAAGTTCACTTCCCTAAAGTCATAGTATAACTTTTGCAAGGCAATCTTTTGTGCACGCCAGGCAAAACTTTATTCACCCACATCAATCTTTCCCCTGACGTTTGTAACGATTTTCAGACCTTTTCCTCCATATCTCAAAATTGAAAATCAAAATACCTTACCAATCGCCCTTGTCGAGCGCCGTTTCGCAAAAGCCATGACGTAGAGCAAATTTTTTTTTTCAAATACAGAAAGAACAAAAAAGGTGATAAACTTAATGGAGAATGCGTCTGTCATAAGCATCGGCGATACATTTACTTGAATTCACCCTTAACTGTAAAACGAGCGCAAAATGAAAATCTTTGCAAATGCGACAGGAAAGATTGGTGTAAATGATCCGATTTTTGCTCGTGAACAATAATAAGTACATTTTAGTTGCCCTGCAAAAGTGATCGTATGACATAAAGGGTACAGCTTTGAGCATGGGTTAGTACCTGGAAACGGTTTAATTTATTATTGTCAACATGTTTTTAATATCAACATGTTTTAAATTCAATTCACACTCACCGCTTAAACAGTGTCATTATTCCACCAATGTGGCTAAGATGAATGATGTTAAAAGCTAACATATTATTTGGTTCCACGCCACGAGCTGCAGTCAAAGTTAGAGTCTTATAAATTGATAGGGGAAGAGTTTAGGTAGAAGAACTTATATCATTTCCATGAATTATGAAATCAGAGGTCCTTAATTCATACTTAGCTTTCATAAGTATTTTAACCTACATTTAAAGGAGTTGAAAATATCCAAGGACTGCAGTCAAAGTTAGAGTCTTATAAATTAATAGGGGAAGAGTTTAGGTAGAAGAACTTATATCATTTCCATGAATTATGAAATCAGAAGTCCACAATTCATACTTAGCTGTCATAAGTATTTTAACCTACATTTAAAGGAGTTATAAATATCCAAGGATTGCAGATTTTGATTGCTACGTGAGTAAAACCTTCCTCGACTACTAAAGTACACCGGGTCGCTTCCAGCCAATTTGGTTCACGTTGATAATAGCATTTGTATTGCGCAGTATCCACGCCGTAAAGATATGCTCAAAGCTCATGGCTTCATGGTGTCCTCAAGAGTCTGTTGAGTTCGTTTTTAAGTGCACTGATTAAAAAGATGCATTTTAGGTTTGATTTGAAGCTCTCGAGAGATGGACTGATTTTGAAGGTTTCAGGTAGTGAGCTCCGTAAAGATGAAACTGCAAAAGATCTACACCCAAAAGTTTTTTTGGTGGCCGGTTCTTGAAGCAGATGATGTTGAATGGATCAGTTCTAGATGGGCAGTATGGGATAGTCAGGTTACTCAAATATACAGGCCCAATCCAATGAACAGCTTGGTAATTGAGTGAGAGAATTTTGGAATTGATTCGCTCTCGAAAGCGGAGCCTATGAAGGGAGTTGAGCACAGGTGTTACACGTGCCTTTATGCTTGTCCTTGTGACCAATCTGGCAGCATAGTTCTGGATTGCTGCAAACTATTTATTTGTTGGTTGGTGATTCCGTAAAGTAATCTGTTGCAATAGTCAATCCGGGAGAATATTAATATTATCTCTGGTCAGGAAATATCTGACGGCGCTGATGTTTCTGAGATGGTGATGGCAGATTTTTCAGCAATTTTTCAGCAGTGATCTTCAATGGATAGAGATGAATCTAGGTACTTGATTCGCTCTGTATTGCGGATCCAGTGAGGCAACATTGACGCTAGCGGCTTGAGCTGTTATGTATGTATGTTAAAAATCAATCATATATTATCATTCCTCCCCTGTGTGTCATACAGTCACAATAGGTAAAATATGATTTTATCTGATAAATTTGAGTGATTTCAGCAATGTAAATAAAATTGATTCAGAAATCCAGGAAAATCGGTTGAAAAGTGGGAATTCGGGGTCATAATTTTTATTCTAAAATGAGTTTTGACACCATTTTTTGCCATATAAGGAACTTAATTTCTTTCAATTTAATGAAAATGGGGAAATCAAGAAGCTATTTGCTAAATCTGACGCTATGGACATGACTTTTAAATAATAAACATAGACGCTAAGTGATAAGATACCTCAATGATTCTTCCCGTATCTAAGAATCAAATCTCTTCCAGGAATATCCCACAATCAATCTTAAATTATATAAGTACAAGATAGGTAATAACATTCATGTTATATTATGGATCAATTACTACCCATGACATAGTTCCTCTGACCGTGTCTCAAATTTGGCACCTGGGGCACGACCCTTCAAAATGGATAGATGTCTCGAAAAAACGCCTTGGAATAAGATAATATATTTTGAGTAATCTAAGGTACATATCGATTGTCCCTTTAACGGAAATTAAATGCAACTTGCTATCATATGCTCACGTCCAGTAAGTTCAACAGTTAAAGTTCGAGTGAGTTTTTAATGATTGCATCAGTCAACTTTGATTCCGGAATAATTTATCTTCCCAATATTATATTGACAAGTCTCGATTTGATGCCGGAAGTGATTGGGAAATATCAGCTGTGTGCGTAAGGAAATAGGATGCGCGAAAGTCACATTTCCATTGTTTGAATTAAGGTGGAGTATGTTTTAAATGATCTTACTTAGCGTCGATGCGTGCTGAAATACTAGATAGCATATATATTGATTTGAGTTCATTATTGATACAGTCATCCTCAAATACAAGTATAATGGATACGCATTTCTAAGAACATCAAAAAGCTATGTCGGTACAATTTGTACTGAAGTAGAAATGAACCAATAAGCATTAAAAGTACAATTTTCAACAACAAACATAATCTCAATAAAATGACAATATCGAATGATTTTAAAATTTCACTCCAACAACATTTTTGTCCCTTTTATAAAGGAGTCAGCTAAGAGTTTGCATGATAACCCAGGAAATGCGTACCAATCACTTACACACACGCTCAAATACAAGTCCTCCTGTGCCGATTGATTGTGTTGATGATAGTGTACACGCACTCTCCTCGCGGGTAACGAAAACAATTCTGAAAGCCTAAAATAACTAATAATCTGGTAATAGAATACCTGGCAATAAACTTTGAGTTTGTCCCAGAATTGACTTAAACACAGGTAAGATTGTTTATCTGGTTTGTATGTTAAATATATCGTTTAACCTTATGAGGATGTCAGTCGATTAGAGATAAAAGATTTTGTAACGTTAAAGTTAGTTGCTTTAGTGGAATGGATAGAATTTTTTTTAAATCATTATACAGACAATAATACAAATAAAAAAAAACAATTCTATATTTGTTGCACTCCATATTTTATTCTAAGCTTCTATGACAATTTCCCTTTGATTTCAACGGCCTGAAGTTTTTAAAAATCATTATACAGACAATAATACAAATACAGACCCCAAATTCTATATTTGTTGCACTCCATAATTTATTCTAAGTTTCTCTGACAATTTCCTTTGATTTCAAGTGATGTGAAGAGGGTGAAGATAACTGGCCTAGTACAAAACCATATGGCACATCATAATTCAGTCTAAGTTTATCTGACAATTTCCTTTTGATTTCAACGGCCTGAAGTTTTTAAAAATCATTATACAGACAATAATACAAATACAGACCCCAAATTCTATATTTGTTGCACTCCATAATTTATTCTAAGTTTCTCTGACAATTTCCCTTTGATTTCAACGGCCTGAAACCATGTGGTGATGTGAAGAGGGTGAAGATAACTGGCCCAGTACAAAACCATATGGCACATCATAATTCAGTCTAAGTTTCTCTGACAATTTCCCTTTGTTTCACCGTTTGAAACTTCCTGAAAGATAGGACTTCAGTCATCAATAAACTTCTCCTATGACACCAAACTTTACAACAATCGATAGCCGTTTCCTTTTTTTACTTTCTTGTACTTTCACATATCAATATGCTAAGTTCGTAATTACATTATCAACTTATTACAATTATTTGGGATTACTCTTTTCCAATAAGTTGTCCAAAATCTTATAAACAAAGCCTCTAATGCTCTGTTTTCAGTTAACCTCCTAGTTATCGAATTTGTGATCAGATTGATTGAACTGCCGGTGGACAAGTTTCCAAAGCAGGCGTTCCTAATGTTGAATGATTCAGATAAAGTTGGACGAAAAACTTTGGTGTATCATTTTAGAACCATTTTATATACTTACGGTTTCGGTCTGTGTGGCATAGCGAAGGAATAGGTTTCAAGGTGGCTTTTATTTTCAATTTTGAATCAAGGATTAGGAATTGTCATGTTCAATCGTTAGTGGCTGAAATGAAATGGATGAATTTCACTAACTTTATGAATGTCCAGTAAACAACGATTTACATGTAAAAGTTTTAAGAAAATATACCTATGTACATCAATGAAGTCGTAATGGTTCATAACCTTCAAAATCATAATTTAGTTCAAGCTTTAGCCATCTAAATTATATTAAAGATGTACGAAGAAAATTTTGATCGACACAATGCAACTGTGTTATTCAGTTCATGTACACATGTAATACGTCTATAAGTAGAATTTTTACGTGGGCCAAAGCCCTTTTTACTGACATAAAATATTGATTGATATTTAAATTATAACTTGATAACAATACATTACGCATTGTAAGAAGACGCTGATCACTGAAATAAAACGTGTCTCAGATTAGAACGGAGAAACACATAATAATAATAATAATAATAACAATAATAATAATAATAATAATAATAATAATAATAGTTGTTAATGATAATAATAATAATAATAATAAATATAGTCGCAAGCGACGACAATGACAGGATTCAGCAAAATATGAGCACTCGGGGCTCTTGGGGGCAAACTAAGTGCTTTTCCAAGTTAAGATAGCGTTTTGAAGATAGTTTTAGTACACTGCAGTTGATTTAGCCGTATTCTGAAGCAAAATGACGTTTTGTATACGTTTTCAGTACGTAGCGAGACATAGGAGCGGAAGTGAGGTTTACTCAATGTACACGGCCTGCTGCCAGTTGAGGCAAGAAAGCAACAACATCAAAATGTAGGGGGTATCTGGAGGGGAGGCAGTAGAGGTTTGAAAGTTGAAAAAGGGCTAGTGTTTTCCTTTGGCGAGATCAAGTGGTTTGCCGACACTGGAATATAGTCAGTCAGGCCAGGCCAGGCAAGCAAGCTTTTTTGCTCGTTTTCCTGCCTGCCTGATGAGATTATGACACCTCTTGAGGCACATGTGTGCATTTGCTCATCTCGCACACGTTGACCATACGTGCAGACGTACGGAATTTTGCTACAAAGAGCGATTTCGTCCTTCTGTAGACTGTCAATTACGTGGTTGTTTATGAGATATCCGAGAGTATTTCTCTCGAACTTTGCCCCATGTCCGCATACCTTGACAGGAAGGGTGTTTTCCTTCAATTTTTCAAATTACCCCTTGCTAACGCATTTAGAGAATCTTGCTACAAGAGCAATGTAGAGTATTTCTGTCAACTTTTGCCCTTTCACACATACAAGAGCGCATGTACCTGCATTTGGACATGTCACAAGTCTTGACCGTTCTGCAACATTGATGTTTTGCTTAACTTTTAGGCAATCTATACCTTGCTACGCACTTAAGGAATCTTGCTACAAGAGCCATGTAAGACTTCTGCGCAAGTTCAGTTTTGCTTTTAAACAGGTGAGGGAGCATTGGGGGGGGGGGGGGGGGGGGGGGGGGGGGGTCATTTCTGCATATAGTCGCAAGCGACGACGACAGGATTCGGCGCTCTAAAAGCACATTCAGTACAAACATAGTCATGTTAGCAATCAACCCTGAAAGTTTCATCATGAAGATTGGCTCATGCATTAGTCCACAGCAGCATGTTTTATGTGACCAAGTCCCCTACCTAAACTGCGATTATTGCAAAGAAGTTGATAGTGCGAAAAAACCATGACACTTACGGAATCGTCATGTTTTACTTTTTTGTTTGAATTGATATTACGCTTCTTTCAAAACAAGTTTCAAGTCTCTAAGTCAATTTTGAAAAAATTAGCCCATGTTAATTTTGAAAAAGGTATTTTTCCCGAATTTGATCGATTATTGTGAACGGAAATGACTGTTCGCGACCAATGTTTTTATTGATTTGTAAAGTGCCCATAGTGGTTTCACATTCCTGAGAAAATGGTGCAGTTGTGAGTCTAACTTTTTGAGTTATCGCCCCTTGAACATGCTCACATGTGCTAAGTCGCCCGACTTCGAAGGGTTGCTGAGTAAAAAGTATTAAAGTTTGAGCAAAAATTTCACTAACTTTTTCTCCTCAGTACTTAAGCTACAACATATGTAACTTTCAGCTCTGAGATGCTAGTATCTTCGGAGGAGAAGATTCTCAAAGGTGCGTGGGGTCCGGAAATTTCAAAAAGTCAAAAAAAGTAATATGGCGGCGTAAGTATGCATGCTACGAAGTCGCCATGATTTACTTTTTTGCTCCAAATGTAATTGCCTATCGTTTAAAAAAAGTTTCAGGTCTCTAAGTGCATTTTGAAAAAAAAAATCCCATGTTAATTTTTGAAAATTTGAGTGGTACTGTGCCTTTAACGCTTAATCCGATTAAGCCCAAAAGCTTATTAGAACCCCTTCTCATGAAGTTCTACCAGACTGCGAAGTTTGGCTGTTGTACTTTTAGCGGTTTGGGCTAAATCGTGTCCACAAAATCGGTGGTGAAAAAAAATAAATAAAACACGCCAATAACAATAAGGATTCCGCAAAATTGCTGAATCCTTAATGATAATAAAAATAATAGTTTATTTCCGTGTTATGTGTCACATATACACATCATAAAACGTAAAACATTACGTAACTTAGACGAGCACGATACATTTATTAGGCAACATATTTTACCAGCAGTGATAGTTTTTACACGTTTATTAGTCTCTCATAAATCTGTAAAGATTGGCCCAACATTTTAAATTCGATTTTTTTATGCATATATTACATTGTACTTTACCTGTATTTATTATGTTGAGGTGAGACTCAAATAAATCATCTGTCTGTCTGTCTAGTTCAGAAAGCACCTCAAAGAGGCAGTAACTTTCGTCTAATAAATGACTTGATTTACTTCCTCCTGTGGCCTTGGTTACGATATACTCCCTGCGTGTTTTTCAGTCGATTTTGTTTGGTTTGGATACGAACCTCAGATTAATACCCTAGGAAGAGTGTCATATGACTTTTACGAATTTAATGTGGATGTTATATTACTAAACTTCGGTCAAAAATATAGAACAGTTTACACAAGTTTCGAAAAGGTTACATTGTTAAATTCCGATTACATAATGTCTTTAACACCCTTTCTTATTCCATTTAAATCTTTAGGAAAAGCGAAGAAACGGACTTTCTTTATATATGACACAATGAAATGCGGAAATTCCGCTGAAGTCAAACTTAAAGTAACACATGAAACATATGTCACTGCTTAAGTCTCATAATATGGGTAATAAATTCTTAGTCATCCTAAACTGACAAATAATATTGAAATTTCTAGTTTCAATGAAGTATAAGATCGATATACCACCTGTCAAACACTACGAAACCGACCTGTGGTTCTGTTGCTTACGATAAGTATTAAAAACAACGTTACAATAATAAATATATTTGCCTGTGTTCGAAAAAATCGAGATTTATTACCCTGGATTCAAACAACTCGCATACACGTTGAAGCGTTACGTGAACAAGAGGCAGACAAACGAGGTATGTAATATTGCGATTATCAAAGATCATTTGTGACTACTTGGTTATTTAGACAGCTCGTGCAAAATCGTTTTACTTCGGAAAATTAAAGGCAAAGGATACATACCCAAACTACTGATAAGATATCTATCATTTCCGAATACCTCTCCGCTCTGCGTAAGGGTAGATCGTGATGTGCAGTCATATCTGTTTGTGACGAGTATAATTTTTTACTTATCTGTCCATCACTACATGCTCAAAGACTAACGTTTTTCCCAAAATACTTCTGTGAAAATCCAACTATTTTAAAGTTCATATTCCTAATGAATCGTAATTACGCACCACTTATTGTCAAAATATATCAAACAATGGTTTAATTTATTTAAATAATATGTATTAATGACCTTTTATATAATATTTGCATATATTTGTACTGCATGTTTCTATATAACCCTATGTGTTTTTTTAGAATTAACCCCTGTTCTGTTCGTTTCTGTTTAAATGATTGTGAATCTGTACCTTTTAGGGGAGAGTTTTTAAATTGTCAAAACCATGGTTTCACTAATTTTGTTTTGAATGTGCGGTGTTCGACAAGGCTGTCAATTGTCCCCATATCTCTTTTGTAAAGGATGTTATCATTTACTACTTTGGAGAGGGTGATTAGAAGTGCAGAGAGATAGCTTTCTTATGTTCCTGTTGCAGACAATAAGGCGACTAAAGACAACACGGTTATAGGGCTAAAACCGAGTTTTAATTTAGATAATTTTAAGTTAAAGACACGCATTCTCGCTCGCTAAATTAGCAATTGGAGGGAATATGAGGACATTCGCTTTCTACCTATGCAATGAAATACTCGTATTCTTAATAATTGACCTGCAAACGATACATAAATAGTTAGAAGTCAGTGGGTCCCTTTTAGCGAAAATGGTGAAAAATGGTTTGTTGAAATGATAGG
Source organism: Phorcus lineatus (assembly GCA_921293015.1). Classification (NCBI taxonomy): domain Eukaryota; kingdom Metazoa; phylum Mollusca; class Gastropoda; order Trochida; family Trochidae; genus Phorcus; species Phorcus lineatus. Next base: position 14,122,216 of record OV121098.1, on the reverse strand, counting down.
GAAAATCATTTCAGCATCTGAATAAAGTTTTATACCATAACATAGAATAAAGGATAAAATATTCTTTATTAGGTTAATATGTACCTCCATCGATTTCTTAGAGGCTTATTCATGCGTTATTGTTACATAAATCGTAGCAGCCGGCGTGTCTAAACATGTCAATATATGTTGATATCGATGTTTTTCGTCAGTCTGATAATGAAATTTCTTCGTGGGCACCAATATTAGTATAAATACTTTGGTATGCACTTTTTCAGTAGAGTTTCATGGTATATTTCCAATAAGTCACTCTCTTAGCAGGTCTGGCGTTACTTGGAATTATTCGCTCAAATTAACATTATTGTCCCTAACTTCATGCTAGACATACCTCTTCATACACCAACATGTGAAAAATCGCAATCTTGTAAATATGTAAAAAAAAAGTTATCATTTGTTATGCGATTGAAACAATAAATAGTTAGAAGTCATATTATTCTACAAAAAAAAGATAAATAAAAGTTCTTTTTCCTTTAGTAACTTCTTTTATAGATAAATATTTGTTCTATAATCGATATATTCTGGCGCATTATTTTATGGTACTTATTTGTTGACATTCATTTCTACGTCGTCACGAGTTGTCATCAAAACATGTCATCGAAATATGTTGTTTGGCTGTCTTACGTGTCAAATTACCAAATGTGCGGTTCTTAGTTCAAACACTTGCACATTGACACCCGAATGTCAAATATGTGACAGATTGTTTTCAGTTAAAATTTAACAAAATTTTAAAAAATGCCTGCACATGCAAATTCTATTTACAATTTAACGGGTTAAATAACCTATCAACTCAACCAAGTCATACAGTTCATGTTGTCTGGCGAAGTACCTTTTTGATTTACATTCGTCATATCAACGCTCACAATCGCATAATTTTGTCCGGTTTTCGATCAACATTAAATACTCAACACTAAATATCGCTATCTGGAACCGATTAGCTTTGAGCATGCATCTTGTGTACGTGTATATCGCTTTATAAATTATTATTAGGTCTTCAAGACAAAGTCTGGAAGACCTATTGTTTTTATCCGATTTCTTCAAGTTCTTATTATTATTATTATTAGGTCTTCAAGACAAAGTCTGGAAGACCTATTGTTTTTATCCTCTTTATTATTATTATTATTTGTACTTTTTTTGTGAATCGGATTCAGCCAAAACTACCAATGCAAATTCGACCAAATTTGGCAAGCTGATTGCCCTTACTGAGGAATAGACATGCGAAGCTTTTCAGCTTGATCGGATCATGCGTTAAAGGCACAGTACCACTCAAACTTTCAAAAATTAACATTGAAAATTTTTTCAAAATGCACTTAGAGACTTGCAACTTATTTCAAAAGATGCGCAATTACATTTGCAGCAAAAAAGTAAACCATGGCAAATTCGTAGCTTGCATACTTGCGCCGCCATTTTGCTTTTTTTGACTTTTTTGCATTTTCGCAACCTAAGCATCTTTGACAATCTTCTCCTCTGAAGATACATGCATCTAAGAGCTGAAACTCACATATGTCATACCTGAAGGAGTGGCGAAAAAAGTAATAGAGCAACATTTGCAAATTTGTTAATACTTTTTTTTCTGCAACCCTTCAAAGTTGGGCGACTTAGCTCGTGTGACCATGTTCAAGGGCCGATTACTCAAAAAGTTAGACTCACAACTGCACCATTTTTTCGGAAATGTAAGACCTATATGTGGACTTGATGAAACTATCAAAACATTGATCGCGAACATGGTCTTTTTTTTCACAATTAAGGCTCAAAATCGGGAAAAATCTTTTGACAAAATTTAACATGGGGTAATTTTTCAAAATGCACCTAGAGACTTGAAACTTGATTTCAATGATGAGTCATAACAGTACCAACAAAAAAGTAAATCATGACGATTTCATAAGTATTATAGTTTTTTCGCATTTTCAACTTATTTGTTCCAGAAATAGGTTTTCATTATTCCACGATTCTTGTGAACACGATTCAGCCAAAACCACTAAAGCGATTGCAGCCAAACTTTCCGGTCTGATAGAGCTTAATGAGAAGAAGCCACAATAAGCTTTGGGGCTTAATCGGATTAAGCGTTAAAGGCACAGTAGGATCCAAATTTCGAAAAATTAACATGGGAAAAATTTTCAAAATGCCCATAGAGACTTGAAATTAAATTGAAACGATAGACAATTACATTTGGAGCAAAAAAGTAAACCATGGCGAATTCCTAGCATGAATAGTTTGGCCGCCGTATTGCGTTTTTGGGATTTTTGCAATTTTCTGACCCCACGCATCTTCGAGCTGAAAATCTCCAATAATGTAGCTTAGGCATTGGGAATTTCAGGGTGATTCTAAGTTTTATGAAAGTCGAATACGTCTTTAAGAATCAAGAATAAAATCGATCGCGAACAGTCATTTCAGTTCACAAGAGAGAGTCAAATTTTGCATCATACTATATATGTCAAATAAGTGCGTTAGCAAGGGTTAAATCGCAAAGAGTTGAAGGAAAACACACTCTAGCGTGATGAAATGCAGTTTGCAGATATGCATAAAGGCAAATCTGAACGTGCGCAGAACTCTTGTAGTAAGATTCGTCAAGTGCGTTAGCAAGGGTTAGATTGCATAAAATTGGAGGAAAACATCAATATTGAAGACGGTCAAGACGTGTGACATGTCCAAATGCAGATACATGCGCTCTTGTACGTGTGAAAGGGCAAAAGTTGAAAGAAATACTCTACATCGCTCCTGTATCAAGATTCTCTAAATGCGTTAGCAAGGGGTAATTTGAAAAGTTGAAGGAAAATACCCTTGCTGTCAAGAAATGCGACATGGGGAAAAAGTTTGAAGAAATACTCTTCGATGTCTTATGAATTATCACGTAATTGACAGGCTGCAGAAGGACAAAATCGCTCTTTGAAGCAGAAGTCCGTACGACCGCACGTATAGTCAACGTGTGCGAGATCAGCAAATGCACACAAGTGCGTCAAGCACTGTCAAAATCTGATCAGACAGGCAGAGAGGCGAGCAAAAAAGCCTGCCTGACTGACCTGACCTGACTGACTGACATAGTCTTGATTATTTATATATAGTAAGACCCTCAACCTATGTACCAGCACTCGGGAACTATATTCCAGTGTCGGCAAACCACTTGATCACGCCAAAGGAAAACACTAGCCCTTTTTCAACTTTCAAACCTCTACTGCCTCCCCTCCAGATACCCCTCACATTTTGATGTAACTGTTTTCTTGCCTCAACTGCCAGCAGGCCGTGTACATCGAGTAAACCTCACTTCCGCTCCTATGTCTCGCTACGTACTGAAAACGTACACAAAACGTCCTTTTGCTTCAGAATACGGCTAAATCAACTGCAGTGCACTAAAATTGAAGCTCTAACACTGTGTGAAGTTCAAGCAGGAAGTCTTGAAGACCTAAGTACTGCCTTGGCAGTCCTAGTTAGGTCTTCAAGACAAAGTCTGGAAGACCTATTGTTTTTATCCGATTTCTTCAAGTTCTTATTATTATTATTATTATTTGTACTTTTTTTGTGAATCGGATTCAGCCAAAACTACTTGTGCAAATTCGACCAAATTTTGCAAGCTGATAGCCCTTACTGAGGAATAGTCGTGCTAAGCTTTTCAGCTTGATCGGATCATGCGTTAAAGGCACAGTACCACTCAAACTTTCAAAAATTAACATTGGAAAAATTTTCAAAATGCACTTAGAGACTTGCAACTTTTTTTAAAAGATGCGCAATAAAATTTGAAGCAAAAAAGTAAATCATGGCAAATTCGTAGCTTGCATACTTGCGCCGCCATTTTGCTTTATTTGACTTTTTTGCATTTTCGCACCCTATGCATCTTTGACAATCTTCTTCTCTGAAGATATTTGCATGTAAGAGCTGAAATTCATACTGAATGTAGCAGAAGCATTGTTATTTTGAATTTGACTTTTTCAAGGTCCTAACTTTAAAACTTTTTTCTAAGCAACCCTTCAAACTCAAGCAACATAGCTCATGTGACCATGTTCAAAGAGCGATAACTCAAAAACTTACACTAACAATTGCACCAATTCTTCAAGCATGTAAGACTAGTATGTGCACATTACGGAACTGTTAAAACATTGATCGCGAACAGTCATTTACGTTCACAATTAACGATCGAAATCGGCAAAAATCTTTTGCTCAAACTTTAACATGGGGTAATTTTTCAAAATGCACCTAGAGACTTGAAACTTGCTTTGCATGAAGCGTCATAACAGTACAAACGAAAAAGTCAATCATGACAAATTCATAACTAGCATAGTTTTTGCGCATTATCAACTTCTTTGCAATAATCACAGTTTGCTTATGACATTTTGGCCCATTATAACTAACCGTTTACCACTCAGACACAAAAGACCATGCGAAGGTCAAACACTGTGTGAAGTTCAAGCAGGAAGTCTTGAAGACCTAAGTACTGCCTTGGCAGTCCTAGTTATTATTATTATTATTTGTACTTTTTTTGTGAATCGGATTCAGCCAAAACTACTGATGCAAATTCAGCCAAATTTTGCAAGCTGATAGCCCTTACTGAGGAATAGTCGTGCGAAGCTTTTCAGCTTGATCAGATCATGCGTTAAAGGCACAGTACCACTCAAACTTTCAAAAATTAACATTGGAAAAATTTTCAAAATGCACTTAGAGACTTGCAACTTGCTTTAAAAGATGCGCAATTACATTTGAAGCAAAAAAGTAAATCATGGCAAATTCGTAGCTTGCATACCTGCGCCGCCATTTTGCTTTATTTGACTTTTTTGCATTTTCATACTCTATGCATCTTTGACAATCTTCTTCTCTGAAGATAATTGCATGTAAGAGCTGAAATTTATACTGCATGTAGCTGAAGCATTGTACTTTTGAATTTGACTTTTTCAAGGTCCCAACACTAAAGCTTTTTTCTCAGCAACCCTTCAAACTTAAGCAACATAGCTCATGTGACCATGTTCAAAGGGCGATAACTCAAAAACTTACACTAACAATTGCACCAATCCTTCATGCATGTAAGACTAGTATGTGCACATTACGGAACAGTTAAAACATTGATCGCGAACAGTCATTTACGTTCAAAATTAACCAGCAAAATCAGCAAAAATCTTTTGACCAAACTTTAACATGGGGTAATTTTTCAAAATGTACCTAGAGACTTGAAACTTGTTTTGAATGAAGCGTCATAACAGTACAAACAAAAAAGTCAATCATGACAAATTCATAACTAGCATAGTTTTAGCGCATTATCAACTTCTTTGCAACAATCACAGTTTCATTATGACATTTGGGCCCATTATAACTAACCCTTTACCACTAAGACACAAAAAAACATGCAAAGGTCAAACAATGTGTGAAGTTCAAGCAGGATTCTTGAAGACCTAAGTACTGCCTTGGCAGTCCTAGTTAGGTCTTCAAGACAAAGTCTGGAAGACCTATTGTTTTTATCCGATTTCTTCAAGTTCTTATTATTAAGGATTCAGCAGAAATGCTGAATCCTTATTGTTATTGGCGTGTTTTATTATTAAGGATTCAGCAGAAATGCTGAATCCTTATTGTTATTGGCGTGTTTTATTATTATTATTATTTTTATTCCACGATTCTTGTGTACAAGATTCAGCCCAAACGGCTAAAGCAATTCCAGCCAAACTTAGCAGCCTTATAGAGCTTCATGAGGAGATCCTGCAATAAGCTTTTGGGCTTAATCGGATTAAGCGTTAAAGGCACAGTACCACTCAAAGTGCGAAAAATTAACATGGGAAAATTTTTCAAAATGCACTTAGAGACTTGCAACTTGTTTTAAACGATAGGCAGTTACATTTGGAGCAAAAAAGTAAATGATGGCAAATTCATAACATGCATAGTTTCGCCGCCATATTGCTTTTTTTTTACTGCTTGAAATTTCCAGACCCCGTGCATCTTTGAAAATCTTCTTCTCTAAAGATACTTACATCTAAGAGCTGAAATTCTCCAATAATGTAGCTGAGACATTGGGAACTTCAGGGTGATTCAGATTTTGATGAAAGTCAAATATTTATTTCTCAGCAACCCTTCAAAGTCGGGCGATTTAGCTCATGTAAGCATGTTCAAAGGGAGATAACTCAAAAAGTTTGACTCACAATTGCAACATTTTTTCAGGAATATAAGGCCAGTATGTGGACTTAACGAAACTGTTAAAACATCGATCGCGAACAGTCATTTTCGTTCACAATAAACGATCAAAAACAGCAAAAATCTTTTGACAAAAAATTAACATGGGGTAATTTTTCAAATTGCACTTAGAGACTTGAAACTTAATTTGAAAGAAGCGTGAGAACAATACAAACAAAAAAGTCAATCATGACGAATTCATAAGTATTATAGTTTTTTCGCATTATGAACTTATTTGTTCCAGAAATCGCTTTCCATTATTCCCCGATTCTTGTGTACACGATTCAGCCCAAACCGCTAAAGCTATGACAACCAAACTTACCAGTATGCTTGAACTTCATGAGACGACGCCACAATAAGCTTTTGGGCTTAATCGGATTAAGCGTTAAAGGCACAGTACCATCCAAAGTGCGAAAAATTAACATGGGATTTTTTTTCAAAATACACTTAGAGACTTGCAACTTGCTTGAAACGATAGGTAATTACATTTTGAGCAAAAAAGTAAATCATGGCAAATTCCTAGCATGCATAGTTTGGCCGCCATATTGCTTTTATTGACTTTTTGAGATGCATCTTTAAAAATCTTCTTCTCTGAAGATACTTGCATCTAAGAGATGAAACTCTCAAATAATGTAGCTGAGACATTGGGAATTCCAGGGTGATTCAGATTTTGATGTCAGTCAAATATTTTTTGCTCACCACTTCTTTGCAATAACCGGAGTATGCTTTGGAGATAAGGTCATATGAAACTTGCTGCTGTAGATTAATGCATGCTCCAATCTTCATGAAAATTTCAGTGAAGCTGGCTAACATCGCTATGTTTGTACTGAATGTGCTTTTGATGCGCTGAATCCTTTTGTCGTCGCTTGCGACTATATTTATTATTATTTTTATTCCACGATTCTTGTGTACAAGATTCAGCCCAAACGGCTAAAGCAATTCCAGCCAAACTTAGCAGCCTTATAGAGCTTCATGAGGAGATCCTGCAATAAGCTTTTGGGCTTAATCGGATTAAGCGTTAAAGGCACAGTACCACTCAAAGTGCGAAAAATTAACATGGGAAAATTTTTCAAAATGCACTTAGAGACTTGCAAGTTGTTTTAAACGATAGGCAATTACATTTGGAGCAAAAAAGTAAATGATGGCAAATTCATAACATGCATAGTTTCGCCGCCATATTGCTTTTTTTTTACTGCTTGAAATTTCCAGACCCCGTGCATCTTTGAAAATCTTCTTCTCTAAAGATACTTACATCTAAGAGCTGAAATTCTCCAATAATGTAGCTGAGACATTGGGAACTTCAGGGTGATTCAGATTTTGATGAAAGTCAAATATTTATTTCTCAGCAACCCTTCAAAATCGGGCGATTTAGCTCATGTAAGCATGTTCAAAGGGAGATAACTCTAAAAGTTTGACTCACAATTGCAACATTTTTTCAGGAATATAAGACAAGTATGTGGACTTGACGAAACTGTTAAAACATCGATCGCGAACAGTCATTTTCGTTCACAATAAACGATCAAAAACAGCAAAAATCTTTTGACAAAAAATTAACATGGGGTAATTTTTCAAATTGCACTTAGAGACTTGAAACTTAGTTTGAAAGAAGCGTGAGAACAATACAAACAAAAAAGTCAATCATGACGAATTCATAAGTATTATAGTTTTTTCGCATTATGAACTTATTTGTTCCAGAAATCGCTTTCCATTATTCCCCGATTCTTGTGTACACGATTCAGCCCAAACCGCTAAAGCTATGACAACCAAACTTACCAGTATGCTTGAACTTCATGAGACGACGCCACAATAAGCTTTTGGGCTTAATTGGATTAAGCGTTAAAGGCACAGTACCATCCAAAGTGCGAAAAATTAACATGGGATTTTTTTTCAAAATACACTTAGAGACTTGCAACTTGCTTGAAACGATAGGTAATTACATTTTGAGCAAAAAAGTAAATCATGGCCAATTCCTAGCATGCATAGTTTGGCCGCCATATTGCTTTTATTGACTTTTTGAGATGCATCTTTAAAAATCTTCTTCTCTGAAGATACTTGCATCTAAGAGATGAAACTCTCAAATAATGTAGCTGAGACATTGGGAATTCCAGGGTGATTCAGATTTTGATGTCAGTCAAATATTTTTTGCTCACCACTTCTTTGCAATAACCGGAGTATGCTTTGGAGATAAGGTCATATGAAACTTGCTGCTGTAGATTAATGCATGCTCCAATCTTCATGAAAATTTCAGTGAAGCTGGCTAACATCGCTATGTTTGTACTGAATGTGCTTTTGATGCGCTGAATCCTTTTGTCGTCGCTTGCGACTATATTTATTATTATTATTATTATTATTTGTACTTTTTTTGTGAATCGGATTCAGCCAAAACTACTGATGCAAATTCAGCCAAATTTTGCAAGCTGATAGCCCTTACTGAGGAATAGTCGTGCGAAGCTTTTCAGCTTGATCAGATCATGCGTTAAAGGCACAGTACCACTCAAACTTTCAAAAATTAACATTGGAAAAATTTTCAAAATGCACTTAGAGACTTGCAACTTGCTTTAAAAGATGCGCAATTACATTTGAAGCAAAAAAGTAAATCATGGCAAATTCGTAGCTTGCATACCTGCGCCGCCATTTTGCTTTATTTGACTTTTTTGCATTTTCATACTCTATGCATCTTTGACAATCTTCTTCTCTGAAGATAATTGCATGTAAGAGCTGAAATTTATACTGCATGTAGCTGAAGCATTGTACTTTTGAATTTGACTTTTTCAAGGTCCCAACACTAAAGCTTTTTTCTCAGCAACCCTTCAAACTTAAGCAACATAGCTCATGTGACCATGTTCAAAGGGCGATAACTCAAAAACTTACACTAACAATTGCACCAATCCTTCATGCATGTAAGACTAGTATGTGCACATTACGGAACAGTTAAAACATTGATCGCGAACAGTCATTTACGTTCAAAATTAACCAGCAAAATCAGCAAAAATCTTTTGACCAAACTTTAACATGGGGTAATTTTTCAAAATGTACCTAGAGACTTGAAACTTGTTTTGAATGAAGCGTCATAACAGTACAAACAAAAAAGTCAATCATGACAAATTCATAACTAGCATAGTTTTAGCGCATTATCAACTTCTTTGCAACAATCACAGTTTCATTATGACATTTGGGCCCATTATAACTAACCCTTTACCACTAAGACACAAAAAAACATGCAAAGGTCAAACAATGTGTGAAGTTCAAGCAGGATTCTTGAAGACCTAAGTACTGCCTTGGCAGTCCTAGTTAGGTCTTCAAGACAAAGTCTGGAAGACCTATTGTTTTTATCCGATTTCTTCAAGTTCTTATTATTAGGTCTTCAAGACATAGTCTGGAAGACCTATTGTTATTATCCGATTTCCTCAAGTTCTTATTATTATTATTATTATTATTATTATTATTATTATTATTATTATTATTATTATTGTGAATCGGATTCAGCCAAAACTACTGCTGCAAATTCAACCAAATTTGGCAAGCTGATAGCCCTTACTGAGGAATAGTCGTGCGAAGCTTTTCAGCTTGATCGCATCATGCGTTAAAGGCACAGTACCACTCAAATTTTCAAAAATTAACATTGAAAAAAATTTCAAAATGCACTTACAGACTTGCAACTTTTTTTAAAAGATGCGCAATTACATTTGCAGCAAAAAAGTAAATCATCGCGAATTCGTAGTTTGCATACTTGCGCAGCCATATTGCTTTATTTGACTTTTTTGCATTTTCGCACCCTATGCATCTTTGAAAATCTTCTTCACTGAAGATACTTGCATCTAAGAGCTGAAATTCATACTGAATGTAGCTGAAGCATTGTATTTTTGAATTTGACCTTTTCAAGGTCATAACTTAAAAACTTTTTTCTTAGCAACCCTTCAAACTCGAACGACATAGCTCGTGTGACCATGTTCAAAGGGCGATAATTAAAAAAGTTAGATTTACAATTGCACTAATTCTTCAAGCTTGTAAGACCAGTATGTGCACATTACGGAACTGTTAAAACATTGATCGCGAACAGTCATTTACGTTCACAATTAACCATCAAAATCGGCAAAAATCTTTTGACCAAACTTTAACATGGGGTAATTTTTCAAAATGCACCTAGACACTTGAAACTTGTTTTGAATGAAGCGTCATAACAGTACAAACAAAAAAGTCAATCAGGACAAATTCATAACTAGCATAGTTTTTGCGCATTATCAACTTCTTTGCAATAATCACAGTTTGCTTATGAGCTTTGGCCAAATTATAAGTAACCGTTTACAACTAAGAGACAAAACACCATGCGAAGGTCAAACACTGTGTGAAGTTCAAGCAGGATTCTTGAAGACCTAAGTACTGCCTTGGCAGTCCTAGTTATTATTATTATTATTATTATTATTATTATTAAATGACAACTTTTGAATTTTTATTCTATTGAAATTGGCATGTACTACTACTATTTTTTACATCTTATGGTGGAATCTGAATATTTAAAAAGAGAATGTGTTGTAAATCATTGTGGCAAAGTAGTCTGGTTAATAGAAGATCGTACTTTCAGACTGCACTATCGCTTTCAGTTGTCTACCAGGCCTAGCAACAGCATGCAAAAGTTAAGTTGTTAAAGAGTTCTCGTTACAAATGCACCAGAGCAGCATAGGTTGATATGAAACACATGTCTTCAATCATGTTGATGTTGACGTCAAACTCATGTACCAGAACGACACTCAATCATGTTGATATCAAACTCCTGCTAAGAGCTACATTCAATCATGTTGATGTCAAACTCATATCCAAGAGCGATATTCAATAATGATGATATCAAACTCGTGTCTCAAAGTGACACTCAATGATGTTGATATCAAACTCCTGCTAAGAGCTACATTCAATCATGTTGATGTCAAACTCATATCCAAGAGCGATATTCAATAATGATGATATCAAACTCGTGTCGCAAAGTGACACTCAATCATGTTGATATCAAACTCCTGCTAAGAGCTACATTCAATCATGTTGATGTCAAACTCATATCCAAGAGCGATATTCAATAATGATGATATCAAACTCGTGTCTCAAAGTGACACTCAATCATGTTGATATCAAACTCCTGCTAAGAGCTACATTCAATCATGTTGATATCAAACTCATATCTAAGAGCGATATTCAATAATGATGATATCAAACTCGTGTCTCAAAGTGACACTCAATCATGTTGATATCAAACTCCTGCTAAGAGCTACATTCAATCATGTTGATGTCAAACTCATATCCAAGAGCGATATTCAATAATGATGATATCAAACTCGTGTCTCAAAGTGACACTCAATCATGTTGATATCAAACTCCTGCGAAGAGCTACATTCAATCATGTTGATGTCAAACTCATATCCAAGAGCGATATTCAATAATGATGATATCAAACTCGTGTCTCAAAGTGACATTCAATCATGTTGATGTCGAACTCATGTCTCAGAGCTACATTCAATAATGATGATATCAAACTCGTGTCTCAGAGGGACATTGAATCATGTATAATCAAACACATGTCTCAGAGCGACGTTTATTCATGTTGGGGGCCGGATAGCGCAGTGGTTAGCGCGTTCGGCTTCAGATCAGGAGGTCCGTGGTTCGAATCCCGCCAGGGGCTCGGCAACTTTGTCTGCAGTAGAGAAATGTTCTACACGCAGTCAGGTTTAGGTGCAATGTTACAATGAATTTCAGTGCAGTACCACCCATTGTTCCAGCCGACGCTCCAGTAGAAATTCACTTACTAGAGCGGCATTCAATCACTTATACCACAATGTTTTTATATCTAATAAGATGATTCCTTAGTTTATCTATTTAGATGATACTTTTATCTATTTAGATGATACTTTTATCTATTTAGATGATACTTTTATCTATTTAGATGATACTTTTATCTATTTAGATGAAAATTCGTCAAATAGTTGATAATTTTGTCTAATTACAAGATAATTTTAACTTAATAGATGTAAATCGATTATTTCTCAGATAAAAACATCATATGATTAAACAAAGATAAGGTCTAATTAGATAAAACTATCATATGATTAGATGAAACTATCATACTTATATGATACAATTATCTACTTCGATAAAACAATTTTCTGCTAAGATGAAATTCGATTAGATGAAGCTTTCATCTTGGATAAAAGCACGTTTTAACGTTTAACAAACAGTTAAAGCTTTCTCCTAAAATCTTTTTGCCGCAAAGGACAATTTTTCTCACATGGAGAACTCAAACATGCAATTAGTAATTAGTGTTAAGATGTTATCAGTTTAGAAATGCAATTAATTACTATGAGAATACTTGAGAAATTCTGTAATGCCGATAAATTTAACAGACATATCATTGACAGCCCTGCGTGCTCATGCGGTCACCCGATCGAAAATCCAATACACTATTTCTTCAAATGCCAAAAGTACGTAGACTTAAGAAATCAATCATTCTTCTATTCGAAAGGATTTTTTTTATCAACACGGTACTACGGGGATGTGCATCGCTCACAATCAATGAACAAACTATATTATTAAAGTTTTTTCATAATTATATCACTAAATCCGATCGATTTGAAATTTCTTAAGAACTCTTTAGAATAATGACTGCCAAATTGGTAGACATGCATTATCATTGTATATATCTTTGAATTTGAATTATGATTTGACGCATATCTTTCATCTGTTTGTATATCTGTATACATGAAGTTGTATTGGAGCGGCCTTGAAATAAGCTCTTCGGAGCTTGTTGGCCAATCCGTTCATGTATTATTTCATGAATAAAATATGTTTAAATCCAAATCTGTAATTGCGTCCGTTTTGGAATATATGTAACAACCACCCCTTGAATATCGGTCAACGATTCATCTCTTTTTTAGATAATCTGTAAATATTTTCAGCCTCTGTGAAACGCAACACATCAAACATAGCATAAAATTGGTTCACAAAGTGTTCCCATTGAATTTACCGTGGATGCTAAAGATTGGATGAAATGAGTCATATATCAGCCTGAATAATGTTTCAGTGGTTGAATTATGTAATACCATGCTTTTAACATAAATGGATAGATAAACGAGTTGATATAATTTTATCCTAAGCGGGTTAAAGTCATTACGACCAACCACGCACTAATATGGATTAGCTCGTAGTTACGTTGCCAACTTGTCAATTGTTTCTGTCAAAGCCACGGATACAATGTTAATCTGTTGTGGTTACGTAACAACTTGGAGACGGTGGAAATGAAAAATGTATGGCGTCGATTATAAATTTGTCATAAAATTGTCAATATCGTCAACCTCGGCCCTTTCTGGTTGGATAGGTGAGTTTTTCACTTCTGTAAAACGCATATTTTGTCTTTGGAAAGACCGCCGTGTTGTATAAAGCGAAAATATCATGAAAAAAGACGCTGTACTTATACTAATTTTACGATATTATGGAAATGTACTTTATGTAAGGATAGAATATCCTTACATCTGCAATGATTTATGATAAGACTAATCAACGATGCCTTGAAATGACGTAGAAAAGCTTTCGAAGCTCGTAGCGACGATCAAATGACTTCAGTTCTCTATTTTATTTTACCGAGTTTGCACTCTCTCATTTACCTAGTTGTCGCGTCTAAATTAACCAAAATGCTATCCTAAGTAATTGTTTTCAGCTGGAATATATTTTTTTTAAAAGAAAAGGAACCGACAAGTCTGTCCTTTTTTTAAATAGGTGAGACAGATATTGTTTAGCAACTTTTAGGCAGTATAATCAATAGTGGCGTTAATTCATTAGATAGCCTTTAACGCCGTTAGGCTTCATCGTTGATACTCTCACGGATACGATTCCTTTGATTTAGTGCTTTATACTGTTTGACATAATAGTCAATTGTAAGTGTTAGGCTGACTTCTCAAACACTCTAAATAAGTAAACACGCCACACTTTTTAACGTGTCAAACGGAAGATATTGAACATGCTTCAGATGTGTTTGCTAGGTTTGCCTCGCATGGAAAGATTGTAAAGCGGCCTACACAATAACAAGAGGATTGTCATTATCATTTATTCAACGGCAGTGACATGTTCATATCTCCAAACAATCTAACGCATATTATTATAAGAATAATGAACAAGATGCGAGGAATTACGGTTTATCTGTCCTGAGTGGATTATTGTTATAAATTCCGAGCTGTAGCTATAGACTATAATTATAAACCGTAATTCAGAGCTTCGAATTGGTTATTCTTTTTCTTACCCAAGTTAATTCTAAGAATATTTACGGTACTTTCGGAAAATACCTTCGTGGAGGCAAGTTTCAAGTAAACTCGGTCATTGTATTCATGCGCGACGAACAACGATTAGGTCATGGCGCAGTTAAATGTAGTCTCTGCAATTCATTACATTTTTGTGGATCACATATTAAGCAAGACAATCCTAAATGAACGAAATAGTAAAACAAACCATGTATGAAACATTTTTGGTTCCATACGAAATTAAAAACAATGTTTGTGGTGGTGAAGTCTCTTTGACACGGGTAGGCTGGACTAAGTGAACGAATGAATAGAAATAGTTCAGATCTCGAGTTATTTTTAGAAAAACTGTAATTCCCGTGACCATTATGAATACCTTAATACCCGGCATATTTATGCCCGTTTGGGTAAGAATTATCAATATAAGTCCCATGTACTCCGTGTCTTCCATTAAGTAAGAGTCTTAGAGAGCTGTATGCTAGGGTAGCAAATGGCAGAGAACTATATACAGTATAATATATGCAAGAGCGGTAAATGCAAGGGATTTTATGTATATGGTATGATATCAAAAAGAAATATATGCAAAGATGGATATCAAAGAAATGGATATGCTAAGGTTGGATAACAAAAGGAAGGATATACAAAAGTTGGATATGCTAGAGAAGGATATGTAAAGATGGATATCAAAGAGAAGGATATGCTTAAATTGGATAACAAAGAGAAGGACATGCAAAAGTTGGATATCAAAGAGATACATATGCAAAAGTTTGATACCAAAGAGAAGGATATGCTAAAGAAGGATATCAAAGAGAAGGATATGCAAAAAATGGATATCAAAGAGAAGGATATGCAAAAGTTTTTAAATCATTAGAAGTAGTTTTTAAAGGAACATACCATGATCGGTTAAGCCTTGTGAATCAGTTTTCCTTCCTCTAATGCTTAAAAGGCTTTCACACAAAAAGGGCCGCTGGTGAGATTTGCTTGATACTTGATTATTTCCTCTCAGACTTCGGATGACTGGGTTGAGTAATGAGATGTTTCGACCCGCTGAAGTTAATAAATTTGGCATAAACTAATGTTTGTGGAGAGAAATATATTTTATTAAAAACATGCACCTTTAAAAACCGTAAAGTGGATTCTTGTTATATTTTCTTTGTTGGTTCATCACAATGAAAGAATGGCATCCCAACAGAATCTGTGACCTTGACCTCCGTTTCAAGGTCACAACGAAACTTTGACCTTTTACCCTTGTCAGAGTGATATCTCAAAAACCATTTGCAGGATTCTCTTCATAAATTACATATAGCTTTTCAGGAAGACGCCGGACCCAGTCGATTAATTTGACCTTCAAATTATTTTCAAAGTCACAGCCATAAAAAGCCATATTTTTCTTTGAATCTGCTGTCAATACGTTTCCATAAGTCATTGGCACACACCATTGTCCGGTTTTGGATCACAAGTCACGACTTTTGTAATCGAGCTTTTTGTAATCACTTTTCTGAACTGATAAACATCAAAATGGCTATTTTCTCATATTTTACAAAGTTTGACACATTCGAAGTTAAAGTTCTGGTCGGTATGTCATGACCTTTTTTGATATTCTTTTGTACACTTCTGTTTAGAATGTACCTATCTTTCCCCAAAATTGCTTGTAAATCAAACACTGTGTTATAGAAATCTTGTTGTGTATTGAACTGAATATGTAAATTATCATGTCTTGTATTGAGATTCAAAAATTTTTTTTAAAAGTTTGACACATTTGACTCCAACCACATACTTTGTGCCCATAAACCTGCTCGTGTGATTGCTTGTAAATCTGTATCCTCATGAACCACTCGACTGTGACGTCATCAACGTCTTCATATCATGCGTAAACTCAGATCTTTCAATGTAAACTCCTGTCATGTCAACATTTTATAAAGCATTTATTCAAAATATTTTAACATTCTCATTCCACTGTTGGT
The DNA here is from genome assembly GCA_921293015.1 of Phorcus lineatus. Lineage (NCBI taxonomy): Eukaryota > Metazoa > Mollusca > Gastropoda > Trochida > Trochidae > Phorcus > Phorcus lineatus. The sequence goes on along the minus strand of OV121098.1, from coordinate 14,105,802 downwards.
ACGGATCTCTCTGTTCAATAGAAATCAAAAGTTAACAAAATCGTAAACATTGCGGGTAAGATCGCTGGTGTCAAGTTTTACTGTTTAACTGATATATATGAGCGACAGATCGTAAATCAAGCTGTTAGAATTATACCTGACCCAACTCACTACCTACATTCAGAATATCACCTTCTCCCCTCATGCCGCCGCTACAAAGTTCCAGTATTGAAGACTAAGAGAGCCCGTACATCTTTCATTCAAACATAATATCTCTATTAAACAAATGTGAAAATAATTGATTAATGTACTGATATAAAAATCTCATGTTATTGTATAAATGTTTTCAAGCTCTGTTGATGTAAAACAAAAAATTCTCTGTTTATATTATTTTTTTTAATTTATATATATTTTTTTTATTTTCAGATTGCCAATATCGACATGAACATTATCAACAGTGGTTAGAGTGGTTACTTCTCATCTAGGTATTTCAATGGATCTACAGGAACATTATGCAGATGATACTTATACATCCATGAGGCAAAGTTTGAAGACTCTATAAACGTCGATAAAGAGAATTTTTAGGGATTCGCAAGTTTAACGTCATCGGTGTACAGGTGTTGGTAGGATTGCAGTTTTCAGAAGATTGACAATATCCTCTGTACAGGAACTGATATAGAACACTGAGTCAACTGTTAACATGTCGATATGATTTCACATCAAGACTCAGAAGATTGGATTACTATAGCGATAGAAAACAAATCCACAGCTATAGAAACTGTTTAGTGTCAAGAAGTGAATGAATATTGCACAGGGAACACAAAATTTAAGGTGAAAACGATCAGCAACAAAGAGAGAGAGAGTCAGTCAGAGAGACAGACAGACAAAGAGAGATACACAGAGAGACAGAGAGAAATGGACGGTTGATTACCTATCTCACAGAAGCTTCGGAACTGTTAACAGTAAATCCTTTCAACGTTTAAACAGAGATCGGACATCTTACACCACAAAGACACCAAAGGTTAGTCGTCAAGAAAAACCAAGATGATGAACAAGGCCCTCAACTCCTTTCTGCTCATGCTAGTGGGTCTCACATTTTTCATGCTCCTCAACATCTTGACCTCGGCCAATTATCTGTATAAGGTCGTGGGAATTCGTCCATTCGCTCAGTCATATGGAATCTCTCAATCACCCAGGGCACTTTTCCAACAACATGCGACCAGCAGCCCTGATCCTATGCCAAAACCTAACTTCCTCTCTGCAACTGTGAACGTTACTAAAGCTGCAACCAACGTTACTAAAGCTGCAACCAACGTTACTAAAGCTGCAACCAACGTTACTAAAACTGCAACCAACGTTACTGTAGCAAATGGTGCAAACGACAAGTCTGCAAACGTTCCAAGCAACGCAAAACCAGTAAGTGCCACTACAAACGCCATTGCAAATAAAGTTGCAAATGACAAACCAAAGGCGGCCCAGCCTCGTCCTGATGTATGTGCGAACTGCTTTGTCCATAACTTCACATACTTGACCCAGAACACCAGTATTTGTGCAACATCCGGCAATGAGCCCATTGATCTTTTGATACTGATCCTTACGATTCATTCTCACGCCGAGCACAGACAAAACATACGCAAGTCTTGGGCGTCATACGCCAAAAACAACACCGGAAATGTACGCTACGCTTTCTTACTGGGATGGACAAAGAATGAAGACTTAATGAATGCGGTGTATACAGAAAGTAAAGATTACGGAGATATTTTGATGGAGGATTTTAAGGACGCCTATTCCAACCTTACTTACAAGACCATGATGGCGATGAAATGGACAACTCTTTACTGCCCACAAGCAAGGTACTTAATGAAGACCGACGACGATATGTGGGTTAATGTTCCTCAGCTTCTTATCTTGTTAGACAAGAGGGGTCAAGAACTGCAGCAGGCTGTTGGGGGCGCCTGTAGTCTTTCTGCAGGTCCAATCAGAAACACTCGATCCAAGTGGTATGCGAGTAAGATCAGCTACCCTCACGCCCGATACCCTGGTTTCTGTTCGGGGACTGGTTACGTGACCAGCGGAACAGTGGCCAAAAAAATTTATGAAATATCTCCAAATATCCCCTTCTTTCATCTAGAGGATGTTTATGTTGCTCTCTGTATTAATAAACTTCGTATGAAACTGCTAAAATTGCCAGGTTTCCACAATTACAGAACTGCCTTGAAGCCCTGTGAAATGAGGTCAGATAAAGTCATCACAAGTCACATGGTGCCAACAGACTTCCTGCATAAAGTAATGGAAGCCCAGTGCTGAAAGTCACATTCAGTTATGCCGATGTCCCTCTCTAGACATTTATCTATGAAGCCCTGTGAGGGTCGATTCAAATAACCTATTACACATCATATGGTGCCAATAAACTTTCTGCATAATATGATGGAAGGCAATTCAAGTGCTAATAGCAACATACATTTATGCCCTAGTCAACCTAGCGCCCTAGCCCGTGTAGCCTGTGAAATGAGGTCGATGTGACGTATCACGAGTCACTTGGTGCCAACAAACTCCTTGCTTTAATAATTGAAATTAAGAGCTGATAGCCACTTTAATTGATGATCCCCTCTGTCCCTTCGACTTTACGGCTATGTGACATAAGGACAGTTAGAGTAATCACACGCCAAATGATGCAAATAGACACTGTGAAGAATATGAAGGGAGCCGATTCAAGTGCTGATAGCAACATTCATTGATGTCAGTGTAATTTGTGGAAGGTATTATCTGCACATTATTCCAACAGACTTTCTGCATTGATAAAGGAAATTTGGTGTCATTCAGAATTTCCATGTCCCTCATTCATCTTACCTACATAGGTACTCACTTACTTACTTACTTAGATATGCTTGTTCAACTGCTGGCATCCTATCACAAACTATGACTGAAACTTGACTCCTGACACTTTGATAGACATACGGACGTATGCGCATCTTAGGGCTTTTTGGAAGGTGTCCCAGAACCTTTGTATGAATACCCTTGAGGCGACGGAGGAGTTGATAGTGTCTTATACCTGCCTTAGGTTAGTGTCAGGATTACTCTTACCCAAGGCAAATGGGTCTGGATTAGGGTATTTTCCCCGATGGTGATTTGTTCCAGTATTGTTTCTAGAGACGCCATTGGTAGGTTTACGGCAGTTTGTGCTACATGTTTATGACTGGAAGAAGATTGATATTTTTACGATTGCAAAGAGTGCCTTATATAATTACGTAAAGAATTGGTAAATGATTTTCCTATGAACTGGTCACAAAGGGCCATCACTTCTGTCCCGTTCCTCTTCTTCGTTATGCGTATACTCTTGCTCAAAAGAAAGTCACTGTTGGGATTCTTTATATTCTAGCATGGATGGAAATTGACATCATGTTTAACTATTGCCTTAGAGATGTTTGTACAGATTTCAACAGAGAATGTTGATTTTGATATTCAATACAACGATAATTTGGGTGTTTTCTAGGCAAAGGACAAGTCGCTAAGGCAACCCTTTGAGGAGTATGAGGGTCACAGAGGCCATGATTTTTTTTATTTAAGATCGTATTGACATATTTTTTTTATTTACAGAGGTGTGAAAAGGGAAGGTTTGACGAGAACAAGCTATTTTAATTTAATATTATTTTTTCTTGCATAATAATTGCAATCGGTCATGTAACTGGCCACTGCACGTTTTTAGGTAACAGCGTATTCTAGTTGAAATTTTCATGGGAAGCCTTCAATATTTTGACACGCTATATCATTCTGTGTTTTTTTTTTCATTAAATGAGCTGTAGCACGTTTTTAAAAAAATGTTTTTCAATTTGTTCCCAATAAATTTATGTTTTGGCCAAATGTTCAAACCTCTCATTACTCAATTCAATCATACGAGATAATCAAGTTGAAAGAAAAGTAATAGCAGCCATTTTTGTGTGAACACCTTTTATAGTAGCATGGTTTGGTTTCTCACATCTCACCGGTATCTTTAACGCCATATTTCAAAGGGTCAAACATCTTATTAATCGTTATGACGATTTCCCGTAGTTGCAGAAGAAAGTCTGAATATCAAGTGAACACATCAGGCGGCCAGTGTGGAGACCCTTTCATCATTTTTGCTTGAGAAATGGTTTCGCGTAGCACAGGCGCCAGACTCTGAATTTACAATATCATGTCAGTATATATGTACATGTAGCTATATAACATAAACAAGTTCTGACACTAGTGACAGAGTCGTCTCTGTAATAGGACCGGAAATGGTTTCCTGGCTCGGTTGTCCTCTGTAAACTTCGTAGACAGATCCCAGTTCGTATTTCCGGTCCTATTGCAGACACGACTCTGTCAGACCTTGATTATGTTATATATAGCTACATGTGCATAAATACTTACATGATATTGTAAATTCAGAGTCTGGCGCCTGTGTCACGTAGCTAAACCGAATATGTTTCCTTCAAATAAAAGAGTGCCTCGAATTTCTGACATTTACTCGTTTTCGTGAGATCCCTGGGTGCCAACTTGCTACTGCGCCTTTCAGTGTCATGGAAAACCCCTCGAAGTCATATATTGGTTAATTTGAAGGATGTCGAACATATTTTAATTTCGGTTTTCTTATGCATATAGTTCCCATTTTACCAATATGTTGATCATTTTACCATTCTTTAAACCATTTTACCATTTTTCAATCAATTCACCATTCTTTAAACCATTTTATCATTTTTCAATCAATTCACCATTCTTTTATCCAATATACCATTCAGTTAACTACGCCTTTAATGATACCTTGCATTGTGGAATGATTTATATTATGTTTGGTTGATTAACAATAAACAAAGTTCGCTAAAATAATGAAATTACGTGAATTGAGAAGTTAATTGATTGACATTTATTATTTTTATTCTATTTGGATCGAATGCATTCTAAGTCACAATTGATACACAAGGCCAATGCAAAGACAATATTTTACCCATATTATTTATCTTTATTTTTGTTGTTGACATAAACTAAATTCGCTGTTTATTGTTATAGCGGTATGCAAATAACGTCATGAATTACGTCCCTTTTCGTTGTTCAGCTTTATGCGATCCCGATGATCGAATTTGTGTGAAACCGGTTGGTAATTAAATGATATGCAAACATTCATCTTCAGTTTGTTATTTTTTAGAAAATATATAAATCAAACTTATCTGGGTTAGTAAAGAATCCGCTCTTGAAGGAATTGAAATTCGACAATGGTGCTCGATAGCTACGCTTACATGACATATGCAATCGAGTAAAAACTGTTATCAACATTTGCAAGGATGAGTTTTCTACGACCATACTGGCAAATCGAACGAAAAACAATTGTGACGCGTAAAGTATCTGTTTCGGCGAGTTCGCCCCGTGCGCTAGGGTTGCAGGCGATCTCCTCTCTGCTTGCGTATGAATGATCTCCAGCACTCGGAAAACGAATTGTCCAAATGTTTTTCTATTGTCCAGCTGCCTCTTTATTCGAATAAATAACACTACGTTGCTTTCACCGAGGCTCGATCAAATGAAAATCAAATATAAAGTTTATCTTTTGTAAATCAATATCTGCTTTAGAGGACGAGATAAATTCAAATTGCTAATTATGAAAAAAGATACGTTGAATAAACATTTCGTCTTTTTATTTTAATAATTCGTTTAATACTCTTTAAATCCGTCTTTGTAAAAGGTTCGAAGGGAGACGATACAAATTTCATTCATTATCTGATCTTACAGATTATCGAGTCAGTGACAATCAACCTTTCTCTCTTACTGGTGTGGACTATGCTGGTCCGCTCATTCTTAATGATCAACGAAAGTCATATATATGTTTGTTTAAGTGCGCTTCAATCAGATCAGTGCATTTGTAGTTAAAGAGCCACAGAGTATGTTGTTGGAGTCACATATGTCAAACTTCATAAATGGTGTTATTTCATCGGGGAGTATAGTGTTTTTTTCTGAAAATTATTATCTTAGTGCTTATTAGTTGAGTGCAGTGACGATAAACAAATTACAGTAATTTTTTTGTGATCGAAAACCGGACAATGGCGCGCGCCATTGACTCAAACGTAATTTTGGAAACTTATTTAGGGCAGGCACAAAGACAATTATTCATTGATAGTGTTAAGTAGATCTTTTAATTAATATCCATGAAAATTGGACGCAGTTTTTTACTTCCTTACATTTCATCACTGTTTTTTATTTATCATTGAAGACAAGAAAATCTCATTATTTCAAAATTTAGAGATAAAGATGAAAGTTTAGAGGATCGATTTGAACTTAACTCAGGTCCTATTGCATTTTGACTCTTATTGACCCGACATATACAATTCATGAAACATACTCTGTGTCACTTTAACCCCTGATCTGTCAGAAAAGTCGTTCTTGGAGACTCGGAAGATTCACTAGTAGGCGAGCTATGCCTTACAAGTTGAAGTGAAATAATGCTAAGACCTTAATGAGGGGTGCTATGGACGTTGGACAGATTGTCACCTCATCTAGAACTCTAGATTACATGTTTAATCATCAGGGCCTCCTTTCACAAAGCCCTAAGGTGATCGTAAGTCCTTAAGGTAACCTTAGTGCAATGTTAAAGTATGGGAGTTAAGGTTAACCTTAGTTAAGGTTGCTTTGTGAAAGCAGGCCCAGGTCTCAGGTTGTTTATTGGTGAGAAGGATGCGTGGTGGGGGGGCTTCTGGGAAAAAATGGTTCGGCTGATGAAGGCCCATAGGTAGATCATCATTTATCATCCAAAACTGTGTTCCACAGGAGTTATTGCTTGTGGAATATCAAGCGAGATATCGTTTAGACAGTAGATTTTCAACAATGCCTTGTTACAGTCAAGTTCATGACATCACAATTGTTTTACATCATCAAGTAATGACTTCACAATGCTATGACGTCATAAACATGATAACGTCACAGTGCTATGACATCAGCTCACTGAGAGTCTAAGATGAGTGCAGTGTTCAAAATTATACATTCTTGACGGAATGGGAATGAAAAATGGTTTTGGATGATAAATAGAATCTCACCCTCGTGACTACTGATATCAAATACGTCAATACTCGTTGATAAAAGTAAAAAATATCTTCGGCAAGACTCGGATATTTGTAACTTTAATCAACTCGTGTTGAAATATTTGATATCAGAAGACACTTGGGTGAGATTCTCTATTAAATTTTAGGAGATGAGAACATTGATGATTGAAATCGAAACCATGATAAACAACCGACCAATCAAATATGATGATGATGATGATGATGATGATGATGATGATGATGATGATGATGATGATGATGATTGATGATGATGATGATGATGATGATGATGATGAAGATCACTGACCTCGTTAGTACCAACATTAATAATTCCAAATTATTGTTCTTGACACTGCCCGGGTCGGTTACCACCTTCAATTCTAAAACATAAAGACAATTCAGCAGCAATGAAACATTCTAAAAAAACATGTTTGAAATTTGTAATGGTCGCAGTTATGAACATTTGACATTTGACATTTGACATTTGACAAAGAAACTTGCATGTCTGAATCATGACAACAAAAAACATATATAATTAATTACTTCTCATTAAACCGTCAAGTTGACCATTTTGGTAACGAAGCTGGTAATCAATCCGGGCAGGGTCAAGAACAATAATTTGAAATTATTTCGTTCCGTTTTTAGTTTTGTTTTCTCGCATTTCATGTTTTGTAATGGATCCCAATTTTCAGTACTACACTGAAAAACATGTCCAAAAAACAAAGTCCTTTGATATTTCATTACAATACTTTAGTGTGTTCCTCAAGACTGAGATATTGTAGATAATTCTGTCCATTATTATCGAAAGAAGGGCCATATGCAAATTACTTCAACTTGTTCTTTGTAAAACGGAAAAATAATAAAAGTGTCAACTTCAATTATTGAATAATACTTGTAATCTCACATGTGGAAGGCGACAGACGCGCATGTGATTTCTTGTAGTTATTTGCTACAAACTTATGAGGACAGACACGAATCAAAAGTAAATCTGTCTACTTGAGTAATGTAGCGTCGTGAGATCTAAAATCGGCGAAGGTTATACGTAGTAGCAATATTACTTATACACTCACGGGCAAAAGAAAGTATAGGTCCTTCATATTTATATAAATTTAAAACTCAACCAAATGTGAGTGATACTTAAAATGATGGTATGCATTAAAACACTTGATACACAACGCAAAAAAACAACTTGTATTTTTTAGAAACCGAAAAATCATGTATTTCGTTTAAAACCAATTGCATGAAAATTAAGCGCATAAAATATGTTTTAATCGATTTGCTGGATACTGTCATATCATAGCAGCTGAAAAAAACACAAAAGGAATGGCAAGGTTGACGAGAGAGAGAGAGAGAGAGAGAGAGAGAGAGAGAGAGAGAGAGAGAGAGAGAGAGAGAGAGAGAGAGAGAGAGAGAGAGAGAGAGAGAGAGAGAGAGAGAGAGAGAGAGAGAGAGAGAGAGAGAGAGAGAGAGAGAGAGAGAGAGTGGACCATTCATTGAAATGGTCGAAATGGGAGCCACATAGGTCCATTTTGCTCGAACGTTCCATTGCACGCCACTGACGGTGTCCAGGTTTATGCAACGTTACAGACAGACTGGTCGGACCAAGGACATACCCCAAAGTGGAAGACCACGCGTTAATACGCAGCAAGAAGATCACTGCATCCGGACCATTCATCTGAGGAACATATTTGTAAAGTAACCGCGCAAACGGCTCTTGGTCATCGTGTTACTGGACGTACAGTGTCCAGGAGATTACGTGTAGCATGAACTCAGGCTTAACGCCCCTTCCGTGGCGTAGCCTTGACCCCTCAACATAAGCGTCGTCGATTTCAATGGGCGCGGAGCTGGAGACGAGTCTTATTCACAGGCGGAATTGGCTTCTGTCTGTATCACAACGATGGAAGATGTACAGGCGCCGTGGTGAGCGTTTGGCCGTAACATGTGTCCAAAATGTCCATCCTTTCGGTGGTGGTAGTGTCATGGTTTGAGACGGTATCTGTGGTGACGTTAAAACGCAACTGGTCGTTATAAATGGAAATTTGAACGCACATCAGTACATTCATCAACTTCTCCAAACAGTTGTGTTCCCTTTCATACAAGCACAGACCCAGGGAATTTGATACCAGCATGATAACGCCAGACCTCACACGACATTAGCAACAGAACAACTTCCATGTTCTCCAGTGGCCTGCCCGTTCTTCGGACTCAATTCCCATTGAACACTTATTGGATCACTTTAACAGGCAGGTAAAGGCCCGTAGACGCGCCCCACGAAACAGACAAGAGCTGGTTTATGCCCTTAGAGAAGAGTGGCAACGTATACCTGACGCCGTCATCCGACGTTTTACAACGTCGATGTGGAGACGTGTCCGTGCCTGTATTGACGTGGCAGGAGGTCACATACGTTATTGACAGAGAATATTTGTGGTCTCCTTGTTGATACAAGAGACACTTGAAATCATTGAAATTTGACCCCCTGCTTATTTAAATGACATTGCAGAAAAATACTGGAGTGATCAAATGAAATCTTTTTGTGTGCATTATTGTCATTTGATTGTGCTATAAAATCATCTTCACGGCATTGAAATATCATCTTTTGTTTTAATGTTATGAGCATTGGAAGTTAACCTATACTTTCTTTTGCCCGTGAGTTTATTTGATTAGACTGGAGCCGCGCTAAACAACAATTCGCTCACGAATGTCGTGTGGCCGATGCAAGCTAGCGCTCTGATTGACCTATTAAGAGTTTCCAAAATGGCTAGCTTTTCTACTATCACATGTCCTTGCCGTAAAGCCGTATTTTGCCTTTTGCCGATAATTATTGAAAATAGGTAAATATAATAATTTTGGTATTTAAGTGATGAAAATGCAATTATTTCGACATGACTTGAACTTTATGCAGGACACATGGTATATGATTAAAACAGTATTTTATTTCCATAAAACATGTAATACACAACATTCAGAATATATATGTCGTGTACGAGTTGTGATTTTGTACAAGTTATAACTTGTAAAACACAATTGTACAAGTTATAACTTGTATGATGCCATCATACAAGTTATAACCTGTATGGTTTTCATTGTACATGTTATAACTTGTACAGTTTTGGTTTGCAGTTTTGCTATAACTTGTACAACATGAAAGTCAAAATAAGATTTCGATAAAATTGAATCATTTATTTACCTTTTTGACAGAATTTGAACATGATTTACTTGTTTGAGCATGGCAGTGCGTCATGACAGCGTGAGTTGCAGAGTACTCCAGCTTGACGGCACTTACACCGAGCTGTCTTACATTTAGTTTTATATTTACATTGAAAATGTCCTTGGCCGCCAGTTTGTGACAAAATTGTCACCGCTCTTCTAAGGGAAACTTCTTCCTGGGGTATCATCTCTTTCGTTATAGATCCACTCACTTTTTCAAACTGATTTCGAGAGAGAAATCTTGATACAATACCAGCTTTTGTGCCAATTTTGAAACCTGTACAAGTACAATCCCTTGAAGGTTTCTTGAGTCAGTAGGTCCGCGATCCACATGCGGCACAGGTATGGCAACATTGTCACTGATGTTGTCATCAGCCGATCGGCGACGACTACGTTTAGCCATTGTTTCAGCTTTCTTTGAAATGCCCTCATGTGCACGTTTCCTTGCTAGGAGAATTGGTGTTTCATTTGAAACTTCCATGACCATACTGGCGTCATCAATGGTATCTGATTCACATGTTGTCTGTGAGTCTTCCTCTGAAGCTATGGAAGCTAAATCAGTGTCAAAAGGGAGATCGGATTCAGACTCAGATGCAGATGCAGATCTTGCAAGAGAAGACTCCGATTCACTATCTGCAGTAGAACTAGAAGAATCCTGGGACGAAAACAAAGCTTCCAACTCTTCTTCCAATTGACAGAGTGAGAGCATCCAAGCTTTACCCAATGCATATGTTAAACAATTAGCCCTCAGTAGTCTAATAGAATGCAAGCATAGTATGAAATACTACTGAGAAGTAATGCATTTATTGTTGTACAAATTATACCAAAACATTAGCAAAAAGTTGTACAAGTTATAACATGTACAGGTGAAATCATACAAGTTATAACTTGTATAGTAGCGTCATACACGTTATAACTTGTACAGACATATATATAAACAATTTTAAAGCATACTCTGTGTCACTTTAAAATTGTCCCATATGCCCACATACAATCACATACAAATAAAACATAATTTGAGAGGAAGTGAATTGACAATGTTTATTCCAGCTCGTCAACTGAAAACATGGGAGTAGAGCGTGATTACAGTGACTGTTTAGACCAGACTTTCCAAGTACTATATAACTTCCTTGAAGTGTTATAAACAACGTTTGTGATCGATCTCTTACATAATATACTTATTATCATTTCCTGTTCCGTGGACAGTTGTGCTTTATTGCTCTATGCATGGCTGGTTGATAAATTAGATAACATTATTGTTGATTTAAGCTTTACCGTTCATGCATTGTATAATGTCTGAGAGACTACGTGGAATACGATATATCTATAACAAAATGTAACTTATGCGGTTTTGATTATGTTCAAGAGGAATCCAACTTTATTATATATTTTTCACTATCTTTTGAAAGTCAAAAGCAAGTGTTCATTTACTGTGAATTGGTGAAAAAAATCAAAACAAAGTAACTATTCGTCGATCCGGGATTAGGACGAGATAATTTTTATTGTCGTTTACTAAAGTGAATCTATCATTAATTATAGCTCAGATTGTTGGTGCTCTTTTCTCTGTAAGACTGGTGAATACATGTACGTTAACAATCACTGCCAGGTTTGTATACATCATTTTTCAAGTCATTCTTACTCTTATTCATTCGTAATCAGAAATCCCATATCGGAACTATCGGGACGCATGATGTACGAGGTGAACCCCTTGTCCATGACTATGAAATATTGAAAATATTAAGTCAATTTCGATTGTATCATCATGAGATTATACCTTAAAAATTTTCTGATGAATAGTCAACTCAAATGCGATAGTTTTCACAGTGTTGTAAGACATACTAAACCGGACCCAAAATAACAGTTTAAAACACCCTATCATCAAGGTAACCCTTTTAGTTAAACTTTATAACTAGTGACCAGTATATCCTTCATATATTCCTTTTTTTATAATCATCAGTGATATTTTCAAATTATGGCAAACGTGTCTTAAATTTCTGAAAAATGATTGTGTCTTTGTTAAATGTCAACTTGGTGTTCAATTATGCTTGTAAAAAGCTGAATAATTATATGAGAATTGTATCAATATTAAAAGTGCATTGATTTTACAGTTGTTTAATCAAGGTTCAATTTACTGCCAAATATAAAATACAAACCTCAAACCCCTATCAAGGGGTAAGGGAAATCTAAAAATAAACTAAAAAAGATTTCACTTTACAAAGATTTATAATTTTTGTCTCATATCTCATATGGCAGTTCAGTTGTAGAACGATTTGTTTACAACGACATTCTCACACACGTATCCGGTTGGGTAATTCGCGAGTAGGGACCAGCGCAGTAAAAACACCGCTGAGTAGAGGGCGCGCTGATTGAGATTTACGACTCTCGCGGGGCCTCGCTAATTAAACACTGGAAGTTAAAAATTAAGGTTGCAGACCCCCTTTAAAAGTGAGAGTTCAAACGACTTCCGGTCCGCCATCTTGCTTACTTGACATTTGATTTTTTTTTTTATTTCCACAAACTAATAAAGATGAAATAAAATGACCGAATTACCTTCACATTTACAATAAGACTAAGTCTGGTCATGTCTCATAGAGGCGCTCAAGTCAATGCGCCGTTGAATACCTTTATTATCGATGTGTTTCTTGTGAGCCAATGCGCGCTTTTACTTGTCAAATGTAAAATCTAAGCAATCAAATATCAACAATAACGTTTTTAATCGAATAACGTTGTATAATATGTAAACATAGAAATACATAATCTCATTGAAATAAAATTATCGATTTTTCCCTTTGATTATCATTTTGGTTTGATACCTGTCACTCATTTATGATCTGATTTAATCCCGTAGAAGTCCCTGTCCAAATGAACTAATAAAAATTAATCCGAAATGGACAGCAAATCATTTTGCAGGGCAGACTAGACCATTATCCGAACAATCAGATTCCAACTTTCTTGGGTACATTGGCTTGTTGATAAGCATGGTTAACGACTGAATTAGCACTGTATGTTTTAGATATACCCACACTTCCCGAGGTGTATCGCTCAATACACCTCCTGTTTGAATCGTGGGTCTCCAGTGCGTAGCGTAGCGAAGCCGAGGAACCACGATTCAAACAGGAGGTGTATAGAGCGACTTATCTGACTTATACCCCACTCCAGTCGAGTTATATCTGACGAAACAATGCTTTCTATCCTTCTCTATGTATATAGGGGTTTGACCTTACTAGATCAATAGAATATAAACAATACTCTTCTTATTTCGGTTTAAAAAAACATAAACTAACTTCAGTTTACTAAAAATTGGTATGTAATAGTACCTTTACATAGTTTTATGATTAACATAATTTAAACATAACAACATATACATAACACAACAGAAAATATCGCTGCTTGTTTCAATACCCAGTAGCTCAGTCGGCAGAGTCGATTCTCTGCAACATTAAAGTTTCAGGTTCGATTCCCTACGTCCCTTTGTTTGCCAAGGTTTAAGATATCTTCACCTGACTAAGTTTAGATGTATAGAAAGTGTAGAAAAGTAGAGGTCTATCGGTCAATACACCTACAGTTAGAACAAAGGAAACCATAGCAACGAGACCGGAAGTGGGGTATAACGATTAATATTCGCAAACCGTCCATATATGTGAGACAGTACGTACAGTTTAGTGTATCAGGTAAGCCATGTTAAATCCCTGTTTCTGGCCATGGAGATAATCTATTAAGGACGCCGCGATAACACAACCATTCAGAAAACTTCGGTAATTTCCGTTACACTATACTCTTCGCAGCGTTACTAAAAAAAGCGATGTTTGAACTTTCAAGTTATTTACAAAAATGTGAAATCATGACACTTATATAATATAAACACTAAATTCTAGAAGTTGTAGTTTTAATGAAGTATATAGAGATTATTACCCAAGGAAGTGTGTCATATGACTTTTACAAAACGAGTGGGAATGTTTGTGTAACCCGAGCGAGAGCGTAATTTAACGTTATACACAAATGCGCACGAGTTTTGTAAAAGTCAACGACACACTTCCGATAAAAATAATTTCTTTATTACCTATTCTACTCCATTTCAAATGCATGGAAATATTCAGAAAACGGCCTCCTTCCGTTCCGACGGCCCGCTACAATGACGTCACGAACAATGATTTTATGCCGTCACCGACGACGAAATACGCTAACACTCGCTTATACAATCGTTGCTAGGCAAAAGTGATATGTGCAGATGTGCCCATATTGAAAATATGTCACCGCTTACATGTATGAATAACCTCCTGGGTAATAGAATAGAGAATCTCACCCAAGTGTCTTCTGATATCAAATATATCAACACGAGTTGATGAAATTTACAAATATATCCGAGGCTTGCCGAGGGTGAGATTCTATTTATCATCCAAAATCATTTTTCATTTTTCATTTCGATTCCGTGAAAAATGTATATTTCTGCATTACACTGCACTACTCTAAGACTCTCAGTGTGGTGATGTCGTCATGTTTATGACGTCATATCATTGTGATGTAGGAGATATCGCTCCTAGGAGATATCGCTTGATCTTCCACAAGTGACATCTCCTATGGAACACAGTTTTGGATGATAAAAGATTTTATGGATATTCAACTAAATTATCAACAGATTATCTCCTTATACCGTTTTCAAGCACATGGACAGAAAAGATGTATAGTTGTATATACAGATATGTTAACAGAAACAACAAATAGAGATTAACAATGAGATAACAATAACAACATACTGATATGATATACATGAAAAGCAGCAGCTATAAAGATAGAGAATACATGATCAAGTTTTGATGAATACATCATTTAGAGATGAGTGAGAGTACGTGGGATCTTAAATTATATTATTGAATACTGTAATATTTAAACATTCCTATATCTCAGTCATTTTGTCCTTTCACGCAGAAGCTGGTTAGCAAACAGAGACTCTTAAACTGCTCATTAGTAGGAGTCATATATATATATATATATATATATATATATATATATATATATATATATAGATAAAAAACAAAAGTCTGGAAATGATTTAAATCCCCGACCGGTTTCACACTATTCAGTGATCATCATGGGGTCTTTATGACGTTGCAATGCTATGACGTCACAGAACAAGGGGCGCATAACTCTTGACAATCGATGCGTACCCACAGATTGGTGACGTCATTACTTTACATCAATCACATATAATAATACTAACAGCAGTTTTTAGATATGGACAAAGTTAGGTGACATTAATTGCATTTAATTGTGGCTTGAAAAGTTTAATGAAATAATGTTCTTTCATCTTTCTCTTTTCATCACTGTTCGACATGACTTTGTAGAAGGGGAATATTTTAAAATTATTCCCGGCGCATCTTTCTATATGTTCACTCAGTGGAATGTAGCGGTAGGACGGGTCCCTGATTTGCTGCCTATGGACCCTCACTCTTGATCTAAGTGTGTCCCCCGTTAATTCCACGTTTGTCCTATGTAATCTTCGCCACAACCACCGCATTTGATAACATATATTAAATTTTGTGATGCGCATGTCATGTTTTCCCGTACGCGGAATATGTGGCCACTTTTGAAGTTATATTCTTTCCCTTCTAATAAGTACGGGCAAGTGCCACAATTTGGTCTTCCACACTTGCTTATTGATTTGTCAATTTGGCTTGACTGATCAAATTTAGCTTTGCTTATTATTTGTTTAATATTTCGGCTTTGCCGTTTACTCTTTATAAGTTGTACATGTGAAAGTTTATCTTTTAAGGTATCACAATTTTGTAGGGGGTGGAGCGTTTCTTTAAGTTTTGGGAATATCTCTGGGTTTCTTGGATTAAATGTTGATACAAATGGTAGTACCTTTTCTTGTACTTGCTCTTTAACTTTAAGGAGATCATTACGATTTTGCCGTTTTGCTTTCAAAATAGCGTCATCAATTATTTGTTTCGGATAGTGCCTTTTTGATAATAGATCTTTTAATTCATTCAATCTATAATCTACACGATCAGTATTTGAAACAATCATGCGGATTCGTCTAGCTAACGAATACGGAACGCTGTTTTTTGTATGGCGAGGATGGCATGAATTGAAATCCAAATATTGCTTAGAATCAGTTGGTTTGTAGTATACATCCGTTTCAACAAGATTATTTGAGATGGATACTTTTACATCTAAGAAGGGAAGCTGTGTATCATTTACCTCCTTGGTGAATGACAAACTTGGGTGTAAATTTTGTAATTCATTTGTCAGACATTCTAAATCAGTATCGCTCCGTTTCCAAAGGATGAAACAATCATCTAAAAATCGCTTCCATTGTGTTTGAAATTCTGTACTGAATTCTATTCCAAATTGTTGCTCAACTTTGGAGTATAATATTTCTTCCAAATAGCCCAGGACCAGTGTGGCGTAAGTTTATAGATTGAATGAATTAAAAGATCTATTATCAAAAAGGCACTATCCGAAACAAATAATTGATGACGCTATTTTGAAAGCAAAACGGCAAAATCGTAATGATCTCCTTAAAGTTAAAGAGCAAGTACAAGAAAAGGTACTACCATTTGTATCAACATTTAATCCAAGAAACCCAGAGATATTCCCAAAACTTAAAGAAACGCTCCACCCCCTACAAAATTGTGATACCTTAAAAGATAAACTTTCACATGTACAACTTATAAAGAGTAAACGGCAAAGCCGAAATATTAAACAAATAATAAGCAAAGCTAAATTTGATCAGTCAAGCCAAATTGACAAATCAATAAGCAAGTGTGGAAGACCAAATTGTGGCACTTGCCCGTACTTATTAGAAGGGAAAGAATATAACTTCAAAAGTGGCCACATATTCCGCGTACGGGAAAACATGACATGCGCATCACAAAATTTAATATATGTTATCAAATGCGGTGGTTGTGGCGAAGATTACATAGGACAAACGTGGAATTAACGGGGGACACACTTAGATCAAGAGTGAGGGTCCATAGGCAGCAAATCAGGGACCCGTCCTACCGCTACATTCCACTGAGTGAACATATAGAAAGATGCGCCGGGAATAATTTTAAAATATTCCCCTTCTACAAAGTCATGTCGAACAGTGATGAAAAGAGAAAGATGAAAGAACATTATTTCATTAAACTTTTCAAGCCACAATTAAATGCAATTAATGTCACCTAACTTTGTCCATATCTAAAAACTGCTGTTAGTATTATTATATGTGATTGATGTAAAGTAATGACGTCACCAATCTGTGGGTACGCATCGATTGTCAAGAGTTATGCGCCCCTTGTTCTGTGACGTCATAGCATGGCAACGTCATAAAGACCCCATGATGATCACTGAATAGTGTGAAACCGGTCGGGGATTTAAATCATTTCCAGACTTTTGTTTTTTATCTATTTATTACTTGAACTATGAAGAAGTTTTTTTGTATATATATATATATATATATATATATATATATATATATATATATATATAAATAGTTTTGTTTTCCTTGTTATTCAAAATTTAGGCCTCAAAACCTCAAGCTACTGTCGCCGGTTTTAACTAAATTTTCTAGAAGATTTTACAAACGCAACTATCTATCTTACAATAACCCGTAAGTTTTATGAATATGCCTTGAAATTACAACACTACAATCAATGGACAGACCTCGTAACTTCAGAAACGACAAAAAAGCACAAAGAATCAGATTTGCACACAACGTCAAATTTATTTCGTCATTTTCAAACATTTTAACGAACGAATATGTGAGTAATGGACAATTATAAAGGTAGAGTTTATATGCAATTGAAGAAAATCCTATCAGTCTTTATGTCTCAGGGTCCAAGTTGTGTCTTCAGGTACCTGTTGGGTCTTCAGGCCCCTGTATTTTCTTCAAGTCACAACATTGTCTTCAAGTTCAAGTTGTGTCATCAGGTACAATTTGTGTCTTCAGGTCAGAACCGTGTCTTCAGGTCAGAACACTGTCTTCAGGTCCAGGCTGTGTCTTCAGGCCCCCGTATTATCTTAAAGTCATAACATTGTCTTCAGGTCCAAGTTGTGTCTTCAGGCACCTCTTGTATCTTCAGGCCCCCTGTGTGTCTCCAAGTCCCTGTTGTGTCTTCAGGTCTAACCCGTATCTTCAGGCCCGAGTTGTGTCTTCAGGCCCAAGTCGGTGAAATATATTTTTTAGGACAGCATTTGTGGCCAACAAATCACATGCCTGATAAAAGACGACTGGATATCGTTAAAGAGCTTACTTCACCGGACACGTGTCTACAAAGAGCTGGTCTTCCGATGCATGGGAGTCTTACAGACACGATATCTCTACCGAGTAACAAACTCTGGTCTTCTTCAGAGATGGCGAAGTTGGTGGCCATGGCGACAGCTGGGAAGACGATAGACATGGTTGTGGTCGACTTCGATCTTTACGACGTGGATAAAGCTTTCCTCAGGTTCGTGTCGATGTTTCAAAGGGAGAAATTCGATGTGACCAATTCGTGTTCAAGACGTACTTTTATAGGTAAGTATCTGTAGCGGGCGGGGTTAAAACACGCAAAACGTCGACGTACAATAATACGTAGGTATTTGTGATATGTCCATTGATTGGCTGAGAAATTGTTTTAACACATGTCATTGATTGACACCTGTATTCGGTGTGATCAACTTTTTGCACATACAGGTGTACTTCTGACTAATATTATCGCTGGACATTCAATCCGGGGGTAATTTTTTCCGAGCCCCCTTTTATAGCTTGTTGTATACTTGTCTTTTGTTGAGAAAAACAAATCATGTTCATGACGCTCTTCTATAAAAACATCCAACCTCCGACGTGTCTTAAATGACATAAATAAATGGATAAATGGATAAATAAATAAATTCAATAGTTTATTTTTATCCTTTAGTTTCATATTTTGGAAAAGAAAATTTATTGGATGAATTGTATGTAGAAATGAATATTGAAACCATTTCTTATATAAAAGGCACCTTGTTTAAGTGTTTCGATTAAATTTCAGAGATTTGCCTTTAGTTATGTTCAATCAGTGTGTTAAAATCGTAATATCGTAAATACCTGATACATCTTAAATATGGGGAAAGTTGCATAAGTAGTTTTTTCTCTATTCTGATATATGGTTTGGCTAAATATGTTGAGATTGCCCTGCCGATGCGGCGTATTCAAGGAAATATTTGTACCATGCTTTTATCATAAACAGGTTGGCCATTTTTCGGTGGTTGCTTTTTCCCCTAGAAAAGACAATGTTATATGGTTGTTATACGCATTAGATTAAAAGAGAGGGGTGTTATTCTGAGATTTAGGTTGATTTGCTCCCTCATTAGGGCCGTGTATTCAAGAACGTGTACCAATTTGTACCAATGTACTGATTTGTCTCAGTGACAATATTGTTTGTTTTAGATATCTTTTGAATGTCAATATCTTAAATCCAACTGCACTGTTAGAAGGGTCAGACTAACAGCCTATGTAAATCTGTTAAATTAAGTGTCTGACAAGTGAGGTGTCTGACAAATGGGGCGCCCCCGTTAGAAGACACCTCTTTTAAATATGATAATTCTTTATCAAGGGAATCGTCAGGTCAGTGGCGCTTGCATTTTAGCAAAAAGAAATACAGCAGAACACGGATATAGCGAACAAACGGATATAGCGAACACATTTTTAAGTCCGTCATTATGATCGAAGATGGTGGTCAAACGCAAATAGCGAACACCGGATATAGCGAACTACACTGTAAAATCGTTGGTCCCTTGCGAGTTCGTTATATCCGTTTTATACTGTAGAAGGACGGATCCGAATTTTTAAATTTTTGACATCTAAAATGAAATGTTTCATACAACTTAATGGGCGAATACTAAATGAAAATTAATGAGAGCTAAATATGCTGTTAATCATTTACTTATTTTAAAGAAAAATTATCAAACTAGACCTTACTCGAAATTTTGCGCCGAGAATCTTATTTGCGCTTGAATATTTATGTGAATATATATGAATGGAAATTTGATTATGTAATAGCACATTAATTCAATAATCGCCCTGTGCCAGAAACCTGAAAAACGACAACTTTGCAACTGTAAAGGAGCTCGAAACCTAAAAAACGAAGACAGGTATTCACTTTATTTATCAAACAAGAGTGATGCTTGGGGCTCAGTCTCACACTCGCAGAGTCTCTATTCGATAAGAGAGGGGATGGAAACATTAAAATAAACAGTTATGAAACGAGCGAGTGGTTTGGTATTTTATGAGCGAAAGCGAGTTAGATACCGATGCCATTCAAAAGTTTAATAACAATGTAATTAAACTGAACTATTGTATTGTATGTATTACTCGCTAAATTATATATAATAAATGCATGAAAATAAATTACATTACCATTGCTATCGCGCAGCTCACTATGACGTCATGCTTAACGATTGTGACGTCATGAGACGTCATCCACCACGCGATGTTGTGACCCAATGTGTAGATAGTAACAGAATAGATTTATAAAACAGCGGTTTCTTCAAAG
Source organism: Phorcus lineatus (assembly GCA_921293015.1). Taxonomy (NCBI): domain Eukaryota; kingdom Metazoa; phylum Mollusca; class Gastropoda; order Trochida; family Trochidae; genus Phorcus; species Phorcus lineatus. Next base: position 14,085,074 of record OV121098.1, on the reverse strand, counting down.
AGCGAGAACTACATGTACATGTACAACCGCATAGTAAAATAATATTGAAAACATTATGAACCCATATACTGACGGCAAGAGTCCAGACAGGAATGAGCCGTGATACCAGGTGATAAGTTTTCTTAACTCCTATGTTTTATGCAATGGTGGTATGTTTCTTTTGAACAGAAATATAAAGCAAAGTGAAATACTTTGAAAAATATGACATATATCGACAGTTGTTTTCATATGCGTTATGTATTCTTTCCTCAGGTTCAATCTGTTGTGAGATAACTGTGTTATGAAATACGTCAAACTTTGAATGAATATATTGAAAAGTTCAATATATTTTCTTTGTGTTACACAGCAAACGTAAATTTTGACGAGATCTAAGTTTCTGTGTAATAAAATAATGATGGTTCAAATCACGTAATGAATATGAGTAAATAAGTAATTTTTAAATAATATCTTGCCAGAAGTGTGAGCAAATTAAAACAGATGACACAAAACTCACTGCCAGTCAGAATTACCTTAATTAATAATAGTCCTTACATTTTTTTCAGGTGAAAACATATCTACATTGAACAAAAATGGATTTTAATAAATGTTCTACACAGAAAAGTGTATACATTTGTGGCAAATTGCTTTGATCACGTGTGGGACTTGGTTTTTACCTCATTTTCATATTCAACAAATGTGTTGAAATACTTATGTTCAGTTCTAATTACTTTTTAAAAAAAAAAGAATGTTGAAAACAAGAAAGACCTAAGACGACGAGACACTACTACTACTACTACTACTACTACTACTACTACTACTACTACTACTACTACTACTACTACTACTACTACTACTACTACTACTACTACATATTGCAATATATCCCTCCAACTATTTTTTATTTAGAAAGCTTGTTCTAGTTTGCTTTACGTGTGGGGATAAATAATTTTCATGTCCACGAATTCGTTTTTACCTTCAATACAAGTGATGGTAAACAGTTTTTGAATATATATACCATCACAATAATTTACAAATTTGATCTTGTAAATAATGGTCTATTTGACGAATGATAAGAAGGTATTTAATTAAATGTTTATTACTCAACCTGCATATGAAGTATTAAAGAAGCAAAGGTCTCGGGTTCAGGTTCTCTGCCTAATTCCGTGTTTTGAATATTTAAACAAAAAATTCCATGTTTTTCCATTCATTTCCTCAGGTCGGAATTTGATCAGCTGATTCAACCCTTCATCCGTTTCTTAGATGCTCGCCATTTTCACCGCGATGCAAAATGGTGTTGCGGGATTTCTCATCTCACTCAAAACTTCAAACACAAGCTTTTTGTATAGTAGAGGGATTGGTGTAGTACCTATGTCCAAGCAATTTCATATTTATTTTAATATAATTTATAATTTCCTGTCTTTTGTACGTAGCCATTTCCTATGATCAGAATTTGTCCGAACTATTATCAGAAAAACTTTCCCTTCATAATCTGCAAATGTCCTCTACCCTAGAACCAGAAGTGCTGTGCCAAATTAAAAGCGATTTCAAGAATTCTTAATTTATGCGTGGTTTTTTTTCATTTTCTGAGTTTAGAATTTGTGCAACTGTTTGCAAATTTGAATTCATTCAACGGAACGGATTACAAACCTGAGTATCATAACATCCATCAGTTTAGAGGTTCAAATGAACTCGAACTGATGTTTTTGTAAGCAACGCTCAAATATAAGCTTGTAATTTAATTTTGTTACCCCAAATAAATTTGGACCTGGTGAGGTTAAATGAAATTGACTCTCTTTTTATCCTGCAACCACTATCACATTTATGCTTGATATTTTATTTTACGTGCCTCTGTTAACCTACAATTGGTGCCCTGTCCCCTTTAGCATCTAAGCCTGATGGTCCTCAATGCTCTTTTATATGTTGCATCACGCGCACAGTACTCATTTCAATAAAAATATCTCTCTTATTTGCACACTGCAAAACGATTAAGAGAAAACGTGATTAATAAACCTGTGGAAATGACCTTGCACATATGACAAACAATTGAACTGGATATGGGGTATAAGTGAGCCCCGCTCACATTTTCGCTTGTAATTTTATTGTACGTCCCCCTGTTAACCTACAATTGGTGCCCTTGTACCCTTTAGCATCTAAGCCTGATGATCCTGATGCTTTTTTATAGGTTTATTTGTTGTTTTTTTTCCTTCTTTTTTTTCTTTGTTCCCTTACGTTACATATTCAGTAATGTATAACATAAAACATACAGGTATAACAATAGAAGGAGTTTAGGACAGATTCTTTTCAGTATACAAATGTAATTAGCTTTTATATGTTGCAATCACGCGCACAGTGCTCATTTAAAAAACAATATATCTCTTATCTTCACACTACAAAAGAAAGAGAAAACTTGATTGATAAACTTGTCGAAATAACACTTCAAATATCAAATTCGATAGACATGAGAATCATGTTTTGTGAGTTATATGAATGCTGAATGGTGTGAATTCTATTTACACATGAAAGACAACCGTTGAAGTTGTTGAAGTAGCTATGGTGATTATCATTCTAAAATATATACGCACGAAATAAACCAGATAAAAGTCATCTAAAATATAGACCGTTAAAGAGCCACTCCGTGATTTTCATAACATGTTATAAACCTTTGATACGAACCTAAATGGCATATGTGGTGATATCAAATCAAAACATTTTCATGTCCAAAAGACATATTTATGATAAATGCTGCTTTTCCATGACAATCGAAAAACAGCCTTATAAATGCACAGATGTGTAGATATCACGTCCAATATACATGGAAACTAGTTATATAACCTAACAAGCTCTATACTAACTCCTAACTTCCCTCTTGGCTGCTTTAGATAAGTCTCCAAAATTACGTTTGGCTATTTGACGCGCGCAACTGTCCGGTTTTCGATCATAATTGCGATGTTCTACCTTCATATTGTCACGGTAAAACACAACAAGCTTTAAAATGTGTCTTTTTGGTAACAGTCGATACTTCGCGATCAAATAACACCATTGATTAATTTTGGCACATATGACTCTAACAACTCACGGAGTTGCTCTTTAAGTAACAGAAGAATAGATATGATATATAAAATCGTTTCAAAAATTTAATATGGACACAAGTAAAATCATGTACACCATGTGTAAAAATCCACACAAGCAGCTTGTCGAGCGTTCTGTCCTAATGACGTACATGTATATATCTTCCTTGCATTCGACTGCTAATGAGTAATTGTCACGATGTATCAGAACACCAAACATCAAACAAATAGATTTATTTCTATCCGATTTTAAACAGAGAATTAGAGCGTCTGAAATTCAGAACTTTCACATTTACAACACGCTTAACTGTACACTTCCTCGTTTCTCTTTAGGGGATCTTAACTATGGAACATTATTAGAACTATAAGGTGATCTTAACTATGGAACATTATTAGAACTATAAGGTGATCTTAACTATGGAACATTATTAGAACTATAAGGTGATCTTAACTATGGAACATTATTAGAACTATAAGGTGATCTTAACTATGGAACAGTATTAGAACTATAAGGTGATCTTAACTATGGAACATTATTAGAACTATAAGGTGATCTTAACTATGGAACACAATTTTAACTATAAGGTGATCTTAACTATGGAACATTATTTTAACTATAAGGTGATCTTAACTATGGTACGTCATTATAAAGATTAGGTGATCTTAACTACGGGACATCATTATAAAGATTAGGTGATCTTAACTATGGAACATTTTTATAACTATAAGGTGATCTTAACTATGGAACATTATTATAACTATAAGGTGATCTTAACTATGGAACATTATTATAACTATAAGGTGATCTTAACTATGGAACATTACTATACCTATAAGGTGATCTTAACTATGGAACATTATTATAACTATAAGGTGATCTTAACTATGGAACATTATTATAACTATAAGGTGATCTTAACTATGGAACATTATTTTAACTATAAGGTGATCTTCACTATGGAACATTATTATAACTATAATATTGGTCAACATATGTTTACACATTCCCTTTAGGATTAAAATGCTCCTTCCATACTCTGATGAAAGTTAGACCGACAAGACCGACTATGTGGCTTCTTTCATTGATAATGAAAATAAATATTTTTGTTGCGTGTATGTCATGCCTACAACCACCGGATAAGAACATATCTGAATTGAAAATAATTTTTCACTTCTGCTTAAGTTATTTTATTGACATTCAAACCAAATCCAAAATACATTATATTTGCACTAAGATACAATAGTAAGTGAAAAAAATTTTGATAAGGAGCTTTAAATTGAGATTTGTTGGTTTGCTAGAAATTTTTAATGTAGAGTGTTACGGTGCTGGTTCTTAGTTATGAAAGAAACAATCGAGAAAAGAGTAAATTTTAGTTTGTCTTTATGGTAGCCCGAGGTACCTGTAGATTGTATTGGGCTGGTCTTAATAACTTAACAGGAAAAGAGTCACTTGAGTTTTGTATTGTGGTAATTATGGTTTGTTCCTGAACAACTACAATCTAGTTAAAACTAGATGTATTAATCCGTCAATACATCTTGAGAATTACTGCTTGAGGTCATGTTCAGCTGACCTTTGACTCATTTTTAACCGACCAATAAAATGAATGCAGGAAGACAGCTCTCAACCAATCAAAAAGAGGTTTCCTTTGCATCTTGGTTAATGCTGACGTTTTCCCTACGACAAACAACTGTTGTTTTTCTCTTTACTGCAAGGTCGAGTTCATATTTATTGTTTCAAGTTTCAATAATGTCAATTACACGTTTTCAGTAGACAAAATGTACAACGTGTTTGAGATCTAATAAGATGTAGGCGTAAAAAGGTTTAAGAGCAAAACTGTCAGACAAAATACAATAGGAAAACGTATTGACGTCACAAACTAAGATGAGACAAATCTAAGCGTTTTCTATAAAGCTGCATATCAAAAGTTTGTTCACTTACTACTGTATCTTAGTGTAAGTATCATGTAATTCGGGTTTGGTTTTAACGTTAATAAAATAAGTTCAGCAGAACTGACAAAGCATATTTTATTGTCAATGTGTAAACTAGCCATTCTTTAACGTGTGTGAGATTATCTATTTTTTCGTGCAAAACTTCGACAGCAGAGGTCACGTTTTCGAAATGCCGATTTCCTTAAAATTTGATTAAAATGTTCCATTTCGACTCTCTGAGCAAAATTATATTGTTTTAATGCAATCGAACAACCAGGATTTGTGTTAAAATTTGTTGATCGCTCATTAAAGATTTTATGGAGTTAAAATAAGAATGTCTGTTTTCGAAATTTTGACTCCTGGTCAATTCAGTGACCTGCCAAAAACTATTACGGTTCACTATAAATGATGGTATGGTCTTCTGTATTGAAAATTCAGAATTATTTGGGCTTTTTTACCAGCAATGATACGATGGCTAAAGAAAATCCACATAACATAATATCTCCATTAGGATTTGCAGATAAGTGAACAAACTTTTCGCAGCTGTATTTGGCATGCTTTCGTCTTATGGTTGTTTTCTTTGTTACGAAAACAGTTTACACAGATATTCTGGGCTACCTACTATTTCCTAACCTGAGAGTCAACATTGATGTTGAAACAAATATTTAGGTAATTTATTTCATGAATCTGTTTTCTGTCAATCTAAGCATACATGCTGATACATTCTGATTAGAAATATTTTGATATTTTCGAGTTTGTCTATAAACGTTCTTTAGCACATTGGGATACATGCTGCCAAATAAATAAACTGAACCCTTCCCACCCTCCCGGTGATTTTGAAATTGAAATATTCGAGACCTGCTGAAAAGTTTAATTTACTCACTCAGATATTAATAATGTTATTTTGATTTCATTTTTAACAGTTTGAAGAGTGATAGTAATTGACTAGTTACCATTACGCTGCATTGGCCCCTGCCTTGATAAACCTCCCAGGGATCTTACAAGGAACTGTCGATTCCATCTTCTGTGTTACGCGAGTTGTCTAAGAGCGTGAAACATGCTGAATACACACCTGCTATAGCTGAATCTTACTCTTGCTGTGGTAAGTAAACAATCCAAGTGTTTTAGGGTCCTTTTTTTCTCAGTCTCTGTTTAGGGCAGCACAATTTCTTTTCTGTTTTTTTTTTTGGGGGGGGGGGGGGGGGGGGTGGGGTTAGCATACTTAGAACTGAAGACACATCTTAGACCAGAAAAGACCAGAGGCATGAGGTAAATCGAGCATTTTGCACTCTATGTGAACTCGGTGAAACGACATTGTCGAAGATGCAGAGCTGAGAGTTAAAATACACCTCGTGTACTTTTTATGTTTACGCCATCAGTGTTCATAGCGTCATATTGAAGATCAGCCCGAACACTCTATCCATAGGTGTCCCTTTCGATTTTTTTTTCGATGGTTTTGTTTACCAGTAATTAAGCGTCGATCAAGAAAAAGAAGACTGTTGACTGCTGGAGTTATTGTTCTTCATGACACGCTCCGATGCACAAGAGTCGTATTGCACAGGCTGCACTGCAACAATAGGGCTTGATCAAATTGACAATCCCCCTACATTTCAGATCTAGCCTCAAGCGACTACTATCTCTTGCAATTTGAAGCCACACTTGCTTGGTACAAGATTTGGCAATGATGATTAACTCAAGGCAGCCACTGAGACGTGGATGAGGGCCAGTCAGAAGACTTCTACTGCAAGGGTATGCATCCTCAAAGACAAAAGAGTAAAATCTCTATTGATTGTTTGTGAAATAGTTTCTGCTGTTTCATTATAACAGATTGTTTAATAAGAGTATAAGATATCTCGATGTAAGTTTATATTGATTGTTTTAACTCACATGAGTTTCAGATGTACTAGATATCTTAATTAACACTAAATTCTAATGGACTCGGCATCAGTTTCAGATAAACTAATAATCACTTGTTAACAGAGTCAAAATGAATGAAAGTTTTCATTGTTTTTGCACATATTCTTCGCTACGTTTACCTCCCAGTATATATTCAGCCCTAAAGACGGCATTCTGAACAATAAAGACGCCAATGACAATAAGGATTCAGCACTTTTTTTTATATTACTTAATCATACATTTTTTTAATTCACACTTTTCATTTACGCCTGCTGAACAAATGTTTTACACTGTTCACAAGTCAGTATGTTAAATCAACATTTTGATAAATTTTTGAAATTCTAACCAGAACAATTTGCAGGCCATAATGTTGGATCAATATGTTTAAGGATCATATCTACGCTACATTTGCAAGTTACATATATGTGGTAAGCCGTAGACAAGTTTGAAATTACTCAAAAGAGTCGTTGAGTAAAAATAACATTTCGGGGGAAAAAATAAAGATCGAGTGTAATTTCACATTTGGGATACATTAAAATACTTAAATTTAACATTGAATAAAGTTTAAATTTCGTAAATTGGCCGATTGAGAACTGTAATATGGCTTTTTACAAACACTGTAAAAATTGTGCTAGCCAATAAATTTGATAAGAGGTTGGGTGACCACTGAGGCGTGACTCCTGCCGCGTGATGTAAGAGGCGGCGCCCTGAGGGAGTGAGTGAGAGAGTGATTTGGGGTTTAACGCCGCTTTCAAGATTATTTCACTAATTTCGCGGCTGCTAGTATTATTGCAGGGAGAAAGCCCGCAACACCATTGTGGCTATGAATTGCGGTGAAACCTGCGAGTGTTAGCTGGAACTAGCGAACCATGGGTGGTACTGCGCTGAAACTCAGTGCAGCATTGCACCCAAACCTGACTGCGTGTAGATTTATTTTCCAGGTTTCCATGGCACCTCTATAAGCTGTAGTGGATTCTGGGCCTGTCGCATTCCCAACACGATCTTCAGGTTTCCATGGCACCTCTTTCAGCTGTATTGGATTTAGTGCCCGTTGCATTCCCAACACCATCTTCAGGTTTCCATGGCACCCCTCTATGCTGTAGTGGATTCTGTGCCCGTCGCATTCCCAACCCAATCTTAAGGTTTCCACGGCACCCCTCTATGCTGTAGTGGATTCTGTGCCCGTCGCATTCCCAAAACGATCTTCAGAATTCCATGGTACCCCTAAATGCTGAAGTAGAATCTGTGCTCGTCGCATTCCCTACACTATCTTCAGGTTTCCATGGCACCTCTCCAAGCACACACGATCTGATTTATTGCTTTTTTATCAAGCTTTGTACATGTCAAACAACAATATCATTATATTATGGTGAGATTTTTTTAAAGAATATTTTACCTATTTACCCGAAAGTGCCAAGTATAAGAAGGACACCAATTGGAAAATTACATAAAAGTGAATGTTATCTAACTTGAAGAACTACAACTGCTTGAGGGTTAAAATAAAGAAACGCCTGTAGGTTTACTGAAATATATTTCGATTGGTGTACGTTGAGGGTTGGCTATTAAATGGGGTTGAATATTAAATTAGTGTAAAAGGCCAATTGTCTTTTTTTAAATGGTTGTTACAAATATTCGAGATGAAGAGTCAGCGCCCACCAATTCGAGGGTTCTGAGCCAGGCACGGCTGATGATATGTGTTGATGACTGATTGGATTTTGTTACCCCAATGTCGTTATATTCCAGTAAGCATATACAGCTGCATATCAAAAGTTTGTGCACTTACTACTGTATCTTAGTGCAAATATAATGTAATTTGGGTTTGGTTTGAACGTTAATAAAATAACTTCAGCAGAACCGATAAAGCATCTGTCATTGTCAATGTGTAAAAGAGCCATTCTTAAACGTATTGTGAGATTGTTTAGTCTCTAGTGCTAAAATTCGAATTTTGGCGTGTTCAAATAGACAGAAGGGTCACATTTCGAAATTCCGATTTTCTTAAATTTCGATTCAAATTTTCCATTTCGACCCTCTGAGAAAAAACTCAGCAACATGATATTGACTTAATGCAAACGAACAACCATGACTTGTGTTTAAATCTGTTAATAAGGATTTTATGGAGAAAAAAAGACTGTTTTCGAAATTTTGACCCCTGGTCACTTCAGTGACCTTTCAAAAACAATTAAGGTTAACTAGATATGATGGTATACGATTGCGTTAAGATGCCTTGGATCTTCTCTTCTGCATTGAAAATTTAAAGTTTCGCAATACTGCGTGGCCTCAAAGACATGCCAAATTACATGATATTTGCACTAGAATATCCAGGTATGTGAACAAACTTTTGGTATGCAACTGTACTCCGAAACCACTTGATTGTCACAATGCTTTGTTTTTCTATACTGCTGTTGAACGATACTTTTCAGCATTGTTCAGTACATCTCGATACACTGACATCGTTGGTGATATTTGACGTTTCCGGCATAACAGAAATACATTAGATTTCAACCAACATCTGATTTAGTTCAATCGGTAGAGAATCCTCCCATTAACTTGAAGGATTTGATTTCCGGCAGCGTCATTCCAAAGCAATTAAAATATTGGATATGCTGCTTCCTTGCTCTGCATCATAAAGAGAGAACATCACCTAAACGTATGTGGCACTGTCGCTGAAGGTCTGACTCCTTACTGTTATTGGCGTGTTTTTATTAAGGATGCAGCCTTTACAAGTTCGACCCAAAGATATAATCTTTTTTACAAAAATTATCTTTCAATATACACTTAGCGACTTGCAACCTGTCCTGTTACAATCTAATATCTCAATTAGTTTCCCTTTTAACTGTGGTGTGGCCCAAAGATCCGTCCTTGGTCCAGTTCTGTTTCTTAATTACATATCTCCCCTACGAAATATTTTCCGTTAACACAACTTAGATTTCCACGCCTATGCTGATGACAGTCAGATATATATTCGTGCTTGCCCGTCTTCTGTTGAAGTATGAGCCGCTTAAAGTTGCAGTTTGATATGGAGAAATGATAAGTTTCTGAAGTTCAACTAAAGTCGTCAACAACTAACAAAGGCGTCCCTGGCAACAATTGTCATTATTGATTCTGTTACTGTTATGTTGAAAACCTCGGTGGACCCAAACTGAACGCAGATTTCGAGAACAATAGTTATACCAACGTAAATCCAAAGACGAAAAAGACCCGGAGTCACCTATCTAAGAGTTGGTACCACAGATGCACATATTTCGTGAACTCGAGATTTTTTAAAGCAACATCCACCGACTTTGATGTTTAGGCAACTCGGAACGTCAGAGTTAATACGTTGCTATTGGAAATTAAAGGGGAAATAGCACGTTTTATAACGACTTAGGATGATCAGGGCTAGGTAAATAGACGTTTGACCCCCTGAAAACTAAATATTTGGCATGATTTATGTTGACTGAGGAAAATTAGAAGACATAAATCTTTCTACAAACGTGCTAATGTCAATCAGAACAGGTCTCTTTTTTCTTGAAAAGAACACGAACAAATTTTAATTGTGTGCGGACCTTTGTGTCGTCAGTTGCTAAGGTACTTGTATAAGAGCCTTGAAAACTAAAGATCTAATTATATAAGCTTAACTAAAGCTAAAGATACTTGAAGAGAGGTCAAAATGGATGAATTACAGATACCATTACTTATCGTATTTTTTAGAAATGATAGAAAACAGATAAACAGAAAACCCTTAGATTTACAGAGAAATAGTCAGTAGATTAAGAGGTTTGTTTATATATATCTAACTGTTGGGTAGATAACAAGTTCATAGTCAAAGATAATTCTCAAACATGATGGTGTTTGGACGCCTTGTTTATCTTACTTCGTTACGTCTTTACGTTTTCCTAACGTATTTTTTCTGACAGTTTGCTCTTAATCCTCTTCTTCATTTTCTTTATACGCCAACATCATTATTTGATCTCAAATGATTTGTACACATTGATTCTTTAAAACGTGCGAATGACGTTATTGAAACAATTAGTGTCCATACGACCTTACAGTAAAGCGAAAAACAACATCTGCTTGTTTCCCCCACACATGAGTAATTCCTAAGAATATACAGTAATCTCTGGTTATGATGCCAAAATTGGTCCAAGAGGCATTATGGCACTACATCCAAGTTGACATTAGACCCAAGCATTTTGGAAAGATGTCTTACATGCATGGGGACACTACATAAAACAAAATGGAAATAGTGTTGAAACCCAATCCGCTCTTTGATCTCAGCCAATATGGAGAAATGACAAGGAAATTAACAAGAAGACATTAAACAACAAGAGTATGTTAAACGAGGGTATTTTCTTCATCATTTATATTGTGAAGATGATGGTAAGTTTCTCGACTTTGAAAAGTTTATTCAAATCTACCAATGTAAGTTAAACTTTCTGGATTACGCGGGTATTCTTCAATCAATAAAGGGAAACTTTAAAAAATCAAATGTCTCTACATATAGGAAACTCAACACCCCGTTCATCCCATATTTAATTGAAGACATTGTTACTAAGAGAAAAGGATGCAGAGCCATCTACGACATATTGCACCAAAAAAAAAACAACAATTCATGGTAGTGACTGTAAATATAAACGGAAATGGGAAAAAGTTCTGAAATGCTCGATCAATAAATAAGAATGCAATATGCACAAAATATCCTTTACATCTAACCATAGCTCAAAATTAACATGGTTTCAATGTTCCAGGACAGGACAGTAGCGCGCGTCAAATAGTCAAAACCAATTAATACTTCATGACTTTTTATTTACACTCTTGAAATTGTTGTTGCGCGTGCAGATCACATGGCAGTAGATTTTTACACGTGGTGTACAATTCAGTGTGTTAATATCAAATGTATGAAATGGTTTTATGTATCATATGCATGCTTCTGTTACTTCTATAAGGTCTATAAGGATTTTTAAAATTTCTTTTTACTTGATATAATTGTGTATGTGTATTAATTGCTAATCACATTTTGCACACTTCTGTTACTTAAAGGTCTATACATTTTTTTAAATTTCTTTTTACCTGGTATAAATGTGTATGTGTATTAATTGCTAATCACATTATGCATGCTTCTCTTACTTAAGGTCTATAAGTTTTATTTAAAAAATTTCTTTTGTACTTGGTATAATTGTGTATGTGTATTAATTGCTAATCACATTATGCATGCTTCTCTTACTTAAGGTCTATAAGTTTTATTTAAAAAATTTCTATTGTACTTGGTATAATTGTGTATGTGTATTAATTGCTAATCACATTTTGCAAACTATTCTTAATTAAAGGTCTATAAGGTTTTTTTTTTAAAATTCTTTTGTACTTGGTATGATTGTGTAGGTATATCAATTGCTAATCACCATAGCTACATTAACAACTTCGACGATAAAATGTAGTTGTACGACGTTTAAATAGAACTCACACCATGTAGCATAGATAAACGTTTATCATACATTTGAACTCACAAACAGTAATTCTAATGTCTATCGAATTTGTTTGTCATATTTTCAAGGTCATTTCAACAGGTTTATTAATCACGTTTTCTCTTAATCGTTTTGCAGTGTGCAGATAAGAGAGATATTGTTTTTGAAATGAGTACTGTGCGCGTGATTGCAACATATAAAAGAGCGCTGAGGATCATCAGGCTTAGATGTTAAAGGGGACATGGGCACCAATTGTAGGTAAACAGGGGCACGTACAATAAAATTACAAACGAAAATGTGAGCGGGGCTCACTTATACCCCATATCCAGTTCATTTGAATTAGAAATCGTATGTTCTTATACTCAGGTTTGTCATCCGTTCCTTTGCATCAATTCAAATTTGCAATCATATGCACGAATTCTCAACTCTGAAAAAAATCACAGAAATTCAAGAATTCTTGATATTTTTTTTATTTGGCACAGCAAGTATATTTATAGGGTAGCGGACATATGTAGAATTTCAAAAGAAAAGTTTTTCTGCAATAGGTCGGACAAATACTTATCTTAAGAAATGACTACCCACAAAAGATTCTATTCTAAAATATCAAAAAATATGAAATTGCTTGAACATAAGTACTGTATACTGTACTGTAAAATAATCTGATAAAGAATTTTTCAGTTATCAGTTGATAAAATTCTGACCTTTCGAAATAAATAGAAAAACATAGAAATGTTTAGCATAGCCAATTATTGAAAAACCCACAGAATTAGACAAGGAACGTTCCAGTTTCTTTCATTCTTCTTTATGCAATTCAAACATTAAACAGTTGATGAAACACATCCATATCATTTTTGCAGGTAGGTTGGTTTATTTAAGAAATGTAGTTACAAATTGAGACATGAATGAGCACATTTAGTGCATAGTGGTAGTAGAAGTAGTGGTAGTAGTAGTAATAGTAGTAGTAGTAGTAGTAGTGTTAGTAGTAGTAGTAGTGTTAGTAGTAGTAGTAGTAGTAGTGGTAGTAGTAGTGGTAGTAGTAGTGTTAGTAGTGGCAGAAGTAGTGTTAGTAGTGTTAGTAGTAGTAGTAGTAGTAGTAGTAGTGTTAGTAGTGGTAGAAGTAGTGGTAGTAGTGTTAGTAGTAGTAGTAGTAGTAGTAGTAGTAGTAGTAGTAGAGGTGGTAGTAGTAGTAGTAGTAGTAGTAGAAGTAGTAGTAGTAGAGGTAGTAGTAGTAGTAGTAATAGTAGTAGTAGTAGTAGTAGAAGAAATAGAAGAAGTAATATAAACAATATTAGTATGAGTAGTAGCATTAATTGTAGTAGTAGCAGTTAAAGTAGCAGCAGTAATAGCATTAACGGCAGAAGTGGTAGTAGTAGTAGCAATAGTAGAAGTAGTAGTATATATAGCTGCAACAGTAGTGGTAGAAATAGTAGTAGCAATAATAGCATACATAGTAGTAGTAGCAATAATAGCATATATAATAGTAATAGAAGTAGTAGTTGCAGGAGTAGTAGCACTAGTAGAAGTAGTATTAGTAATAGCTACAACAGTAGTGGTAGAAGTAGTAGTAGCAATAATAGCATACATAGTAGTAGTAGCAATAATAGCATCTATAAAAGTAGTAGCATTAATAGCATATATAATAGTAGTAGCAATAATAGCATATATAATAGTAGTAGCAATAATAGCATATATAATAGTAGTAGAAGTAGTACTTGTAGTAGTAGAAGTAGTAGTTATAGTAGTAGAAGTGGTAGTTGTAGCAGTAGAAGTAATTGTAGTAGGAGAAGAAGCAGTGATAGTAGAAGCCGTATACATAGTAGTAATAGTCGTCCTACATGTACACGGTATATCGATTACGTAGGCATCATGTAAGAGACTGCCAGAATTTCACAAAAAGCTCGTGTATAACTGGCCACTGTTAGTTTTTAAAACGAGTATGTCTTTCTCAATATTTTTTGCGGTATAATATATGTGACTATTGATAGAGTAATTCAGTGGTTTCCGTATGGGTTCCGTTGTAGTGTGGTATAATTTTTAGTACTTGTAGCAAAACATTGCATAGTTAAGTTCAGGCACGTTAGCTGTGAAAACTTTAACTTTGGACTTATTTTTATTTCATTATCACTTTTCGATTATGATTGTTGGATAAAGTTGTGTTAGTAAGTTGCTGGCCGTCAATAATTGTCAATTATTTATTTCTCATTTCAAAAGGAAAATGTTTGTGAAGGTACATATTGTACTTACATGTCACATCCTGGGGGAAGAAATGTAACCATGTGGTACGTACTCGAAAGGCTATTTGAAATGAAGAATTACACTTGAGATAGGTTTATAACTTCAGTTGGTTCGCCGGATCTTACAATCAGACTATACAACCAACTGACCTTACTTTTATTTAAGTAATTAGTAGTTTATTTTTCAAAGTAGATAGTTCTAAAAATAACTTCAACATAGGATATTCACAATTGTTTTTGTCGTCAATTCTGGTCCAGTAAGCTACTGCTACACCGGCGAAAACAGCTCTTTAAGCTTACATTTCGACACGTGCGACACGCATCGCTCGGGTTTCTCACATCAATCAAACTTAAACCTTGTTTGCTTCTCTTGGAGATGTCATTTATATCATACCGTTAATGATCACAAAATAACTCTCATTTTAAACAAGTGGTTGATAACTCTTATGATTTTGTGTTGTTGTTTTCTAATGGTTAATGGTATGTTAGTGTCCAAACTAGTTGTTAACTTGCAGCAATTGGTACACCTTCACACATGAATTATAATCCCTCAAAGCTTTGCGTCTTGGAAATACAATATTCGCACGTACCCGGGTGTTCCAATCTATGCACACCTTCAACTGGTTTGTAACCTTTTCTAACCGAAAAATTTCAACCACTGATAAAGTGACACAGATTATGTTTCATACATTTGTACGTGACTTAAATAAAAGCCAAAATACCATATGATCTGAGTTAAGTTCAAATCGACTTTATAAATTTGCTTCCTAATCTCAACAATAAGATATTTTCTTGTTTTCAACTGCAATTTAAAAAACGTCTTTTATAAGTGTTAGAAGTCGAAATTAAGCTTTCCACATATATGTATTTGATTTAAAATACCAAACTATATTTTCCCCTGTGTCTGGTTTAAATAAGTTTTAAAATTTCGTTTGCGTCATTGGCGCGAGCCACTTTCCGGTTTTCGATCACAAATCTCGACTATTACCTCTTTATTGTCACTGATACAATTGATAAGCATTGAGGGTGTTTATGTTGGATACATCCAGTACCTTTCCATCAAATAAAACCATATAAGAAGTTTTACATATTTGACCCCCAACAACATACTGTGTGCACCTTTAAACCCTCAAAACTTTTGGTAAAACTACTGAAAGGTTCCTACAAGAAAACCACTTACCTGTACTAAAGGTAAAGAAAGTCTTGAGAAAACTAGAGAAACTTGATCAGTTAACAGCGTAAAAAGGGCGAAGAAGTTACCACGACGTTTGCAGAAATTCTGTTCGTTATTTTATCAAATTATAATATTCAGTTTTTCTGCTGTTAACTATCGCTATCTTAGTACCGATATTGCTCCATCTCGAACGTTTGTCTGTTTTTGTTTAGTAAGAACTTCTGTGCAATTAATTTAAGGCACTCATCCATATCATGAAAACATCAAGACACATACACGCTTAAGTAACCAGCCTTGCCAGTTAGTGTTTAGTCATCAGGAGCCGAGAATACCATATCTGAGAAATATATACAGCGGGTCCAGCGACTGATGTCGGCCGGGATCAACGTAAATATGTTTGAATCTATAAGATGTAATTCTGAAATTTTGTGGGCATATTTTAAAATGATTGACTCATATCGGCACAAAGGGAATAAGGGAGGCAATGGGCAAGTCCACCATTTGACAGGCATGACGTGCGATATTACGCGTGTCACTGGTTTACTCTCGATTGAAACAATGACGAGTCGGTTTGGGAAAATGAGCTCTCCAGCTCATCAGATTTTGTATTGCTTAATATTGAAGACTCTGAGAAATAGTTCTCCAGGTTAAATAAGACATTCTCCAGTGTCAATTTGGTGAATGGTCCACCATTGCACACTTTCTGAATTCTAAATATGTAACTGTTTGTCAGTTATCATATGCAACTGCAAATGTGTCTGTTTCTACAGTTGATCAAGTCCTGGGTGTCTTTAAATAATTTGAAGCTAAATGATGGGAAAACAGAGGCTTTGTTAATAGGCACTAAACGCGATTTGCGTAACATTCCGGTTAGATCTGTTCAAGTCGGAAGTGCTGCAATTCCTTTCGCTGACCGAGCAATCATTGGCGTCATCATTGATTCAGAACTGACAAACTTGTTATTACCATCTCCGTTGCATCAGTCAAATACGCCATCTTATTACAAGAGATGCTGCTAAAATACTAGTGCAAATGTTTGTTCATTCTAGACTTGATTATAGTAACAGTTATCTGATGGGAATCAGTAAACGTCAACTATACAAACTTCAGAAGGTTCAGAACACTGCAGCAAGAATAGTGACTAGAACTTATAAATCATTTCACATAACACATGTACTTAAAGTCATAGTCTCATTTTTGCAAGGCAAATTGTAATGCATGCCGGAAAAATAGTTCACCACTCACAGAAATCTTGCCCCTGACATTTGGAGCAATTTTAAGAACACTGCAGGCATTCTAGCCCTCAATAATGAAGTTCAAACTACCCTACCCTACCCTAATATTATGTCTTTGGCGAGCGTTAGTCCCTACCACGTCATTTCGCTATGGCCGTGACGAAGAACACATAAAATTTCCCAGCTGAATATCCATTGAAAATAGCTAATAGCTTACGCTTTTTCAAATACAGAAATAATAAAAAGGTGGCAAACTCAATGAAGAATGCGTCTGTCATAAGTATCGGCGCTGCAATTACTAGATTTCCGGTGTTTCGCACTCGCGATGGGATTGCACTTGATTCGGTACCTCATCGGTCTGAAACGGTATACGCCAATAAGCTGCTTCATCCAAAACTGTAAAACGGGCATAAAGATGAATTTTTTTGCAAACGCGACAGGAAATATTTGTCCTAGGAATCAGAGTTTTTCGTGAAGAATAATTAGTTCAGTTTAGTTGCCTTACAAAAATGAGACTATGACTTTAAGGATCTGCACTGGCTTCCAATTCAAAGCGAGAATCAAGTTTAAAGTCCTCTGTATGACATACAAATGTCAAAATAATTCCGCACCATTATACCTTTCAAAGATGTTAAAGGACTATATCCCTGCAAAAACTCTTCGATCACATCATTTTTGAATTTTCTCAAGATACCAAACTATAATCATACCAGTTGTGGACAGAAATCATTCAGTAATGCTGCTGTTCTACTTTGGAATCAACTTCCTCGCTTCATCAAGATAACGCCTTCATTGACTGTTTTTAAATCAAAACTTATCTTTTTTCAAGCTATTATTCATAGACATTACTTCATGATATTTTCCTACTGACTGACTTATCTGACTTTGTGTACTATATTTATTCATATGCTATAATTCATACTCTTCTCTATATTTTATTCATGCCAATACCTAACACCATTCCTTTTTTTCTAACATGTATATGCGCTTTGAGCATGCACCTTGTGTATGGAAATAGCGCTTTATAAATACTCATTATTATTTATTTATCTGCCCCAATTCAGAAAAATACTATCTTTGAAATTTGAAATTAGAAACCAATTCCTTAAAACCATTTGACAAAATGATTGTCGACCTAAAATGGTCTTTAGACCTATTCAATAATCTGTCGTAGAGGTTTTTTTTATGGTAAATTTCTTCACTATAACTTAAAAACTGCTTTTGGACGAAGAAAATGCCAAATCAAACCCAAATATTTTCACGATAATAAATCTTCCTCACTCTCTTCCTCTGGGTAGCAGATATACATGTAGCCAAATTTCCGACCAAATATGAACGTATTTGTCATGGTAATATACAAACAGACGATCATTTTGCGTTCATCCCAGCTCGGCTTTTCTCGAGTCAATTCAGAAAGAGCTCGAATCCCGAGATACAAAGGTTAGATGTTATGTTTTGAATGTCAATTAAAAAGTTGCCAATGTCTTTCCAGCCTCGGTGCTCATTTGCTGTCACAGTCTGTCGGTCAAGGTCGTCTGACACGGCTCTGACACGGCTCCGGCGATACGGCTCCGGAGCCGTGTCAGACGGCCTTAACCGATCAAGAAACGCAACGAGGCACGAGGGACAAGTTTCGGGCTGATTTCAATGAGATTGCAGCTGTTTAAGAGTAACTACATTTTGATACATTTCCATGTTCTCATACATCCGCTCTCCGACATCTTTTAAAAAAACTTCAGTAAGCACTAAATGCATTCAAAAGCACCTAAAAGATAAGTGCAATCAGTGACATATCACTGCTTACCAACATCTTACCTTCATATTCTCTTTGTCACTCTTCCAAAATTAACATCATCCCCTCTCGACAATTTTCCTCAAACCACTCAATACACACCAGCTGAGACACAGACACAACTGAAATTGTAACCATTCGGGTGTAGGATCCCCAAATCACTGCCAATAAACAAGGAAATCGCAAGCTACCAGGCTTAATTGCTAGCGTATCAAGATAATTTCCAATGTATTTCGGCGATATTGGTAAGTTGGCAGAGACCAATATAATAATTAACCTTGTAATCGTAACTAAAAAATTCATCTCAATATACATAAGTAATAAAGTTTCTAAAAAGATACAAATCAATACTGAACAAAGATGCATTATTCAAGACAAAATACATGTATGAAAAGCGTCTTCTCCCCATCATTATACATTATTATGCAGTACAACATAGGCATGTCATTGAAGCCCGGCCTGGCGCTATATTTGCTAAACTTTATATGAATTTAGCTGGTTTGAATCCTTATAATCAAGCAAATAAGATTAAAATTCATACTTAATGTCAACAGATCACTTTTGAAAGGCAATGTTTAGTTTATGCAAGACACATAGTTAATCACTCACAACAGTTTTCAGAACAACATTGTAGAAGTAAATATTGAAAATCAAAACATCCTACCAATCGCCCTTGTCGTACGACAGGCCTACCATGCCATTTCGCAAAATATGCCGTAGAATACATGGAATTTCCTAAGTTAATATGCAATAAAAAAGCTAATGCGTACCTTTTTCAAATACAGAAAAAACATGAAAAGACGCTAAACTCAATGAAGAATTAGTCTGTCATAAGTATCGGCGATGCAATTACTACATTTCAAGTATATCGCACTCACAGTGAGGTGCCCTTGATTTGTTGCCCTCCGAGTTGCACCCTCAGCAGCGCACCCAAAACTGTAAAACCGGCATTAAATGAAAAACATTGCAAACGCGACGGGAATATTGGTGATCAGGTTTTTGCTCGTGAAGAATAATAAGTTCAGTCTAATTCCTTTGCAAAAGTGATTATAAAACTCTAAAGGGACAATAGCACGTTTTTTAAATCTTTTTCTCTCCAAAGTTTTCAAAATAAAACTGTGTATGTAAAATCATCTCCAGAGGCTCAACAATCTCATTATTCGACACGATCATTTGTGGTCGTTGAGGAAAGAATCCATTTTCCCACTCATACATGCAGCCGTACCTTAGCCAGACGCGAAGATTGCCCGATTCAGGGCTTTTAACATCTCCAACTTTTCTGTGCTTGCCTTTAAGACTGTTGCAACGGATCTCGATAGTCCAATATGTAATCATATTAGTTTTGAAAGTTTTTGCCGAAGAGGGCGCTGCAATTAAAACACGAATTTTGGTGTGTTACAAGCAATATTTGAATTAGCCAGTGATTGAAATTTGCGCAATTAAAAGCTATGCTGGGGAACCTGGACAATTCACGAATCCTTTCTAAAAAAACAGTCAAACTTCATAACAACTTCAACGTCAAATCCCAACAGGAAAATATTCATTTCTATAAAACTGAGAAAATATTAATTTTTGAACACAGAATTATTAAAATTATCATATGAGAAATAATAATATTAGTAATTCTTAATATAGAAACATCAATGGACTGTTTTGGTTTCCATTGATGATAAATATCAAGGTATCAATTGTTGTAACTAAAGAGGAAATTATTCAACATCAGAAAAACAATAGGCATGATACAGGTTTTCCATGGTATTGTGAAAGATTAACAAAAGTAGATTCAACAGCTGAATGTCAAGAAATGAACATTTCAAATTTCAACAAGACGACAGCTTGATGCAACTAAACAAAAACCATTAGTATTTGCATTTATCATACACAGAAATTTTATGATCCAAAACACAGTAAAACAGATTAAATCATTTGCAAAAATAGAAATAGCAACATTCTACGGTGGTAAAATCTGTAAGGATGAATATGTCTAATGACTTAGGGACGGATTTAAATTAATCAATATCATTTGCTTGACAATAAACAAAGTATAAAAGGTTCCACAAAATTCAGCTTCAAAGGATCTGCAAAATGAGTTACATGTGCAGTTGATAAACATGTTTATGATGATTTTGCCTTTGACTTCAGCGAAAAGATGTCTCATTCCTGGATAGTTTAATGAAGTTGATTTCATTAAAACACTTTCTTTTCAAAGATCAGTATTTTGTGGTCCCATCATTAAACCCGAGCTTGGAATGTTTGATAAAAACGTTTTAGATAGATGTTGAAAATTATGCTGCAAGTGAATTTTAGTCCAAGGTAATTAGACTGGTAGAATAGGTGAGCAAACAAACGTGTGAACAAAAGTACCACTACAAAAATTGCTGTAAAAACAAATTGTATTAATTTTGATAGTTATACAAGGTGCATTTCAATTCCTAAAAATAAATGAATAAAATTCTAGGACAGGAGTGGGATTCTATAAGAAAAGCCAGTGTTATTCATAAAAAGTTGAATTAAGATAAACCTGAATGTGTAAGATCGCTTTCCTCTCTATTTCCAAATCAACTCAAATAAAACTAAATTTGCTATTTGGCTTGAAAACTTAAAATGTCAACACACAACCAATATAAAAATAAATATATAAAACTGATTTTTCATTAAGATTTGAAATATTGCAGAAAAATCGTAAATGTAACATCATTGATATGATCAGTAATCATTTTGCATAATAAACAATGCAATACGTGTTAGATAAAGAAAAACAAGTCAAAACCTATTTACATGAAATTAAAATATTGAAATGAAACTTCATAGCACGAGACATTAGTAACAAAATTATTCATGGAAAATATATAAATGTAAAAGCTAACACAAATATCCTGGATATCAAGATTCAAGGAACATATACTTAAGTAGAGTAAAGCAAAGAAACCTTTATTCAATCGTGTTGTGAACCTCTTGATTGTCAGCTATTGAGGGTGGCATGGTCCAAGTGTAAAAACACTTAAGCAAGCAAGCAATTTGTGTTGATTATTGAAGCCCTTTAAGAATTGACTTATAGAGGATACTAAACGACCTTCCATTTAATACTATTTTTATTAAACGAGTACATAATGATACAGTATAAAACGAGCGAAAGCGAGTTTGAGACCGGATCATTAACGAGTTTATTAAAAAATAGTATTAAATTGAAGGAAATTTTGTATTCTGTTTACTACTTGACCTCAGTAATCAAGCATGATTGCCGAAAAT
This sequence comes from Phorcus lineatus, assembly GCA_921293015.1. Lineage (NCBI taxonomy): Eukaryota > Metazoa > Mollusca > Gastropoda > Trochida > Trochidae > Phorcus > Phorcus lineatus. Next base: position 14,063,077 of record OV121098.1, on the reverse strand, counting down.
GTACTAAACGAAACATTTCCGCGACTTGGCCGCCATTGTGACGGCGGTGCCAACATTGTGACGTCATAACCATACAATATTATGACGTCATATGTGCAGCGGTATTACACTAGTTTAATATTGCCTTATAAATATTACACTGCAGTATCTTACACGGGCGAGTAATAACAACATTATTAAGTTCATGGAGGTATAAACTTAAAAACCGATGTGCAAATTGTGTGTAAATAAATATATACATACTAGTATTTTTTAAAACATTTTATTGCTCTAAATATACATATTTGCACCAAATAGAGCTGCACTATATACGCGAATGAATTCAACGCTCAACAGCATGAAAGAGATAATGTCAATCAGAACGTCATTGGATCCCTAGCCCCGCCTACAAAACGTTCATCAGCCAATGAAAATCTACAACGCATGTGGCCATGAACTTATCGGACGTCCGTCACACGTGGTCTTGACATTGCTAGTTCTCACAGTTGTAAACACAAATCGCGAACATAGAATTCGGAGAGGAAACCAGCAGAATTTACCCTCGTAGATGTCATATACTGGTGGTGTTATGATCTCGATCTAACGGAATCTGATTAAACAGCACACAGTTCTTAAACTTGTTGAGGAACCAAGCTTAACTCTGTACATGAACTTAACGACATTACTTTGCCAACCTCCCTGCAACGGCCGCGAGAGCAATGAACAATGATATTTGCCTTCTGTGGGGTGGAACACGATCGGTTGTAATTTCTGATAGAGCTCTCTTGTTTATTATGAAAAGGACTACCTTTAGAACCTTTGAAAACAATAATTATTCCATACTGAATTATGTTAATTTTTTATTTACCTACTTTCAAGAAGTGGCATTGCACAAAGTGTTGCTATTTTTAGAAAAACGTAACTTGTTTACAAATAGTTCCGTCGATGGGCGTGGCTTAAAATGATGTGACCTCACGAAATTAAGTTTATGGAGGTATGAACTGAACTTCTATTACCGTGTTCAGCGGATCAGATTGACGCAAAGCAAGTGCTATTTATTTATATATGTATAAAACAACTTGATTTTTTGAAGAAAGATTAACATCATACAAACTTAATGTCATGCTATTGAAAGCTTTCAACCTCAAAGTAACAAAAATATTTGGTCCTCTGAAACTTAAAAATATCTTCAAATATCTTTACCTCAGTTGTGCCAATCAGCTTAAAACAATAAATGGCTAAACGACAGAAATCTTTACCCACAGACCAATCAGTTGCCTTGGAGAAGTTTTAACAAATTTAGATGGCTTTAAGTTAATCAGCCAGGTTAATGTGTGAAAAACTCTTATCCTTCAAGTTAAAATTACTACACTTGTTGAAATGAATATGTGAAAATGTGAATATCAAGGCAAGTTATCTACCATCTCACAAGATTTGCAAGCTTGAGGGACATTTGTAACTTGGTACAGTTAATGGTCATCTGGAGGTCAGAAGGACTGTGGATTCAGGACTGTTTCAAGACCAAAATACTATCGTCAGAGAGATGTGGATAGTTCTTAGTTCTTCTGTTTCTCGAAGTAGTTGAAGTCGATCAAGAAAGTTGCGCCAAGGAGGATGGACTTGGGGAGAACATCCATATTTGGTGGAACTGGAATGAAGGAGGACAAGAAGATGAGAGTCAGATATTGGCCACGCTGGCTAGTCCACGCCGAGTGATGGCTAGAGAAGAGAGGGGCTGGACTCACAGATTGAACTTTCATTTTTGATGGAAGAAGAAACCAGCCAGTGTTAGTTTTGGTCGTTGCAACAAAGATTATATTATGCATATGATGCAATGATAGGACGTGGTACAATGATAGGACGTGGTACAATGATAGGACGTGGCACAATGATAGGACATGGTACAATGATAGGACGTGGTACAATGATAGGACGTGGCACAATGATAGGACGTGGCACAATGATAGGACGTGGTACAATGATAGGACGTGGTGCAATGATAGGACATGGCACAATGATAGGACATGGCACAATGATAGGACGTGGCACAATGATAGGACGTGGTACAATGATAGGACGTGGTACAATGATAGGACGTGGCACAATGATAGGACGTGGCACAATGATAGGACGTGGTACAATGATAGGACATGGCACAATGATAGGACGTGGTACAATGATAGGACGTGGTACAATGATAGGACATGGTACAATGATAGGACGTGGCACAATGATAGGACATGGTACAATGATAGGACGTGGCACAATGATAGGACGTGGTACAATTATAGGACATGACACAATGATAGGACGTGGTACAATGATAGGACGTGGTACAATGATAGGACGTGGCACAATGATAGGACGTGGTACAATGATAGGACGTGGCACAATGATAGGACGTGGTACAATGATAGGACGTGGTACAATGATAGGACGTGGCACAATGATAGGACGTGGTACAATGATAGGACGTGGTACAATGATAGGACATGACACAATGATAGGACGTGGTACAATGATAGGACGTGGTACAATGATAGGACGTGGCACAATGATAGGACGTGATACAATGATAGGACGTGGCACAATGATAGGACGTGGTACAATGATAGGACGTGGTACAATGATAGGACGTGGTACAATGATAGGACGTGGTACAATGATAGGACGTGGTACAATGATAGGACGTGGCACAATGATAGGACATGGCACAATGATAGGACATGGTACAATGATAGGACGTGGTACAATGATAGGACATGGCACAATGATAGGACGTGGTACAATGATAGGACGTGGTACAATGATAGGACATGGCACAATGATATTCCAATTGAATATTTCATTTTGAAAACATAAAACCCTACACCAACACCCTGTAATCTATCCAACCCAGCAGACCACCCTGACAAGATATAATGGACTCACAGACGAGGCTGAAGTTGTTGACGCCTCCGAGGATCTCGGCGCATCCGCCCCAGTGTTTGAGGATCTGTCCAATCTCCTGACCTTCATTACCCTCAAGGACCTGCAACATCAGCAGATTACATACGTCAAATTAGTAATAGAAATAAAATTAAGCAAGAAATACTCAACAAATTATATGGGTAAAACAAAGTGTGCACTGATACCTAACAAACATGACACCTATCTACACATGTCTATCTAGAGGGAGGTAACTTTGTTCCAGGTTTGAGTTCAAGGAGATACCTTGCTGCAAAATGATGTGAAGTTAATGAATGTTTACATTTTCAAACTGTTGTAATATCTAGCAGAATTAAAAGAGACACTGGTTTTGAAAGGCCCTGAAACAAATATTCTTACCCTGAAGACAACATCAGTACAGCACTTGCAGTAGCAACAGTCTCCGATGATAGTAAACATGTGGGTCATGTTGGCATCATACACTCGGTACTTAGGGACGAAGGCAGTCCAGCTGAAATACAACAGTCTCATAATAAGCATCCAAGAGTACAGTAGGCATTTCTCTCACAAGCGGTTTCATAGAGATCCCCTTCAGGTTGCTACTCATTTCTGTTAAGGATGCTTCTCTCAAACCAGGATATTCAGCTAAATGCAACAAGGCTAAAATAAGAGTTTGATCGAGAAAAGTGCTACACAGTAGAAAAGGCCTTTTCATCAAAACCTGTTTATTATAGTACACTGTTACTGTTAACAGTTAACAATGTAATTCACTCTCATGGTGTGTTTTTGTTGGCCCGATTGTGCTCTGGACAGGTGATAACCTAAATATGACATTCATATTACAGCCTAGTTTGAATATGGACAGGTGATAAACCCAATTCTCATATTACAGCCTAGTTTGAATATTGAGAGTTGATAAACCCAAATATGACATTCATATTACAGCCTAGTTTGAATATGGACAGATGATAAACCCAAATATGACATTCATATTACAGCCTAGTTTGAATATGGACAGTTGATAAACCCAAATATGACATTCATATTACAGCCTAGTTTGAATATGGACAGTTGATAAACCCAAATATGACATTCATATTACAGCCTAGTTTGAATATGGACAGATGATAAACCCAAATATGACATTCATATTACAGCCTAGTTTGAATATGGACAGTTGATAAACCCAAATATGACATTCATATTACAGCCTAGTTTGAATATGGACAGTTGATAAACCCAAATATGACATTCATATTACAGCCTAGTTTGAATATGGACAGTTGGTAAACCCAAATATGACATTCATATTACAGCCTAGTTTGAATATGGACAGTTGGTAAACCCAAATATGACATTCATATTACAGCCTAGTTTGAATATGGACAGTTGATAAACCCAAATATGACATTCATATTACAGCCTAGTTTGAATATGGACAGTTGATAAACCCAAATATGACATTCATATTACAGCCTAGTTTGAATATGGACAGTTGATAAACCCAAATATGACATTCATATTACAGCCTAGTTTGAATATGGACAGTTGATAAACCCAAATATGACATTCATATTACAGCCTAGTTTGAATATGGACAGTTGATAAACGCAAATATGACATTCATATTACAGCCTAGTTTGAATATGGACAGTTGCTAAACCCAAATATGACATTCTTATTACAGCCTAGTTTGAATATGGACAGTTGATAAACCCAAATATGACATTCATATTACAGCCTAGTTTGAATATGGACAGGTGGTAAACCGAAATATGACAATGTCAAATTCATGTGTGCCCTGAAAAAATGGAGAGTGCCAACAGAGATCATGATTATAAGATTAAAGTCATAGTCTCATTTTTGCAAAGCAAATTGTAATAAATACCGGACAACTAGTTTACCACTCACAGAAATCTTTCCCCTGACGTTTGCAACAATTTTCAGAACTCTGCAGGCATTCTAGCCCTCAATAATGAAGTTCAAACTACCCTACCCTACCCGAATATTATGTTTTTTGCGAGCGTTAGTCCTTACCACGTCATTTCGCTAAGGCCGTGACGAAGAACACATAAAATTTCCCAGCTGAATATCCAATGAAAATAGCTAATAGCTTACGCTTTTCCAAATACAGGAATAACAAAAAGGTGGTAAACTCAGTGAAGAATGCGTCTGTCATAAATATCGGCGCTGCGATGACTAGGTTTCCGGTGTTTCGTACCCACGATGGGATTGCACTTGATTCGGTACCTCATCGGTCTGAAACGGCATACGCCAATAAGCTGCTTCATCCAAAATTGTAAAACGGGCATAAAAATGAAAATCTTTGCAAATGCGACTGGAAATATTTGTGTAAGTGATCAGAGTTTGTTCGTGAAGAATACTTAGTTCAGTTTAGTTGCCTTACAAAAATGAGACTATGACTTTAAAACAATAAAGATGCAAAATTGATTGAAGAATTTTTACAGAAATTGTAGAAAATGCATCAAAATTTTGTTAGGCTTTCCATCACTCCACAAGGGAAGAACAAACTGCAGACACACTTTACTAAATAAGAGATTATTTTCCTTGGTCACTAACAAACAATTTCCTGTATTTTGGCAGAGGCCAGCTTTGTCAAACTCCCCAAGTTTGTCTTGTCTTCATCAATCCTACTTCTGTTGACACTCGCACATTGGTTATTTGCTGATTGAAGTTCACTTTCAATTTGTTTGCTTGTAATGCTTAAAGATATTATATCCCAGTTTTGTATCCGACTTCAATCCCCATTTTCATAAAGACAATACATTCAAGTAAATAAAACACCAAACAGAGTTTAGATGCGTCCTTTAATTAAAAAGATATAACGGTTCAAAGCGCGTAGAAATTGGCCACCTCGAAAGCCTAATTAAAAAAGTCCCTAGAGTGGCCTGAGCTCTCCTTCGGCAGATGTGACGTCATAGACAGGACTCGCTCCGCGTTTGTTTGTAAACAAGTATATATCAATGCAGATATGGGTCGCATTCGTCGACGTTTTCATTGCGATAGAGACATGCCTTCTTCCTGCGTTGCTGCCAACTGTACTAATAAGAAATCAGGAGACATTCAACTGCATCGGTTTCCGAAGGATCCTGTCCATTTCGCGAATTGGACAAAAGTTTGTTAGTCAGAAAAGAGCGAAGTGGAGTCCCAATGACAGGTCTCTTATCTGCTCCGATCATTTCGCAGAGGACTGTTATGATCTTTCCTACGATTTCAAAGCGGACTTTGAACTTGCCCCACAAAGGAAAAGACTCGTCAAAAATGCCGTACGAACAGTTAATAAACAAATGAAGATGATAACATGCCCGCTACCCGTCTGTCCAGCGAGATATGACAGTCAACCATATCGGAAGAGAAAACGGGCGGAATACTTTGAGAAGAGGGAACGAAAGAGGGTAAGGAATTTGAAAGAAAGGCTAATTCAAATTCTATTCCGGGGGAGGTGGGATAAATAATCATGAAACTTTTGGGGAGTTGACTATAATTGATGATTTTGCAGACGAATGTTGAGTTTTTATCTGCATTATAAATTTATGTCTCTTTAGATTAGTCGCAGAATTTATCAATTCAAATCCCATTAACTGTTTGAATTTTTAGTTTTTGATTGCATATGGGGTTGAAAAATGCATCGGGTTGAACTAAATAGTTATTTCAACAAGTTGGAGACTATAATGAAATAATGTGCATATATATATATATATATATAGAGCTGTAAATTATACTCAGTGACAGGTTTGTTGTTTGTTACATTACTAGTTTTGGGGTATATATCATTTTTTTGGTGCTGATTACTCTAAGGATACATACAAAAATGTGGGCAAGTCACTTATGTTTGTATGTTGACACTACAGTTTGGGTTATAACATTTATGAAAAATTAAAATTTCTTGCTACAGCGTCATTTTAGAAGCAACAAAAAGTAAAATTAAAGTAAAATAGCTGCCCCAGAGAAACATTTGCCATTTGATGTAGCCTTGAAGTGTATAACTTATAACCAATTATATATTGATAAACATTGCAGAATGAAATAAGATATTTAGTAATACAGATTTGTTAATATATCGTCATGTGTCACGTGTATTGACAAACCCAATTACCTTCATCAAGTTTCAATAAAGGCTGTTGATCATGGGTGAGGATAAAGTTTAGACAGGATAACTAATCAGTGCCTTGTGTATTACCTATTGGAAATGTGCCAGGTGCTGAGGTCATTAAGTTTATTGCTTAATTGCCATAACGTACAGGTGTGTGGCATTTTCTGTAGACTGTTAGGTAATAACTTTATGACTATATTGTCTGGTGTGAAAAAGTAGTGTTAGGTAACTAAAAACCTCTCTAAAATGCTTTTCAGCGTTAATATTTTTATCTGGTTGAAATAGTTAAAACTGAAAAAGAATTTCATATTTACGATACATTTCCAACTTACATCACAATCAACAATAAATGTTGTGTTATTATTGACAATATTTACGTCACTCTAGATTAGTACCAGACTCTTTATCTCAAACACTGACCATTACTCACACAAAAGAACAATAATCTGTATCCTTACTATGAAAAATACATTAGTACGCGTACGTAACTCTAAGTTTTTATGAAGGTGGCAAATTGCGAATCAAGAGGTACATTTACTAAACACATCAAAGATTTGATTTTCATTATCACTAATAACTGAGTAATAAGGCGAAATACAGCTGCTCGGAACCTCGTATCCCAATGACGAGATCCGGAAGTTGCCGAGAGACAGACCATCGAAAGCAGGATCTCATCGTTACAGTCATGCAAAGCAGAAACACGGAGTTGCGATATTGAGTTGACACAAATGGCACAAAGTAGTAACAAGTATTCTACATATACTGGTCAATGGTCAATCAACTACACAGGGGGATAGTCGATTTGTCGAGGTGTTCAAACAAAAAACAGTCACAATGGCGGTAGATATCAGTTTGGGTTCACTCGATCGGCATTATCGGAGATTAACAACCCAAACAAACAACAACAACAACAGATAATTAATGTCAAACAGAATATGTTGATGTATTGATATTAATAGCTTTGGCGACTTAGGGGCTTTTTTTATAAGTACAATCAGTGAAAATATATACGTTCACGACCGCTGGAATCTATAATGTAAACAATGACACAGATCAGCCAGTCGTTAACGAGTCCTGTCTATGTCGTCACAACCCCCCTAGCACCTGATTGGCTAATAAAACGTTTCGCGTCTGTTTTCCGGAAGTGTTTATAAAACACGTTTTTTTCTGCTATTTTCAGGTGGATGTGAACTTAACTGTGTTATGAAGTATTTCCGCTAATCGTACCCCCTATGAGGATATATTATCTTTAACACTGAAGGGCTGTGACGTTCAGGGTTGTCATCATAAATTACATCTGTTTGGGTGTTTAAGGAAACTTTAAATATTTTTGGTTTTTGGCCTAATAGACACTGTTGTCTGGTTGCTATTACGAGGTTATTTTAATATTCTAGCTCCAGACAGCGAATATTTGCTCCGTGACGTCACTAATATACTCGCTGCCATCAGAAGGTTTCAGAGTGAAAAGGCTCTAACACAGCGCGTGCAACCAACGATTGCAGTCGCGCTCTAAAAGCGAAACTCCTAACTCATAGGATTCGTGAACAATGCAACTCCGAACAACGACTCAAGAATAGAGTTCGACAAATGAATATTTTTGTGATTTAATAAAGTTTCCCTTCCAATGATGAGACATATCAATTTGTCCATCAATTACCTATCTCATGAAAAAATAAATTTAAAGCAAACTACAACAACTTTTCCTATATTCATACGCCTAACGTTTAAAACATACTCTGGAACCGATTTATGTGTATGTAAACTAAATTCTTGGTTCGAGGTTATCCATGACGTCAAATCCTATTGTTGTCAGGAATCTTGACAACAATGCCCCCGCAAGCGAAGGCAGGGCTACTACCGTAGAGGTACTCGAAGGGAAGGCGCCCTGACTTGGAGGTTGTTTAATATTTAGACTTCAATGCTTGATTTCCTGTCATGCGCATTAGAAACAAAATGGCAGCCCCGACAAGAATGACAAATAAAACATGTTTCATTATTCAAGATACTTTAAGAGTTGCAGAAAAGTTTCCATGCAAAGATTGTGATAAAGTTCTAGATGGTAATCGATTTTTAGACCTACCCACAAGGCACAACAGTGGGATTTTATCCGTCCCCAATGAAATTTACCCGTGCGTTCGGCACAGAAATAAGGAGAATTTCGATCCCTAAACTTTCCACTCAGTGGACTGGGACTGGAGGAAACAACTGATAGAACACTATGATGGCACTGAGTACTCACGCCTCCTTGACGTAACCGATGGGCACACCGGGGGGAGACTGGATCTCCATCTCCTGGAGGTAACAGCACCAGAGGAGACTGCCGCGGCACCGGAACGGTCGGTGCAGCTGGATCAGATGTTGGCCTTGGTTGTCGGTGATGTTCATCTGGAATTCTCGTGCCGGTCCACACATCTGTCGCGTGCAGCAGTCCGTATCTGTGAGGGAGAGATCGTTCACATGGAATTATCAGCTCTTGCTGACACTAGGAGCCTTGCACACTTGACAAATCAATGCCAGACCATCTCCGTGTTGTAAATAAATGAAATTATTTTGCATAAGTAGTAATATCTTAATTTTCTTGGAAAATAATTGATTACTTCAAGAGTCGGAATAGGTGTTTTTGTAAAGAAACACTTCAGTTTTAACACATTTTTTTCATATTGTCTATGAGAACTGAAGCTAAACCTGTGGGCATGCACCAGCTGCCACAGGGGAACCATCAGGGCTACTGTCTGTTCTGCCTTTAACCACGGGAAGAACAGTCCTATCTAACAGACTCAGCTGCAAGCCATAGTGGGACTCTGGCAAGGGATCTGTCAATATCACTAGGTCACTATGGAGAGCTATACTATATGGTCATGGTCAGGGGGTCAATAAGGAGGTCAGGGGATCTTACCTTCCTTAGCATACATGAACTGCTGGTCGGCGGGATTGCAGATGGAGTACCTGTTGTTCCTCTCCCAACCCACAACAACTGAAAGAATAGAAAATCATTTACATTTTATTTGACTTAAAATAGTGCCTCTAAACTCAGACATATTGTTTATGGAAACTTACAAATGAAATATATAGCTTTACAACATGAAACAAATTGTTGCCAAACATGAAATAAAAATCTGATTAGACTAGAGCAATTGCGAGAGACCAAGAGTCTTTTGGAACCTACTACTGCACTAGCAATAGGCGATTGAGACCACATAAAACATTAACGTGTAAACCATGTAGCATTTCCCTGTTCCACTACACAGTTCCCTTGAGTTGTTGAGCCCTTATGGAAATCAAACCAGAGTCCTATGGATGCTGCCATCATTTCAAGGACAGGCAGAATTGCAAATGAGTATCTGCACAAAATTCCCATACCTACATCATACAGAATACAAGAATATTATTTCAATGACCCAGAGAAGAGTAGCCTCTGAATCAACATTTCTATTCGGGGTATAGTCCATTCCCTTTGGAAGGGGTGAGGGAGGGGGTTTAACATTGATATTCCGGGTGTCCAATCACAGTAGGTCTAATAATGACATACTGAGTAACCTGCAGGCAGTGTATAATTCAGTTAGAGTATCTCTGAGTAGGTGGGTACACGGCTGTGTAGTGCAGGCAACCTCTCCATGTCATGTAGATAAGAGTCTGAAAGATTTTCTTTTCACTTACTCCCTCCAAACCTTGATTTTTTTGTAGGAGCATAACAAGCTCATTGACTATATCCATGAGATTTTTCTATTTCATTGTAACAATTATTGTCAATGGAAACCAAAATAATGATACGACTATCTGTTTGTCCTTACCTATACTTTAGAAAAAAGTTAAAAAATCTACCAAATCATAATAATGGAAATGTTTGGTGTATTCAAACCCTGCCTGCATATATTTAGCCTTCATAAGCTGACCAATGGGAATAGGGGTTATATGACTTACTATAAATGACATAATAGTCTGTAGGTGTTCAATAAACAGAAATTACTGTCAAAGACAGCAGGATTAGAATGAAAGAAAGACGCACTGTTTCTAATGAAAGGAGGGCTTTATTTGTCATACAAGGTTTATCACCTTTAAAGAAATGTATGATGTTTTAACTCTAACGACCTTATATGCAAAAGGTCCATTGTGAAGCGTACAACCCGTTCTGTTCGAGGCCAGGTTAAAACGCGCCAAAACCAAAATGTACCATACCAAAACTCTCCAAAAGGTATACCAATATGCCTCACCTATTAAGAAGTGTATAATTTGACAGGCAAGGCAAGATTTTCATAGCTAATAGATATTTCCCATTTTCAAAAAAACAACAAATGCACGTGTCGAAGTGGAACATGTGCATTTCCCTTCACATTGCCCATTTTTAAAAAAAACAAATGTGAAGGGAGGTCACATCTGGAAAGAGGCTTTTTACCTCGATCTGGGCACTTCCGTCTTACGATGACGCAATAAAACTCGCTTTTCACTAATTGAAGTAATGTAGCTCTAATTAAGAAGGTGACATACACGTAATTCCACTTTTGAATTGGAGGTTGGTCATTTATGAATACGTTACGAGTGATACTTACCGATGTCACTTTATGAGTATGTTAATAACAGCACATATATCGGAGCTTGATATGCCTACGTGAATAGCCTTGTTATATATTGTATACATATGACCTGTATCGATGTCTCCCGTGCTTGTGGGCACAGTATATGTCCAAGATCTAAGTAGCTTGGCTTAAACAACACATATAACTTCAACCATGTATTTTTTTCCAACACGATCATTTGATTTAATGCTTTATTACACAAAAAGAACACATACTGTAAAATCATTTATTTTCGAGGGGTGTTATTTTCGCGCAAACATTAAAAATGACTGATTCGCGCGGTTTAATTTTCGCGCACATCGACTTGGCAGTAGCAAAAATTTAACGAGCAAATCTACATGCACCTTGCAGCAAAGATTACAGTGAATCTAGTAGTTATTAACTTATTAAAACAATAATATTTATTCAAAAAGTCAATGATCAAAAAAATCTTTATTTATTGTCATCAAACGTATTCAAGTACCTGTCGCCAAGTTTTCCCGGAAGTACACATTTGGAACGGTTTAGTTTGATCTTTAACTACAAAGAATAGTGTTCGAATGATGTGACTTCTCGAGATCTCGTTCTAAGAAATTTAATACCGAACCGAAAATATACCGAATGAGGGTCCTGTACCGCAATACACACCGAATCGAAGCTCAAGCGTATCGCAATCAAAACATTTGGACACGCATATTGGCTATCAAGAGTGGATTCCGACAGGCCGGATTATTGTGATGACTGTGTTTGCACAACAAACAACGTGCTTATCGGCGTACACACTTGTGAGAGCCCTAATTAGTGACTCGTCATTAATGAATGAACCATACCTTACTGTGAGTAATAAAATGTATCAACCAAAATATTTGTCTGTTATTGGTTTTCTTCACGTTCATAACCATAATATTTCGCGATGTTTTATTATTTTTTTTTATATACTTTTTGGTTTTGGCGCGTTTGAATTTCCCATACTCATTAAAAAATGGCTTCATTTCCGAAAACGAGTTGTTGACGATCATCATCCATCACAAACATAACGATCTATAAAGCAAATAATGACTACCGAATGCAATCAATCCCAAGCAATAAGACCAGATAAGACACTTTACAAGCAAACAGTGATCTATGTTGCAAAAATGCAATGAATGATATGCTTGACAGCGATCGGGTACGCGCGCAGTCATCTCAAAAGTTTTGACATACCTTCCAGTATATCGAAAATCTGATGGATTTGAACTCGATCGAGTCCCCCGAGATAAGCTAAACCTGGGGGTAATCCTTGGGGTAGCATGATAGTTGGGGGTGGATGGGCCACCATCTGCGTGGCCATTTTTCCATCTTGCGCGGGTTGGGTCACTACGGCTGCCATATTCTCACAACTGACTCCCGATCAAATCCACTGGTCGCCTCTGAAACCGGAAGAGCCACCCCTAAGCTTGAGGTTTTGCGATCTATTTTGATCGACCGAGAACACGATTGCGCGCAAGGGTTTGAGTTGTCTTGCGCGACAAAATTCGAAACTCTGAATGTACTCAGTGTGATAAACCTTTTATAAAAAGAAATATCGGTCGTCCTTTTTTCAATAATATCATCAACACAAAGGGATAGATCGTATGGCAATCTCTTTTGTTTTTAAAATCAAAATTATTTTACTTACAAATTCGATAATATTTAAAACGTATTTACATAAGTCACAATTCGTCCTGTCTGAAATTTGAGAATATTTAGTCTGAGTACTCTCCACAAAAACAAAACCTTAACATCTCAAAACAGATGAGGTAGAAAGTCAACACACACATATAATTCTAAATGTTGACGTTCAAATTATATTGACTCAAATAGTATCGGCAGCATAGCAACGACCGAGAGTTGTCATGCGCAAATAACCGAATTCATCTGAAAGTCCACTTAATCGCTTTACTGTGATTTTGGAGACGCACGGTAATAACTAAATCGTACTTTCGTATAATCCCGGACGTTAGACGACTCTTCAATGACGATGTCGCCATGCATGCATAGTCTAATTAAAATAAACCATGTTCCGAGGAATAAAAATTTCAAAATATTGAAATTTATCGAGATTCGAACCCGTTCTGTCTAGGGCTATTTTACAAGAGGAAAGTCCTAGACAGGACAAGTCTGTGAATACATTGAATCTTTACTAAACCTTATTGAAAATTATTGTGGTTGTAAGAGATATTAAGGTATTCAAGAGACAACATAATTAAAAAGGCAATTTCTCGTTTTTTTTGTTTCTTCAAATTTATCCCAATAAACATTAGTTTATGCCAAATGGAACATTTTCTCAATAGTCAATCTGATTATCCGTACTCGTAAAGGAAATAATGAAGCAATAAGCAAAACAACAGCTGTGAACAACTTTTAATCATTTTAGTTAGGTAAATATATTTTCATAAAATATATAGCATAACCGATCATGGTAAAGGCACTAGTGCAATCTAATATTTCGAAAACATGTATAATGCAAATATGATGCTTATCTCTCGATGTAACTAACGATCTGCACACAGGTAACCTATCAAACAAGTTATTTGGCAAATATGCACGTTTTCAAACTATTAATTTAATTTTAAAAGACCAGAAGTATTTAATTGCATTAAATACGAAATCGGAAATATTAAAATTTTTCATACACTTATCAAAGCTATAGTAAAACCACAGCCTCTATGATGAATTCAACAGGTATACTTTCACAACTTTTGCCCGGGTACAGAATATGTCAAACGATCTTACATGCGATCCCACTTAAATTTTGTTACCAACGTGTGAAAAGGAATGAATGACAGAAATGGTACAAGCACAAAACACCAATTTGTGAGGGGACGGGGATCTGAGTGTGTGATTTGGGGGAGGGGGATTTTTAAGTGGAAATTCTATATTATATACAAAATTCTTTTTACAATGGCAGTCAAGACGTCTCCCTCATTGACTGTATATATTTGAAATCAAAACTCATAACTTATTTGTTTTCAAGCTATTACTCTTAAACCATATTCCATGATAATTTGACTTGATTAACTGAGTTTAGTTTTTTATTCTGTGAAAAATTAACTGCACTGTTAGCATAAATGATCACTGATTATAAGAATGATATGATTTATTTCTTTAATTATGTTCATTTATACATCTATTGTGAACATTTATATTGCGACTGTTACCTCCGAATCTGTCAATTTTGACCCTAAAATGTGATTTTATCAAAATTTTTAAAATAAAAACAATAATTATTAACAACTCAATCTGACCATCAACATCAAAATATGTTTTCTTGAAAAAAACCTCTTTTTAAAACATTTAAAATAAAATCTTGATTGGACAGAAAGTGCTGCCAGTTTTGAAAACCACCCATTTATGATCACTCTATTGTACAGACACAAGTTTTTGTAACGTGAGAAGACGAAATCGCATCCGCATTTATCGAAATCAGCGAGTCGTATTTTTCTTTCCGCAAGTGAAACCGGGGAAATTGGTTTTACGATGTTAACTAATATTTCTTAATGAGAACCTTTCTCGATAACGACGTTCACAATCGCACGAACGTAACATATAACCTTCACCTTGGTTTATATTTAGTTTTTGTTTATCAATGTGTAGGCCTAGAGAAGATTGAGCAAGTTAGTTACGCTAGATACTGTTACAAACGCAAACCTTGTCTGTAGGTGCATATGTACTCCTGCACATATATACTGACAATACTTAAGCCTGTTAAATGTTGTAGGTAATCTACCCTGGTTAGACAGACAGACAATTGTTTATTTACGTCTCACTTCTGTACAACAATCATACCAAATACATATAATCAAGAAACATGGGTAAAAGGGTACAGAACCTGTCAATATGAGTTATGAGAGACAAAAAACGTAAAGACACAATTTTAAAAATATATAGGACATAAAATTGGTAAGTTTAAGAAAATAAAAGACGTTTCCTTCTCTGTAGTATTAAAAAGCAGGTTTTGGCAAAATAGTAAAACATGCCATCATCTTGACAAATAAAAGATTATCCCAATCCGTTAAAATATCAAAATCAACAACATGGGTAGATGAAAATTGAAAAAGGTTTTCTCTAATGCCCTTACACAAATGACAATGAAACAGTAGGCTGCATGTAGCTCCCCTTCGACATTATTATTGCAATTAAAACAAGTCCTTTCATTGACTGGTAGGTTTTCATATCGCCCAGTTTCTAATCGTATTATGTTTATAGTGGACTGTACAATAGACCAACACAAAGCCTTGCCATGGCTACTAATTATAGATCTATACGAACTTGACCTTTAGCAAGAGTTAATGTAATGAATATCAACAGCCTTCGTTATTATCATCTTATCTGTAAAAACACTTCATGTGTCGAATAAGCCTATTTAGAGGTAAAAGCCTATTTGAAAGCTAGGCTATTTGAAATCTCATCTGCGTTGTTTTCGCTAATATTTAGTAAATCATTTTTGAACAAATTCAAGGTATGCTGATGCTGGGCCAATTACATTTTGCTAGTCGATGTCGAACCGATGAGCAATTTGAAACCCGTCGATGCCATGTTCACAGCGCCAGCTAGCCCAGTTCAGATGGGTGGGAGAAGGGTTTTATTGTTTCATAATCGTATGTGTTTCTTTACCTGACTGCAAAAAAAACACACAAAAAACAGCCCTAAATATTTATGTTAGGACTCCGCCACCGAATATAATCGTTTTGAACAGGAAGTTTATTAATATATGAATATTCAATTTGGATAATGTAAAAAGTCCTTTGTACTAGGCTATACGTTTTGATCAAGGGATAATATGACGTAGCATGTAGTGTAGGCTACGCGGTTAGGAAACATTGCCTAACCCAGTTTCAGTCTAGGCTACTTTTCCACGGACGGGTGGTTCGATTGTTCTGCTATCGACCGACCTCCCGTGCTTAAGTGCAGAAATTATCATCATTCATGGAAAGAAAAGCTATTTGAACCGGAGGGAAGAAAAGGGAAGAATAAGTTACGAAATTACAGAACTTTTAAAGAGCACTTTGAAACAGAAAATTATGTGTTATGTCCACTTTCCCGTAACCACAGGAGTGCTATGGCCAAATTTCGTTGTGGAGTGGCTCCAATAAGAGTTGAGACTGGAAGATATGAGAACCTACCACTTAATGAGAGATGCTGTTTTAACTGTCCAAATACAGTGGAAGATGAAATACATATTCTGTTTTACTGTCCAATCTACGCTACAATAAGAGAAAGACTTCTTACCGCCTGTGATACAAGTCTACCTCATTTTAGTTTATTGCCTGATGTAGAGAAACTTGCCTTTATTTTTAGCTCCCGTGACCTAACTTTTATCGTTTCCAGAACCTGCTGTGATATTTTACATAAACGTCGGGAAATTTTATATAGATAATGTAAATAGATATTCTTACTGAATATTTTTGAATTTTATACCTGCAATTTTTAGTCATTTTTTTCTATTTATATGTACATATTATGTGTATATCTTATCTTTAATGTTTTAGTACATGTATACATTGTTTTATTGTCTCTCGTAAGTCGCTGAGTATTTTATGTAACGAGTGAGACATTAATAAGATTATCTGTCTGTCTGTCTGTCTGTCTGTCTGTCTGCAATGAGTCCGCACCTCGTGCTCTGGTTGAAGAATTTCGAAATAAATACGCCTCTTGGGCATATCTAAGCCAACAACCTGTTTCGCAAGTAATTGCGTAATAACCTTATAGACATACTGCCCACCTTATCTAAATACCTACTTGTATTCTCATAATTTCATAATTTACCGACTTAAAATACTTGTATTCTTAACAGCGTTAAGAAATATACAAGTAAATTTTGGATTTGAGTATTTCATTTCCCCGTTGTTAACATTTTTTCCTTTTCTTTCAGATAAATATATAGGGTATAAATATCCACGATCTATGAAAGAACTGATGAATGCTATTATGCTAATGGAGGTCTTTGGGATTAGGCAGACGGACAGACAGACATGTACAGACAGTCAAAAGTACATTTTTCAAATAACATAACTTTGCAGAAAGGTGGAAAACAGTTTTAACTTCTATAATGCTAGTTAATAGATTAAACACAAAAAAGCCTAAGATATATTAGAATTGGACCTATAGATTAAATGACATTAGTATGACATACACGTATTTTCGCTAAAATGAAATTCAGTTTTTTACAGACACTATTTAGAAGTTCTTGAAATGTAAACTTGGACGTCTATAGTAATAGCTAGGTATGCAAGTGTTCGTGATATGATTGAAAGTAGGGCACATGAGTAAGACATAAAACTTGTCCTCTATGTCAATCGAGAAATCTCTACATGTTCGTTGAGTAATTTCTAATCATTTCTGGGCCCATCTTCTTTTTCCTTTTAACGAATGGGAACTCAAGAGCAATTGTAAATTTCTTATTAGTAATATCATCTGACTACATTTCAAACTTGAGACAGTTTTTGATATTAAGATAACAACGAGTATCACTTTAACTGCTTAGCTGGTGATGCCACTGTTGTGAGTGTATATCATTCACTCTTTGCTTAAATTCACCTAAGAAATCATTACGTTACTTCAAAACTGGTTCAACCAAACATGTTCAACTCCATAATTAAGGAGTAGTTTCTCAACAAGTGTTATCCATGTTTCTATATTGAACTTTGTTTCTACGAGGTCCAAAAATACCGATATGTTAGGGTATAGGCTGTATTTGCATTGTATAATGGTTTAGGCTATGTGGCCGCCATTGTGACGGCGGTGCGAACATTGTGACGTCACAACCACACAATATTGTGACGTCATACGTGCAGCGGTATTACATAGCTTCTCCATTAATAATATAGTTAGGGTCATTTACGGGGTTTTGGGAAACATAATAAATAGAACATTTGACATTTCTTGTCGAATACCATGAATATCTCATCGAGTGAAGTAGAAATTTATATTTCCACGAGTGGCGTAGCTACGAGTGTAAATATATGATTTTTTACTTCACTCGATGAGATATCCATGGTATTCGACGAGAAATGTCAAATATCCTCTATTTATATGAGTGTCCATGACATACTATGTTTACGACACGAGTGCTTAATATTAGTATTTCCCGAGCGAGAGCGAGGGATATACTGATATTAAGGCACGAGTGTCGTAAACATAGTATGTCATGGACACGAATATGATATTCTGTTTATTACCGAAGTCGAGAAATCAAAGAAACTAATCAAAATCAACATCCAAGCATAGGCATAGGCGCTTTTGGAACACAACGTCATAGGCGAACTGTGACGTCAAAGCATTGTTTTTTACGTGACGTCACAATGAAAAAGTGATATGTTGACATCGTATGAAAAATATGAACCCCGATATGATTGCCATCGTAAGTAATAAACTAGTTTAATATCAACGTATAAATATCGGGCCTACCAAGGTAACGGATCAAATAACCTCCAAATGGATCAAATAACCTTATGAATGGATTAGATTACCTCAACAACGGTACGAATAACCTCAAAACGGATTCAATAACCTCGCATTAGCGTAATAATCTCTACTTGCGGTAAAATGTAATAACTTTTTACGTAATTTGTAATAACCGATTGCATTTCTCAAAATTACGAATTTAACAGGGGTTTTTGGTTAATAAACTGATTCACTTGCAAAAAGACAGAGGGACAGGAACAAAGACAGAGCGACTAGCAATGGGAAAGACGAAAAATAATGAAATGCTTTTCTTATGTTTATTTCTTTGTCTTGTTGTTTACCAATAAAATATGGACTTACTGAATGAGGGCTTTATGAATCATGATCATTGGACAGGAATAGTTTTAAAAAATTTAGCGTTTTAAATGAAAACAAGATCTTGTGAAAGATTGGCTGGATAGTTATAGGTACCAACGTTTTTTCCATCCAATTTTGCACACAAAAATATTGTTTTCATATAAATGTGTTTTTATTTCATTTGAATTTACCCGACCAAGTGGAAATTATCGATTCTACTCTTGTTTTAAAATCGTTTTTCATGAATTGTAATATCTATCACTCCCTAACTAATGTGAATGAAAGGAGATCATATATATTATTACGTTCACGTTCAAATAGGTAGTCGCAGGAT
Organism: Phorcus lineatus; assembly: GCA_921293015.1. Lineage (NCBI taxonomy): Eukaryota > Metazoa > Mollusca > Gastropoda > Trochida > Trochidae > Phorcus > Phorcus lineatus. Next base: position 14,043,387 of record OV121098.1, on the reverse strand, counting down.
GTCAACCCGCAAACCTGCTTTGATTAAAGGACAAAGTTAAGTTATGAAAATGTTACATTTTCAGGCTAAGGATTAATACATGTAAATATCCCTGTCCTACCTCCACAACTAAGGACATAGAAGGGTTACATTTTTAGGGTGGTGACCCTGTAAACCCTGTTTTGCGCTATGATATAATGCTGATTTATCATCCAAAACTGTGTTCCACAGGAGAAATCGCTTGTGGAAGATCAAGCGATATCTCCTAGCAGATATTGTTTTGACAGTAGATTTTGAACAATGCCCTGTTACAGTCAAGTTCATGACATCACAGTTGTTTTTCATCATCAAGTAATGACATCACAATGCTATGACGTCATAAACATGACGACGTCACAATGCTGTGACATCACCGCACTGAGAGTTTTAGAGTAGTGCAGTGTTCAGAAATATAATTTTTTCAGGGAATCGAAATGAAAACTGATTTTGAATGATAAATAGAATCTCACCCTCGTGTCTTCTGATATCAAATATATCAATTAAACGAAATAATGCAACACTTTATACGTATGACCTTGGTGTGGTTTAAACCAAAAAAGGATGTAATGTATTTCATTTATACTAGTACTCTTTTCTGAGTATTTATGCGTGGGGTATAAACATTACACGATTCCAGTTTACAACCATACTCCTACCAGTTGATAAAACAGAGAATATATCTGTAGAGTGATGGCCATAATAACAAGTATGAATTTGTAATTGTCCGATTGTAAATTTGTTGATTGTCTGAAATGGCAACTACATGAACACTGCTATATTTTTTGTAATGTTTGAAGCAATAGGTTTGAAATACAACCCAAGCTATACGGAGCCATCGAGTCTCTGTTAGCCATTTAAAGGTCTTTCCGATTAAAGCACGTTTTCCCCGTCAATTTTCCTTGGGTACAACTTTGTTAATTATTTTTGGTTTTCAATGTATTATAACGTTCACACATTATCACTTTTGTAGTGAGACTGTAGTTAATGATAATTTGACCTCGACATTACCTTACGAAGCAAGTCTAGGTATAGGAAATATAAAATATATAATGCACATGCAATATACCACCCTCATAGACATACGTATTGTTCTAAGGTTGGTTCTTGTAGGTCGTGACGGTCTTGGATAAGCTCAAATTATGCTGAGGGCGCTTATACGCAATTAATACGCGTGTCCACAAATGGTCTTCTTCTGACAGACCTACAGAAACGCAGAACCATATATAATACGCTTGCTGAACGAACTTCAAACAAATGTCAACAACAAGAAAATGCATTGTTCTTTTTGTGTATATCATTACAATCATGGCAGGTTAAGGGAGGTTTTGTATGAATATTATAGGTAATCTTTGAACATGCAGCCACAGTAGCACAGAAATCTGTTTTATAGTATATCTCTCTCTTTCAGATAGCACTATACTTCTACAGGTTTTAAAAGCGAAAAGTCCAAGCTACATACATCAATATTTTTAAACAGATATCATTAATCATGTATGTGTCAGTATCATTGATATCCAATATTAAGATGAAGCTTTGTAATATTTGAGCCTTTGGCTTACAACTCATATAAATACACAAAAGGCGAGTGCTGGCGAAGTTGAGGTTTTTTCGTATGTAATTGTGATACTTGATAACGTATGTCATCGCTCAAAAAGAAGCTCAATTATTTGAATGTTTTCAATTGCAAGACAATGTGTTTTAATGAAAGAAGCAGTTTTAAAATGAACGTAACATGATCGTTTAAACTATGCGAACCAATTTCTATACATCATTTGATTAAAAGGTGTTCACACAAAAATGGCCGCCAGTAGTTTCTTATTGTTTCCTCTACGACAACGGATAATCCGGTTGAGTAATGAGATGTTTTGAACCTCTGAAGAAAATACATCTCGCATAAACAAATGATTAATTGGGAAAAATTATTTTAAAAATCTTTTAAAAATCGTGCTATTGCCCCAGTAAGCGTTAGGGTTACGACAACCATACGAACTTGTTATACACAAAACAGTCAAAGGGCCCTAACCTGTTTCTAGTAGCGATCTTGAGGGGATATTTAATGTTGCGTGTTAATGATAGAATAAAAATATGAGTGAATCCAATAAATTAACGCCTGTCTAATGAAATTGCAATTGTCTGGGTGGCATACAGATCGTTTGTAACTTAATACGTAGACGCGCCGACTTTTCTGTCATAATCATCTACTGTCTCCAAAACATCTACCAATTTCTAGAGATATATAATAATAAATAATATAAAACACTGTATAATAATAGATTGTCAAATATCCCTTACCCCAGCCCCATCGCCATATATTATCTTAAATATTCGCTAGAATTTGTACAACTCAATGTTTCGTCCTATCTATGAATTTCTATATGATATTAGCAGGTTCAAGCCCTTATTTGGCGTCTGCATTTGCTGTTAAATATATCCGATCAAAGCTTGCCTAGGACATTTAGAAGCATACCATGTACGGTACAAACCGTTTCCTTCTATGTACAACGAGAAGCGTATGTAACCCTAAATATGTATGTTTATGCGTAAAATGAATCAAGCGGAAACTTCTTGAAGAATATTTTTTGATGTGTTAATATGAAATCTAAGTTCAAGTGAAGGGGCTTTTGAGTTAGTTTAATTAAGGTCCCCTTGATAATTCGGTTATTACAATTTACGTAAATATTTATTACATTTTGCCGCAAGAAGATATTACAATTTACGTCAGTTTTTATTACAATTTGCGTATTACAATTTACGTCAAGTTTTATTACAATTTGCGTTTTTATTACAATTTACGTCAAGAGTTATTACAATTTGCTGCAAGTATTACAATTTACGTTTTTATTACAATTTACGTCGTAACACGTCCTCTTCCAGAAAGGCAGATCAATCCAAAACCATCTTCGAGCCAATGGTAAGCCCCCATCATCCACTAGAGAAGACCCTGCTGTTGTAGTTTACCACATTCACTGTGAATGTGGAGAATCCTACATAGGCGAAACTTCCCGACCCCTGCCGATTAGAATCAAGGAACATCATACATCTGTACTTGAGAAAGACTCCAAATCAGCCATATCGGAGCACGTGAAAGCCAACCCCAGCCACAACATCCTTTGGAAAGACATCAAAGTCCTGGAAACCAACCACTCAGACTACAAAATTAGAAAGTTTTTGGAATCTATCAAAATTTATCGGTTTAATCCTTGAACCTCCTATGAACCGTGATCAAGGCTATCACCTACCATCAGCTTATCCCCATGTAATTATAACCAATCAGTAGTAACTCAATTTGTCCATTCGTCTTCCTCTATGCAACTTGTACTGTAACAACAACCAATCACCTTGTACATCAACCTTATCAACCTTATCGATATAATTTAATTAATTCTTTGTGCTTCAATCTACTCAATTGTACAAGCCTATTCCAATTTATGCATATATTCCTTCTTATATCATGTCCAAATTCACTTGCTTGATAACAGTGTTAGTATCTACACCGAAACGTCGCAATCCTACAATAAAGAAGTTCTAGATCTATATAACTTGTTCTCTATAGAGTCTTGTAGATGATTCTAGCTCACGTTCTCTAGTTGGTGTGGTGAGGTGACTTAAACGCCGCTTTCAATCACAGCAGCTGGTATTAATGCAGGGAGAAAGCCCGAAACACCAATGTGGCTATGTATTACGGTGAAACCTACGAGCATCGGCTGGAACTAGCCAACCATTGGTGTCTCTGGTTGGTGAACATTTGATTGATAGATAATGGTGAATTACGTCGGTTGCATATTCAACATACTAGGTTGAATATTCAAGATACTGAATTAAATATTCAATATACTGAATTAAATATTCAATAAACTAAGTTAAATATTCAAGATACTGAAGTTTAATATTCAAGATACTGAAGTTTAATATTCAAGATACTAAGTTAAATATTCAGGATACTGAGTTGACTATTCAAGAGACTGATTTGAATGTTCAGGATACTAAGTTAAAATATTATTCAATATCTGTTGCTGAAAAGAATCATTCTAGTGATATTCATACAATATAACAGTATAATGTTGTGTTTCCGACAGAAAACCGGAAAGTGACTCGCATGTACATGTGTTTGTGTTTATAAATACCGGTAAGATGTTTGAATATACCCTGAAATTGCAGCCGTAAGATCAATGTTCAAATCGTGTAAGTGGAAAAACAAAACAAAAAATATCACAAAAATCAGATTTGCACACAACGTCATATTTATTTCGTCAATTTCGACCATTATTAATACGTGAGAAGTGTACATTTATAAAATGTCTATATACAATTGAAGACAATGGACATTTCAGTCTCTGTATTTGGGACAATCACGTTTCACTGTATTTCACATATCGTTCACAATTCTCGATTTTCCCTTACTCCTGTTGTGCCTTCAGGACAAAACATTGTCTTCAGGTTCAAGTTTTGTCTTCAGGTCCAAGTTATGTCTTCAGGTCCAAGTTTTGTCTTAAGGTCCAAGTTTTGTCTTCAGGTCACAGTTGTAGTTTCAGGTCCAAGTTTTGTCTTCAGGTCCAAGTTTTGTCCTCAGGTCCAAGTTTTGTCTTCAGGTCCAAGTTTTGTCTTCAGGTCACAGTTGTAGCTTCAGGTCCAAGTTTTGTCTTCAGGCCCAAGTTGTGTCTTCAGGCCCAAGTTGGTGGTGTATTCTATTTTAAAGGAGTACATCTGTGGCCAAGACGACTGGATATCATTAAAGAACTTACTTCACCTGGCACATGTCTACAAAGAGCTGTTCTAGCGTTGCCTTGGAGTCTTACAGACAAGATATCTCTGCCGAGTGACAAACAGTCGCCGTCTTCTTCGATGGCAAAGTAAGTGGCCATTGCGACAGCTGGGAAGACGATAGACATGGTTGTGGTAGACTTCGATCTGTGCGACGTCAATAAAGCTTACCTCGGGTTCGTGTCGATGTTTCAAAAGGAGAAATTCAATGTGACCAATTCGTTTTTAAAACGTGCTTTTATAGGCCAGTATTTGTAGCAGGCGGGGTTAAAACATGGAAAACATCTACGCAACTTATACGCAGGTCTTTATAAGTCAAATAATTGGCTAAGAACTTGTTTATACAACGTTTTTTTATGGACTGTCAGGTGACCTTAGTGTGAGCAACTTTGATAAGAGAAACATTCTGCATATAGTTTTGATCTATATTTTGACAATCTATCCTGGGGGATCTCTCCCAGCGCATGTTGATGGCTTAATAAGTGTATATTTGCCTTGTAAGTAAGAAGGCAAAACGTGTTCACGTTGCACTCCTATAAAAAGCTCTAACTTCCTCAGTGTCTTGATAATTATATAATAAATGAAACAATGGTTTGATGGATTGATGGATGGACTTGTAAATAAATTAACATAGATATATAAAAATATATGAATAGATAAATAAATATACTAAGAGTTTTATATATTTGTCAACTTCTTTATTGTAGGGAATGTGACATTTGATGCTCACACACCATAATTAGCATCTACAGCCCCTTGCACTAAGTTTAAATTGTTTCCATGGAAACCAAGTAAAATGAAAAATTTAGAATAACCAAAGTAGCAAAAGGCACACTAGATCTAACCAAATACCAGGTTTAGTAAAATGATACTCATTAGATTTTAAATTTTAGGTTGGAAAATTACCCTACCCCTAAATACACAAAATTCAAATTGTTTCCCTCAAAACCAGAAAAATGATTAAAAACTGAGTAACCAAAGTAGCAAAGGCACCTCTACATCACTAGATCTAAACACATACCAAGTTTCGAACCAAAAATATTGAGTGGTTTTTGAGAAATGGCTCGGAAATGAAAGCATTCCCCTATATAAATTATTAAAATTGTTTCAAAGGTAAATAAGAAAAAAATTCAGAATTACCAAAATAGCAAAGGCACCACTCCACCACTAAACCTAACCACAAACCAAGTTTCGTAAAAAATATATAGAACGGTTTTTGAGATATGGCCCGCATACGGGTTTCGGACGGAACTGAAAACATTATGTTAAAGCTTTTTGCGGGGCACATAATGAATGGATGGATGAATGAATGAATGAACGAATGATTGGTTGGATGGATGGCTCGATGGATAGATAGTTGGATGGATAGAAAGATAGAAAGATATTTTTATGAAAAACTACTTGTTATTCCTTAGGCTAAAATTGTCATTGTAATATGTTACCTTAGATGACAGCTGCGGGTTCACAAGAAATACATAATTTTTTAGTATTGACCTGTTGATTACGTGTTATGCTTGTCGATATTGACTGTCTTCTTATTGTATTTCTTAATCATGAAAGGTGCATTTACTTTTATCCTTTAATTTCATTTTTTTGCAATTCTATGTAAAAATCGAAAAATTAAACTCAGCTTCTTGTTTTTGTGTTTCTATTCAATTCCGTTGATTTAGTAATCTCATTTGTTCCCTTTACTTTTGCACACTCAGTTTCTTAACTGAATCTGTAAATATGTATTGTTAGATATGTGACATACAAGCTATTGGAAATAACTTATTTTATGCTGTATTCTGATATTTGATTTGGCTTTATGTGATTCGTTTGAAGATACCGCCGTCTTCAAGTAAATTCGTTTTGCAGTTGTACTATTGAATTAATTCGGTGCAATTATAACATTTATCTTCACTGTTGATTATATCATTCAAAAATGTTATACATGCCTTTGACATTTTCGTATACTGCATTGTTTCAATATTAATTATGATGGTGTTATTATTCCATAACGGCTGAGAAAGAATATCAGATTGACATATTCCCGCATTTGTGTAATACAATGACCCCATTCTTTCTAAACGTCCACCCAAAAATCGTTTCTACTTGGCGTACAGACATTATCAATAATGGTTGTCTCATTACACCCCAGAATGACTCTCATACATAGCTGAAGGAACCGCTTCGTGACTGTGACGTCATTAGCCGGAAACATCTTCGGCATCATCTTAGCAAATAGACTATAGACCTTATTCACGCGACGCCATTTTGAGAACGAGAACGAGGCTAGGAACGCTTTCGTTTCAACATGGCCGCAGCGTGGCTAAGGTCAATTGCCAGATGTTTTCCCTACCAAGATATCAGAGCCCACTAATCGCTGAAACATGTGATGTTGACGCCCCAACGTCAACGTTTAAGATAAAAATCGGCAAGAACCGTGGAGATATGACAGGCAAAACTGGTATCCCCATACATGTTGGACCACCATGGATGACAAATCAACAAGCACCAGTCAATCATACAACCAAGAGAGGCGTTGGTAAATCATACAGCAAGAATGACGGATAAACCTAAAAAGTTTTCATTTAGAGCCACTATAATGACTAGGAAGACGGTGCTCGAAAACCGGACAATCAACTATCACTGATTCAGTTCTTTTCTGAGTCATCCTTGTTACCAGTAATTAACCAGTAATTTGTCCTTCAAAATGTTGGCAAGACATTAATTACATTTTTCAAACCTCAGTTTGATATTTTGTATCATGGAAATGCGAGAAGAGTTTTATGGTAATCCACACATTATTGTTATTATTATTATCATCATCATCATCATCATCATCATCATCATCATCATCATCATCATCATCATCATCATCATTATTATTATTATTATTATTATCATCATCATCATCATCATCATCACCATCATCATCATCATCATCATCATTATTATTATTATTATTATTATTATTATTATTATTATTATTATTATTATTATTATTATTATCGTTATTGTTGTTATTGTTGTTGTTGTTGTTGTTGTTGTTGTTACTATTATTATTATTATTATTATCATCATCACCATCATTATCATCATTATCATCATTATTATTATTATTATTATTATCGTTATTGTTATTGTTGTTGTTGTTGTTGTTATTATTATTATTATTATCTATATGTTTCAATCCCTTCTCTCATCGAAAAGATACTATGAAGAACACCTAAGCATCACTTTTGTATAATACACATTCTTACCCAAGCGGGCACTAACATGCCGGGTATTAAAGTTTTCATTATGGGCATGGGAATTACAGTTTTTCTAAAAATAAGTCGAGATCTGATTGGCTGACAAAAACTATTTCTATTCGTTCGTTCAGTGAGTCTAGCGTACATGTGTCAAAGAAATCTCCAAAAAAAACCATTTGTATTGGATAATATGAAACGTAAATGTTTTATATGTGGTTTGTTTTACTATTTCGTTCATTTAGGACTATCTTGCTTAATATATGATCTACACATTTAAATGAATTGCTGAGACTACAGCGCCATGACATAATCGTTGTTCGTCGCGCATGAATACAATGACCAAGTTCACTTGCAACTCGTCTTCACGAAGGAATTTTCTAAAAGTGAATATTCTTAGATTTGATTTGGGTAAGAAAAAGAATAACCAACTCAAAGCTCGGAATTACGGTTTATCTGTCCTTCGTGAATTATTTTGATAAATTCCTCGCCAAAGCTCGGAATTTATAACAGTTTTTTGTTTTCGAGAAAGATTAATTGTCTCAGTTTTATCAGGGTTGAATTTAACTTGCCACTTATCTGCCCAAATAGCTATGCGCGCAAAGCCGTCGTTCAGAAACGATGCAGCAATATCGCAATCATCGACACTTACGTAAATGGAGATGTCGTCAACAAATAAGCGTATGTGACTATCGATGCCATAAACTATATTGTTTATGTATCTGAGGAAAAATAACGGACCTAATACGGAACCTTGTGGAACGCCGGTGTCACGAAATAAAACCGCCGCCGGTATAAAATCTCCCCCCGGCAATTTTGTACCGGTACAAAACCGCCCCCCTCAGTATAAAATCGCCCCCCTCCACGAAATAAAATCTCCCCCCAGAATAGATTCGCCCCCCTCCAAAAATGCTTTTAAAATACTTTTTACATCTTTAATTGCATGAAAGGGGAGTTAGATATATATAATGTATAGTTTAATGCTTGATAACGAATATTATCGGAGTTATTTCAGCGATTCAAGTAAACCTAATTTATTCCCGTAAAAGGGGAGATGTGAAATACAATCACTTTATTGGATAACTTAGATACATGTAATCATATAATTGAATTATTAATAAGACCCAAGGTGAACTTGTATTTTGGTACACTAAAAGTTGGGATTTGTAACGGAATTGGCATTTGTTGCATTTAAAATGTTTGCGGTAAACTCCCTTGCGGCTGGTTGAGTGCACATCTAGCTATTTTTCCGCTTTATCAAGGAGTAAGCATCCATTGCAAAACGTTTAGATTCTATACTTGGTTTGATGCACATAACATATACAGGTAAAGGGGCGATTCTATACTGGGTTTGATGCACATAACAATGTACATTTAAAGGGGGCGAATCTATACTGGGTTTGATGCACCTACTTATTTACAATAGTGGGGACGATTCTATACTGGGTTTGATGCACATAACATATATAGGTAAAGGGGGCGAATCTATACTGGGTTTGTTGCACCTACTTATTTATAATAGAGGGGGCGAATCTATTCTGTGTTTGATGCACCTACTTATTTATAATAGAGGGGGCGATTCTATACTGGGTTTGATGCACATAACATATATAGGTAAAGGGGGCGAATCTGTTCTGGGTTTGATGCACATAACATATACAGGTAAAGGGGGCGAATATATACTGGGTTTGATGCACATGACATATATAGGTAAAGGGGGCGAATCTGTTCTGGGTTTGATGCACATAACATATACAGGGAAAGGGGGCGAATATATACTGGGTTTGATGCACATAACATATACAGGTAAAGGGGGCGAATCTATACTGGGTTTGATACACATAACATATACAGGTAAAGGGGGCGAATATATACTGGGTTTGATGCACCTACTTATTTACAATAGTGGGGACGATTCTATACTGGGTTTGATGCACATAACATATACAGGTAAAGGGGGCGAATATATACTGTGTTTGATGCACCTACTTATTTATAATAGAGGGGGCGATTCTATACTGGGTTTGATGCACATAACATATATAGGTAAAGGGGGCGAATCTGTTCTGGGTTTGATGCACATAACATATACAGGGAAAGGGGGCGAATATATACTGGGTTTGATGCACATAACATATACAGGTAAAGGGGGCGAATCTATACTTGGTTTGATGCACATAACATATACAGGTTAAGGGGCGATTCTATACTGGGTTTGATGCACATAACAATGTACATTTAAAGGGGGCGAATCTATACTGGGTTTGATGCACCTACTTATTTACAATAGTGGGGACGATTCTATACTGGGTTTGATGCACATAACATATATAGGTAAAGGGGGCGAATCTATACTGGGTTTGTTGCACCTACTTATTTATTATAGAGGGGGCGAATCTACACTGTGTTTGATGCACCTACTTATTTATAATAGAGGGGGCGATTCTATACTGGGTTTGATGCACATAACATATATAGGTAAAGGGGGCGAATCTGTTCTGGGTTTGATGCACATAACATATACAGGTAAAGGGGGCGAATATATACTGGGTTTGATGCACATGACATATATAGGTAAAGGGGGCGAATCTGTTCTGGGTTTGATGCACATAACATATACAGGGAAAGGGGGCGAATATATACTGGGTTTGATGCACATAACATATACAGGTAAAGGGGGCGAATCTATACTGGGTTTGATACACATAACATATACAGGTAAAGGGGGCGAATATTTAATGGGTTTGATGCACCTACTTATTTACAATAGTGGGGACGATTCTATACTGGGTTTGATGCACATAACATATACAGGTAAAGGGGGCGAATATATACTGTGTTTGATGCACCTACTTATTTATAATAGAGGGGGCGATTCTATACTGGGTTTGATGCACATAACATATATAGGTAAAGGGGGCGAATCTGTTCTGGGTTTGATGCACATAACATATACAGGGAAAGGGGGCGAATATATACTGGGTTTGATGCACATAACATATACAGGTAAAGGGGGCGAATCTATACTGGGTTTGATACACATAACATATACAGGTAAAGGGGGCGAATCTGTTCTGGGTTTGATGCACATAACATATACAGGTAAAGGGGGCGAATATATACTGTGTTTGATGCACCTACTTATTTATAATAGAGGGGGCGATTCTATACTGGGTTTGATGCACATAACATATACAGGTAAAGGGGGCGAATCTGTACTGGGTCTGATGCACCTACTTGATTAAGAATATAATTTACTCTCACATATTGAAAAATGTTTGACATCAGTATATATCGCCCCCTTTACCTTTATATGTTATGTGCATAAAACCATATGTGCATATACAGGTAAAGGGGGCGATTCTGTACTGGGTTTGATGCACATAGCATATACAATAGAGGGGCGATTCTATACTGGGTTTGATGCACATAACATATACAGGTAAAGGGGGCGATTCTATACTGGGTTTGATGCACATAACATATACAGGTAAAGGGGGCGATTCTGTACTGGGTTTGATGCACATAACATATACAGGTAAAGGGGGCGAATCTGTACTGGGTTTGTTGCACATAACATATACAGGTAAAGGGGGCGAATCTATACTGGGTTTGATGCACATAACATATACAGGTAAAGGGGGCGAATCTATACTGGGTATGATGCACCTACTTGATTAAGAATATAATTTACTCTCACATATTGAAAAATGTTTGACATCAGTATATATCGCCCCCTTTACCTTTATATGTTATGTGCATAAAACCATATGTGCATATACAGGTAAAGGGGGCGATTCTGTACTGGGTTTGATGCACATAACATATACAGGTAAAGGGGGCGAATCTGTACTGGGTTTGTTGCACATAACATATACAGGTAAAGGGGGCGAATCTATACTGGGTTTGATGCACATAACATATATAGGTAAAGGGGGCGAATCTGTACTGGGTCTGATGCACCTACTTGATTAAGAATATAATTTACTCTCACATATTGAAAAATGTTTGACATCAGTATATATCGCCCCCTTTACCTTTATATGTTATGTGCATAAAACCATATGTGCATATACAGGTAAAGGGGGCGATTCTGTACTGGGTTTGATGCACATAGCATATACAATAGAGGGGCGATTCTATACTGGGTTTGATGCACATAACATATACAGGTAAAGGGGGCGATTCTATACTGGGTTTGATGCACATAACATATACAGGTAAAGGGGGCGATTCTGTACTGGGTTTGATGCACATAACATATACAGGTAAAGGGGGCGAATCTGTACTGGGTTTGTTGCACATAACATATACAGGTAAAGGGGGCGAATCTATACTGGGTTTGATGCACATAACATATACAGGTAAAGGGGGCGAATCTGTACTGGGTTTGATGTACATAACATATACAGGTAAAGGGGGCGATTCTATTCTGGGTTTGATGCACATATAGGTAAAGGGGGCGATTCTGTACTGGGTTTGATGCACATAACATATACAGGTAAAGGGGGCGATTCTATACTGGGTTTGATGCACCTACTTATTTACAATAGAGGGGGCGATTCTATACTGGGTATACAGTATACAATCGCCCCTCTATTGTATGAGTATGTGCATCAAACCCAGAATAGAATCGCCCTCTTTATGTTATGTGCATCAAACCCATACTTAAAGCAGGTTGTAAAAACGAATTAGAACAACTTAATAAATCCTTAAAAAGTCGTTTCTAATACAAAATATTTTTTCAATCAATCTTTTATGTCATTGTTTCAAAACAACTATTCATCGTGGTAAATAAAATATGTCTACAATCAATACTGAAACTAATGCAGAAAAAATTTGAGGGGGGAGATTTTATTCTAAGGGGGGAGAGAAACAATTCCGCCGGGGGGCGATTTTATACCGGTATAAAATCTCCGGGGGAGGGTTTGTCCCGGTACAAAATCGCCGGGGGGAGATTTTATACGGGGGCGAATTTATACCGGGACACCGGCAAGCACAGGTTTATAATTGGAACTGTCTCCATTAATGACGACTTTCTGTAATCGATTTTCTGAATAATTTTCAAACCATCTCAAAAGAGAGTCACAGATGCCATAATTTTTAAGTTTAGAAATGATTCCCTTGAGCCAAAGCTTGTCAAATTTCTTACTTATGTCGCAATATACAACCCTAACCTCTTTACCTTCATCAAGCGCTTTCTCAATAAAATCATATAAAAATGTTAACTGGTTAGCGGTTGAGTCACCTGGCATAAAGCCGGACTGTAAGTTGGTTATTATTATGATATAAGATATCATTGTCTCAAAAGTAGTTGAAAATAAGTTTAGGTAGGTTTAGTCAACGACCCCAGCTGTTTATGTAGAAATACCTTTCATTATATTTTTGACTGTAAATTTTTTTAAGTTCAGCGCAATAGATTATTGAATAAGGTATCAAATGTTACTCTAGGGAGAGTGCCCTTAGATGTTAGCTTAATCCTTAGCAGATCTATTGCTTTATGAAAACTAATCCATATCTAAATATTTACAAATGTGTATTCAAGAAACAAAGAGATTTAGGTGTGCCTTTTAACCAAAATTTCTTATTCAAAATACAGGAGAGCAATGCTATCATTTAGAAGTGGGTGGCTATTGAGGAAAGACTGTGAAAATGAGGATTCAAACTCAGTACTCACGCTTTCAAGTCAACGGAAGATGAAGTACATGTTCCAAGTGTTGCCCTATTTATAAGGAACGGTGCCAACAATGTCAACCAATTCTTAATTCCAAATTAAAGACTCTACCTGGTGTCAAAGAACAATGTCATTCAAAATTTCAATTTCCAATTTCCTCAGCCTAACGGCCTTGGACGAGTCCCTTGTGTCAAACTAATGGAGATTTTGAGGACCAAATCTAACTTAAACGTAAGTCACTTCCAACTACTGAAGGTTGCTATCTACTGATAGATATATGTTAACTAAGCATCAAATCACATCAAATTTATTAAAAGATATAATTTTCTTTCAAGTAAAGAGTTATTTTTTTACCTACTTAATGTGTATACCACAAAACATTGGCAAACCTTGAATAACTTATTGGAATCTGGACATTAATTGAAAACTCTGTGAGGGTAACTAGATTTGATTATGTCTATTGGATACAATGCAGTGGCAAGTAGGAACTAATGTTTACACAACGGAGTTTTATAAGCTAGTTAGTGTTCAACTTCAGATTTATGAGAAGGATTTTCATTGAACTTGTTTATGTGACCATTTATATCTGAACACTCCTGCCAGAGGCTCGGCAACTTTGTCTGCATTAGAGAACTGATCTACACGCGGTCAGGTTTGGGTGCAATACTATACTGAATTGCCGCGCAGTACCACCCATGGTTCGCTAGTTCAAGCCGATGCTCGCGGTTTCACCGCAATGCATGACCACAATGGTGTTGCGGGCTTTCTCCCTGCAAAAATACTAGAAGCCGTGATATAAGTGAAATAACCTTGAAAGCGGCGTTAAACACCAAGTCACATCACCTCACCTATATCTGAACACAATGATTCACGATGACTGGTCAGAATGTATAACTTCAGGTAACTTACGTTTGACGGTAAATATTGCAGCACCTTGAGTTTCACGGTCACGACTATTTACCATACATAATGAGAGCACCTGGCACAGGTGCAAGAAATCATCAATCGTCGATAGAATTCCCCGTAGAAAAAACTTCATTGCAACATTTATCAACAACTTCAAAGGTAATGTATGTATCGTTTTACATGTTTGAGTTGTGTCTTATACCTTACGATCTTGAGTTTGAACAAAGGCTATAATCTAAGATTATTGAGCTTCCTATTGAAACGATGGGCAGAATTTATGTGCAGCAATTATCTAAAAGAGGAAACAAAATTTTGGGTGATTCTTCCCATCAACTTTTCTTGGAATATTCGACATTACCTTCTGGACGTAGGCTGCCGACTTTTCGAACAAACAGATTCCGTCAATCATTCATTCCCTGCAGCATTAGAGAAATAAATTCTGTCTAATGTTACATCACGTTTTTCATGTTAATTATCTATCCTAGCCATTGTTAACTGTTTTCGACATGAATTGTTTTGAATACTATGTTATTATTTGTTTTCATATTTCTGTAGAATTGTAATTATACGAAACAAATTTCCCTTTTGGGACAATAAAGATTATCTTATGTTATCTTATGTTATCAAATCTTGTCTTGTCTTGTCCTGTCTTGTCTTTTCTTCTCTTGTTTTGTCTTGTCCTGCCTTCTCTTATCTTGTCTTGTCTTGTCTTTTGTCTTGTCTTGTCTTGTGTCTTGTGTCTTTTCTAGTCTTGTCTAGTCTTGTCTTGTCTTGTGTCTTGTCTTGTGTCTTGTCTTGTGTCTTGTCTTGTCTTGTCTTTTCTAGTCTTGTCTTGTCTTGTCTTGTCTTGTCTTGTGTCTTGTCTTGTCTTGTCTTGTCTTGTCTTGTGTCTTGTCTTGTGTCTTGTGTCTTGTCTTGTCTTGTCTTGTCTTGTCTTGTCTTGTCTTGTGTCTTGTCTTGTCTTGTGTCTTGTCTTGTCTTGTCTTGTGTCTTGTCTTATCTTTGAGTCCAGGTAAATACAGTTAAGGTGATATTGGTCATTTTATGAAAACTAGTCGATACATCATCTTATCATTCCTTCTTTACCAAACACTGTCAAAGGCTTTGGAATATTTTCACACCGAAAAATTATATAGCATTTCATTGTTAGCTATCGATTAACATGCTTGGATGTACAATTCAAGCAATTGGTGTACAGTTGAGCGAAATTCTTATCTAAATCATTTCCTCCGGACAGTTATTATGAACACGACACATAGGTTTCATATTCAATTCTCATCTACCCTAAGTTTTGTGTATTAAAACATCATTCTACAAAAGTTATGAAACAGTTTTGTTTTTGAACTATATAAAAGACACGAAAAGCGAAACTGGATATAACACCTTGCTTTCTCATGCTGTTATGTAAATATGTTGTGAAAATATCTGGTACAAAACTAGCTTTGCATTGAATTATATATGTCACGGTGTTATTCGGTTGATTGGAAATGTTACACAATGAAGCCCATATTGGATGGACAAATACATTATCTTTTGCAAATTTGTCAGTAAATCGCGCTTATAAATGTCACCATTCGTAGAGGTCAACTAAAACAAAGTAGGTAAAACGGAATTTCACGATATTGGGTATATTCTCCATTTGACCCGAATCGTTTCGTTACAACGGCGCCTAATCGACGGAATGTCCACTCACTTGATCCCATAAGTGCTCATCGGGAGGATGATCAGGTGACTTGGAAGGCCAACATTAAGCTGAAATTATTCTGCTACATTCTGCTAGGATTTCCCTGTTGTATCAAAGCAAAATAAGGAAGAGCAATGCCGTTGAAAAAGGGGGATGTCAGGTCACCAACACAAGAGAGGTTGCCCTTGACACAATCACAAGTTCAGTTCGGTTGCTTGTTATTCATATCGTGAACCAACATAAGATCATTCCCCCCTATGACACAGGGGCGCACGTTATTGTCTGAATTCTCTGGTAGGGTGATGATATAAGCTTTCGTTTGTTTGTATTATCGTTTAGAAAAGGTTCTCATTTTTACAATATAAACTGAACGCCAAAAGAAATGTTACAGAGGAATTTGCTTCATAGAAAAGAAATCATAGAAAAATCATTAGTTTAACGACAGATTGTATGTGATCAGTATCTGGTATGTCCGCCGTCGGCATTCAAACATGCCTGAACTCTTCGTCTCACGGAAAACGTCAATGGTCTGATGAAAACAGGTGGTATCTGCCTCCATTCGGCCATCAATGCAGCAATAAGTTGTCTACGTGTGAGTGGTTTGTGTCGACGTTGACTGATCCTTCGATCGATGTAATCCCAGAGGTGCTCGATGGGATTCATATCGGGCGATCTGGCAGGCCAAGGCAAAACGTGGACGTTGTTGACCTTGGCTTTAGAAACCGCCTGTTACGACGTAAATTGTAATAAAACGTGAATTGTAACACTTGCAGCAAATTGTAATAACTCTTGGTGTAAATTGTAATAAAAACGTAAATTGTAATAAAACCTGACGTAAATTGTAATACGCAAATTGTAACAAAAATTTACGTAAATTGTAATAATCTCTACTTGCGGTAAAATGTAATAACTTTTTACGTAATTTGTAATAACCGATTGCATTTCTCAAAATTACGAATTTAACAGGGGTTTTTTGGTTAATAATTAAGAAAGACAGAATAAAACCGTGGGAATGTTCATTACCGTTTTACTGCAACAAGTCAAGTAGAAAAAGTTGTGACAAAAAAGATAGACAAACTGATTCACTTGCAAATAGACAGAGGGACAGAAACAAAGACAGAGCGACTAGCAATGGGAAAGACGAAAAATAATGAAATGCTTTTCTTATGTTTATTTCTTTGTCTTGTTGTTTACAAATAAAATATGGACTAACTGAATGAAGGCTTTATGAATCATGATCATTGGACAGGAATAGGTTTAAAAAACATTAGCGTTTTACATGAAAACAAGATATTGTGAAAGATTGGCTGGATAGTTATAGGTACCTACGTTTTTTCCATCCAATTTTACATACAAGAAATATTGTTTTCATATAAATGTGTTTTTACATGTATTTCATTTGAATTTTCCCGACCAAGTGGAAATTATCGATTCTACTCTTGTTTTAAAATCGTTTTGCATGAATTGTAATATCTATCACTCCCTAACTAATTATTAATATGAGTAAAAGAAGTTCGGATGTCAACCCGCAAACCTGCTTTGATTATATATTCCAGGACAAAGTTAAGTTATGAAAATGTTACATTTTCAGGATAAGGGGTAATACATGTAAATATCCCTGTCCTACCTCCACAACTAAGGACATAGAAGGGTTACATTTTAGGGTGGTGACCCTGTAAACCCTGTTTTGCGCTATGATATATATAATGCCGATGTAGTAAAAAAGTGACAGAAAAAATAGGTTTCATCCTTAAAAGCTGTTGTTTACTTCTTTCTTAAAATGTAAAAGTTGAATATATCGAAATTGTTTGTGGTTACCTTATGTATCCGATTCAGTCTCTACTCAATACCGAAAGGCCTACAGTACATTATCATGAAATTAAACGAAATAATGCAACACTTTATACGTATGATCTTGGTGTGGTTTAAACAAAAAAGGATGTAATGTATTTCATTTATACTAGTACTCTTTTCTGAGTATTCATGCGTGGGGTATAAACATTACACGATTCCAGTTTACAACCATACTCGTTCCAGTTGATAAAACAGAGAATATATCTGTAGAGTGATGGCCATAATAACAATTATGAATTTGTAATTGTCCGATTGTAAATTTGTTGATTGTCTGAAATGGCAACTACATGAACACTGCTATATTTTTTGTAATGTTTGAAGCAATAGGTTTGAAATACAACCCAAGCTATTCGGAGCCAACGAGTCTCTGTTAGCCATTTAAAGGTCTTTCCGACTAAAGCACGTTTTCCCCGTCAATTTTCCTTGGGTACAACTTTGTTAATTATTTTTGGTTTTCAATGTATTATAACGTTCACACATTATCAATATTGTAGTGAGACTGTAGTTAATGATAATTTGACCTCGACATTACCTTACGAAGCAAGTCTAAGTATACGAAATATAAAATATATAATGCACATGCAATATACCACCCTCATAGACATGCTAATTGTTCTAAGGTTTGTTCTTGTACGTCGTGACGGTCTTGGATATGCTCAAATTATGCTGAGGACGCTTATATGCAATTAATACGCGTGTCCACAAATGGTCTTCTTCTGACCGACCTACACAAACGCACTTGAACCAGATTTAATACGCTTGCTGAACAAACTTCAAACCAATGTCAACAACAAGAAATGCATTGTTCTTTTTGTGTATATCACTACAATCATACCCATCATGGCAGGTTAAGGGAGGTTTTGTATGAATATTAAAGGTAATCTTTGAACATGCAGCCACAGTAGAACAGAAATCTGTTTTATAGTATATCTTTCTCTTTCAGATAGCACTATACTTCTACAGGTTTTAAAAGCGAAAAGTCCAAGCTACATACATCAATATTTTTAAACAGATATCATTAATCATGTATGTGTCAGTATCATTGGTATCCAATATTAAGATGAAGCTTTGTAATATTTGAGCCTTTGGCTTACAACTCATATAAATACACAAAAGGCGAGTGCTGGCGAAGTTGAGGTTTTTTCGTATGTAATTGTGATACTTGATAACGTATGTCATCGCTCAAAAAGAAGCTCAATTATTTGAATGTTTTCAATTGCAAGACAATGCGTTTTAATGAAAGAAGCAGTTTTAAAACAAACGTAACATGATCGTTTAAACTATGCGAACCAATTTCTATATATCATTTGATTAAAAGGTGTTCACACAAAAATGGCCGCCAGTAGTTTCTTATTGTTTCCTCTACGACAACGGATAATCCGGTTGAGTAATGAGATGTTTTGAACCTCTGAAGAAAATACATCTCGCATAAACAAATGATTAATTGGGAAAAATTATTTTAAAAATCTTTTAAAAATCGTGCTATTGCCCCAGTAAGCGTTAGGGTTACGACAACCATACGAACTTGTTATACACAAAACAGTCAAAGGGCCCTAACCTGTTTCTAGTAGCGACCTTGAGGGGATATTTAATGTTGCGTGTTAATGATAGAATAAAAATATGAGTGAATCCAATAAATTAACGCCTGTCTAATGACATTGGAGAATAAGATTGAACGTACAAAATGTACTTTGACGGACATGACGGGTGTCATATAAGGGTTACATGTACATGCAGCCGTGTCACTGTTTATCTAATGCAGCATTACTAGAAAACATTCATTGTTGAAAAGTATGTTCTTTTGCATTGACTTAGTTTAAGAATTTGGAATTTGGGCGCTATATAAATACTCTAATTTAGATATTAATTACTGCCATCATGAAATTAATAGAATAAATAAATGTTAACAAAATATTTTCATTTTATCTGGTTTGGGTGGCAATTGTCTGGGTGGCATACAGATCGTTTGTAACTTAATACGTAGAAGCGCCGACTTTTCTGTCATAATCATCTACTGTCTCCAAAACATCTACCAATTTCTAGAGATATATAATAATAAATAATATAAAACACTGTATAATAATAGATTGTCAAATATCCCTTACCCCAGCCCCATCGCCATATATTATCTTAAATATTCGCTAGAATTTGTACAACTCAATGTTTCGTCCTATCTATGAATTTCTATATGATATTAGCAGGTTCAAGCCCTTATTTGGCGTCTGCATTTGCTGTAAAATATATCCGATCAAAGCTTGCCTAGGACATTTAGAAGCATACCATGTACGGTACAAACCGTTTCCTTATATGTACAACGAGAAACGTATGTAACCCTAAATATGTATGTTTATGCGTAAAATGAATCAAGCGGAAACTTCTTGAAGAATATTTTTTGATGTGTTAATATGAAATCTAAGTTCAAGTGAAGGGGCTTTTGAGTTAGTTTAATTAAGGTCCCCTTGATAATTCGGTTATTACAATTTACGTAAATATTTATTACATTTTGCCGCAAGAAGATATTATTACAATTTACGTCAGTTTTTATTACAATTTGCGTATTACAATTTACGTCAAGTTTTATTACAATTTGCGTTTTTATTACAATTTACGTCAAGAGTTATTACAATTTGCTGCAAGTATTACAATTTACGTTTTTATTACAATTTACGTCGTAACACGTCCTCTTCCAGAAAGGCAGATCAATCCAAAACCATCTTCGAGCCAATGGTAAGCCCCCATCATCCACTAAAGACCCTGCTGTTGTAGTTTACCACATTCACTGTGAATGTGGAGAATCCTACATAGGCGAAACTTCCCGACCCCTGCCGATTAGAATCAAGGAACATCATACATCTGTACTTAAGAAAGACTCCAAATCAGCCATATCGGACCACGCGAAAGCCAACCCCAGCCACAACATCCTTTGGAAAGACATCAAAGTCCTGGAAACCAACCACTCAGACTACAAAATTAGAAAGTTTTTGGAATCTATCAAAATTTATCGGTTTAATCCTTGAACTTCCTATGAACCGTGATCAAGGCTATCACCTACCATCAGCTTATCCCCATCTAATTATAACCAATCGGTAGTAACTCAATTTGTCCATCCGTCTTCCTCTATGCAACTTGTACTGTAACAACAACCAATCACCTTGTACATCAACCTTCTTAACCGTATCAATATAATTTGATTAATTCTTTGTACTTCAACCTACTCAATTGTACAAGCCTATTCCAATTTATGCATATATTCCTTCTCAAATCATGTCCTAATTCTCTTGCTTGATAACGGTGTTAGTATCTACACCGAAACGTCGCAATCCTACAATAAAGAAGTTCTAGATCTATATAACTTGTTCTCTATAGAGTCTTGTACATGATTCTAGCTCACGTTCTCTAGTTGGTGTGGTGAGGTGACTTATACGCCGCTTTCAATCACGGCAGCTGGTATTAATGCAGGGAGAAAGCCCGAAACACCAATGTGGCTATGTATTACGGTGAAACCTACGAGCATCGGCTGGAACTAGCCAACCATTGGTGTCTCTGGTTGGTGAACATTTGATTGATAGATAATGGTGAATTACGTAGGTTGCATATTCAACATACTAGGTTGAATATTCAAGATACTGAATTAAATATTCAATATACTGAATTAAATATTCAATATACTGAATTAGATATTCAATATACTGAATTAAATATTCAATAAACTAAGTTAAATATTCAAGATACTGAAGTTTAATATTCAAGATACTGAAGTTTAATATTCAAGATACTAAGTTAAATATTCAGGATACTGAGTTGACTATTCAAGAGACTGATTTGAATGTTCAGGATACTAAGTTAAAATATTATTCAATATCTGTTGCTGAAAAGAATCATTCTAGTGATATTCATACAATATAACAGTATAATGTTGTGATTCCGACAGAAAACCGGAAAGTGACTCGCATGTACATGTGTTTGTGTTTATAAATACCGGTAAGATGTTTGAATATACCCTGAAATTGCAGCCGTAAGATCAATGTTCAAATCGTGTAAGTGGAAAAACAAAACAAAAAATATCACAAAAATCAGATTTGCACACAACGTCATATTTATTTCGTCAATTTCGACCATTATTAATACGTGAGAAGTGTACATTTATAAAATGTCTATATACAATTGAAGACAATGGACATTTCAGTCTCTGTATTTGGGACAATCACGTTTCACTGTATTTCACATATTGTTCACAATTCTCGATTTTCCCTTACTCCTGTTGTGCCTTCAGGACAAAACATTGTCTTCAGGTCCAAGTTTTGTCTTCAGGTCCAAGTTGTGTCTTCAGGTCCAAGTTTTGTCTTCAGGTCCAAGTTTTGTCTTCAGGTCACAGTTGTAGTTTCAGGTCCAAGTTTTGTCTTCAGGTCCAAGTTTTGTCTTCAGGTCCAAGTTTTGTCTTCAGGTCACAGTTGTAGCTTCAGGTCCAAGTTTTGTCTTCAGGCCCAAGTTGTGTCTTCAGGCCCAAGTTGGTGGTGTATTCTATTTTAAAGGAGTACATCTGTGGCCAAGACGACTGGATATCATTAAAGAACTTACTTCACCTTGCACATGTCTACAAAGAGCTGTTCTAGCGTTGCCTTGGAGTCTTACAGACAAGATATCTCTGCCGAGTGACAAACAGTCGTCGTCTTCTTCGATGGCAAAGTAAGTGGCCATTGCGACAGCTGGGAAGACGATAGACATGGTTGTGGTAGACTTCGATCTGTGCGACGTCAATAAAGCTTACCTCGGGTTCGTGTCGATGTTTCAAAAGGAGAAATTCAATGTGACCAATTCGTTTTTAAAACGTGCTTTTATAGGCCAGTATTTGTAGCAGGCGGGGTTAAAACATGGAAAACATCTACGCAACTTATACGCAGGTCTTTATAAGTCAAATAATTGGCTAAGAACTTGTTTATACAACGTTTTTTTATGGACTGTCAGGTGACCTTAGTGTGAGCAACTTTGATAAGAGAAACATTCTGCTTATAGTTTTGATCTATATTTTGACAATCTATCCTGGGGGATCTCTCCCAGCGCATGTTGATGGCTTAATAAGTGTATATTTGCCTTGTAAGTAAGAAGGCAAAACGTGTTCACGTTGCACTCCTATAAAAAGCTCTAACTTCCTCAGTGTCTTGATAATTATATAATAAATGAAACAATGGTTTGATGGATTGATGGATGGACTTGTAAATAAATTAACATAGATATATAAAAATATATGAATAGATAAATAAATAAACTTTTATATATTTGTCAACTTCTTTATTGTAGGGAATGTGACATTTGATACTCACACAGTCATCAAATACCATAATTAGCATCTACAGCCCCTTGCACTAAGTTTAAATTGTTTCCATGGAAACCAAGTAAAATGAAAAATTTAGAATAACCAAAGTAGCAAAAGGCACACTAGATCTAACCAAATACCAGGTTTAGTAAAATGATACTCATTAGATTTTAAGTTATAGGTTGGAAAATTACCCTACCCCTAAATACACAAAATTCAAATTGTTTCCCTCAAAACCAGAAAAATGATGAAAAATTGAGTAACCAAAGTAGCAAAGGCACCTCAACATCACTAGATCTAAACACATACCAAGTTTCGAACCAAAAATATTGAATGGTTTTTTAGAAATGGCTCGGAAATGAAAGCATCCCCCTATATAAATTATTAAAATTGTTTCAAAGGTAAATCAGAAAAAAAATTCAGAATTACCAAAATAGCAAAGGCACCACTCCACCACTAAACCTAACCACAAACCAAGTTTCGTAAAAAATATATAGAACGGTTTTTGAGATATGACCCGCATACGGGTTTCGGACGGAACTGAAAACATTATGTTAAAGCTTTTTGCGGGGCACATAATGAATGGATGGATGAATGAATGGGTGAATGAAAGATTGGTTGGATGGATGGCTCGATGGATGGATAGTTGGATGGATAGAAAGATAGAAAGATATTTTTAGGAAAAACTACTTGTTATTCCTTCAGTCTACAATTGTCATTGTAATATGTTACCTTAGATGACAACTGCGGGTTCACAAGAAATACATAATTTTTAGTATTGACCTGTTGATTACGTGTTTTGCTTGTCGATATTGACTGTCTTCTTATTGTATTTCTTAATCATGAAAGGTGCATTTACTTTTATCCTTTAATTTTATTTTTTTTGCAAAATATTATTTGTCAGAAGATTCTTTGTAGAAATCGAAATATTGAACTCAGCTTCTTGTTTTTGTGTTTCTATTCAATTCCATTGATTTTGTAATCTCATTTGTTCCCTTTACTTTTGCACACTCAGTGTGTTAACTGAATCTGTAAATATGTAGTTAGATATGCGACATCCAAGTTATTGGAAATAACTTATTTTATGCTGTATTCTGATATTTGATTGGCTTTATGTGATTCGTTTGAAGATACCGCTCATTTTGCAGTTGTACTCTTGAATCATTTCGGTGCAATTATAACATGTATCTTCACTGTTGATTATATCATTCATAAAAGTTATACATGCCTTTGACATTTTCGTATACTGCATTGTCTCAATATTAATGGTGTCATTATTCCATAACGGCTGAGAAAGAATATCAGATTGACATATTTCCGCATTTGTGTAATACAATGTCCCCATTCTTTCTAAACGTCCACCCAAAAATCGTTTCTACTTGGCGTACAGACATTATCAATAATGGTTGTCTCATTACACCCCAGAATGACTCTCATATATAGCTGAAGGAACCGCTTCGTGACTGTGACGTCATTAACCGGAAACACCTTCGGCATCCACTCAGCAAATAGACTATAGACCTTATTCACGCGACGCCATTTTGAGAACGAGAACGAGGCTAGGAACGCTTTCGTTTCAACATGGTCGCCGCGTGGCTAAGGTCAATTGCCAGATGTTTTCCCCACCAAGATATCAGAGCCCACTAATCGCTGAAACATATGATGTTGACGCCCCAACGTCAACGTTTAAGATAAAAATCGGCAAGAACCATGGATATATGACAGGCAAAACTGGTGTCCCCATACACGTTGGACCACCATGGATGACAAATCAACAAGCACCAGTCAACCATATAACCAAGAGAGGCGTTGGCAAATCATACAGCAAGAATGACGGATAAACCTAAACAGTTTTCATTTAGAGCCACTTAGAGCTAGGAAGACGGTGCTCGAAAACCGGACAATCAACTATCACTGATTCAGTTCTTTTCTGAGTCATCCTTGTTACCAGTAATTAACCAGTAATTTGTCCCACAAAATGTTGGCAAGACATTAATTACATTTTTCAAATCTCAGTTTGATATTTTATATCATGGAAATGCGAGAAGAGTTTTATGGTAATCTACACATTATTATTATTATTATTATTGTTATTGTTATTGTTATTGTTATTGTTATTGTTATTGTTATTGTTGTTGTTATTATTATTATCTATATGTTTCAATCCCTTCTCTCATCGAAAAGATACTATGAAGAACACCTAAGCATCACTTTTGTATAATACACAATCTTACCTAAGCGGGCACTAACATGCCGGGTATTAAAGTTGGCATGGGAATTACAGTTTTTCTAAAAATAAGTCGAGATCTGATTCGCTGACAAAAACTATTTCTATTCGTTCGTTCAGTGAGGCTAGCGTGCTTGTGTCAAAGAAATCTAAAAAAAACCCATTTGTATTGGATAATATGAAACGTAAATGTTTTATATGTGGTTTGTTTTACTATTTCGTTCATTTAGGACTATCTTGCTTAATATATGATCCACACATTTAAATGAATTGCTGAGACTACAGCGCCATGACATAATCGTTGTTCGTCGCGCATGAATACAATGACCAAGTTCACTTGCAACTCGTCTTCACGAAGGAATTTTCCAAAAGTGAATATTCTTAGATTTGATTTGGGTAAGAAAAAGAATAACCAACTCGAAGCTCGGAATTACGGTTTATCTGTCCTTCGTGAATTATTGTGATAAATTCCTCGCCAAAGCTCGGAATTTATCATTCTCTCCAAACAGAGGTAGCTCCGTCATAAATTTCTATACTACCTCTGTCCTAATACGAAGGTTTCTTGTGCTTTAGGCATATGCCCCTACCGGCGCGATATTGCAACTTAAACTACCTGGCAATATTTCAACCAATGAAAACACCGAATGCATGAATAACATATTTGTTGACACACAGGCCTATGTAATGATGCAGTTGCAAAAATGAGGCGTTTTTGTACTATAAAGAAGACTCAAAGTGCCAGGTGCATATTCGGAAAAATTTGCTTTTGGAAAGCTTACGGAAATAATTTAGACGATTTAAATGATACATTTTGAAACGGCGTCGCTGATTGCACAACTAACTTTGATTGCATCCAATCAGATTTCTACATTTCGTGCACAAGAAACCATTGTATTAGGACAGAGGTAGTATAGGAATTTATGACGGAGCTACCTCTGTTGGGAGAGAATGGGAATTTATAACAGTTTTTTGTTTTCGAGAAAGATTAATTGTCTCAGTTTTATCAGGGTTGAATTTAACTTGCCACTTATCTGCCCAAATAGCTATGCGCGCAAAGCCGTCGTTCAGAAAGGATGCAGCAATATCGCAATCATCGACACTTACGTAAATGGAGATGTCGTCAACAAATAAGCGTATGTGACTATCGATGCCATAAACTATATTGTTTATGTATCTGAGGAAAAATATCGGACCTAATACGGAACCTTGTGGAACGCCGGCAAGCACAGGTTTATAATTGGAACTGTCTCCATTAATGACGACTTTCTGTAATCGATTTTCTGAATAATTTTCAAACCATCTCAAAAGAGAGTCACAGATGCCATAATTTTTAAGTTTAGAAATGATTCCCTTGTGCCAAAGCTTGTCAAATTCCTTACTTATGTCGCAATATACAACCCTAACCTCTTTACCTTCATCAAGCGCTTTCTCAATAAAATCATATAAAAATGTTAACTGGTTAGCGGTTGAGTCACCTGGCATAAAGCCGGACTGTAAGTTGGTTATTATTATGATATAAGATATCATTGTCTCAAAAGTAGTTGAAAATATGTTTAGGTAGGTTTAGTCAACGACCCCAGCTGTTTATGTAGAAATACCTTTCATTATATTTTTGACTGTACATTTTTTCAAGTTCAGCGAAATAGATTATTGAATAAGGTATCAAATGTTACTCTAGGGAGAGTGCCCTTAGATGTTAGCTTAATCCTTAGCAGATCTATTGCTTTATGAAAACTAATCCATATCTAAATATTTACAAATGTGTATTCAAGAAACAAAGGTGTGCCTTTTAACCAAAATTTCTTATTCAAAATACAGGAGAGCAATGCTATCTTTTAGAAGTGGGTGGCTATTGAGGAAAGACTGTGAAAATGAGGATTCAAACTCAGTACTCACGCTTTCAAGTCAACGGAAGATGAAGTACATGTTCCAAGTGTTGCCCTATTTATAAGGAAAGGTGCCAACAATGTCAACCAATTCTTAATTCCAAATTAAAGACTCTACCTGGTGTCAAAGAACAATGTCATTTAAAATTTCAATTTCCAATTTCCTCAGCCTAACGGCCTTGGACTAGTCCCTTGTGTCAAACTAATGGAGATTTTGAGGACCAAATCTAACTTAAACGTAAGTCACTTCCAATTATTGAAGGTTGCTATCTACTGATAGATATATGTTAACTAAGCATCAAATCACATCAAATTTATTAAAAGATATAATTTTGGTTTCAAGTAAAGAGTTCCTTTTTTACCTACTTAATGTGTATACCACAAAACATTGGCAAACCTTGAATAACTTATTGGAATGTGGACATTAATTGAAAACTCTGTGAGGGTAACTAGATTTGATTATGTCTATTGGATACAATGCAGTGGCAAGTAGGAACTAATGTTTACACAACGTAGTTTTATAAGCTAGTTAGTGTTCAACTTCAGATATATGAGAAGGATTTTCATTGAACTTGTTTATGTGACCATTTATATCTGAACACTCCTGCCAGAGGCTCGGCAACTTTGTCTGCATTAGAGAACTGATCTACACGCGGTCAGGTTTGGGTGCAATGCTATACTGAATTGCCGCGCAGTACCACCCATGGTTCGCTAGTTCAAGCCGATGCTCGCGGTTTCACCGCAATGCATGACCACAATGGTGTTGCGGGCTTTCTCCCTGCAAAAATACTAGAAGCCATGATATAAGTGAAATAACCTTGAAAGCGGCGTTAAACACCAACTCACATCACCTCACCTATATCTGAACACAATGATTCACGATGACTGGTCAGAATGTATAACTTCAGGTAACTTACGTTTGACGGTAAATATTGCAGCACCTTGAGTTTCACGGTCACGCCTATTTACCATACATAATGAGAGCACCTGGCACAGGTGCAAGATATCATCAATCGTCGATAGAATTCCCCGTAGAAAAAACTTCATTGCAACATTTATCAACAACTTCAAAGGTAATGTATGTATCGTTTTACATGTTTGAGTTGTGTCTTATACCTTACGATCTTGAGTTTGAACAAAGGCTATAATCTAAGATTATTGAGCTTCCTATTGAAACGATGGGCAGAATTTATGAGCAGCAATTATCTAAAAAAGGAAACAAAATTTTGGGTGATTCTTCCCATCAACTTTTCTTGGAATATTCGACATTACCTTCTGGACGTAGGCTGCCGACTTTTCGAACAAACAGATTCCGTCAATCATTCATTCCCTGCAGCATTAGAGAAATAAATTCTGTCTAATGTTACATCACGTTTTTCATGTTAATTATCTATCCTAGCCATTGTTAACTGTTTTCGACATGAATTGTTTTGAATACTATGTTATTATTTGTTTTCATATTTCTGTAGAATTGTAATTATACGAAGCAAATTTCCCTTTTGGGACAATAAAGATTATCTTATGTTATCTTATGTTATCAAATCTTGTCTTGTCTTGTCCTGTCTTGTCTGATCTTATTTTCTCTTCTCTTCTCTTATCTTGTCTTGTCTTTTCTTCTCTTGTTTTGTCTTGTCTTGTCCTGCCTTCTCTTATTTTGTCTTGTCTTTTGTCTTGTCTTGTCTTGCCTTGTGTCTTGTCTTGTCTTGTCTTGTCTTGTCTTTTCTAGTCTTGTCTTGTCTTGTGTCTTGTCTTGTGTCTTGTCTTGTGTCTTGTCTTGTCTTTTCTAGTCTTGTCTTGTGTCTTGTCTTGTCTTGTCTTGTCTTGTCTTGTGTCTTGTCTTGTCTTATCTTGTGTCTTGTGTCTTGTGTCTTGTGTCTTGTCTTGTCTTGTGTCTTGTCTTGTCTTGTCTTATCTTTGAGTCCAGGTAAATACAGTTAAGGTGATGTTGGTAATTTTATGAAAACTAGTCGATACATCATCTTGTCATTCCTTCTTTACCAAACACTGCCAAAGGCTTTGGAATATTTTCACACCAAAAAATTATATAGCATTTCATTGTTAGCTATCGATTAACATGCTTGGATGTACAATTCAAGCAATTGGTGTACAGTTGAGCGAAATTCTTATCTAAATCATTTCCTCCGGACAGTTATTATGAACACGACACATAGGTTTCATATTCAATTTCTCATCTACCCTAAGTTTTCTGTATTAAAACATCATTCTACAAAAGTTATGAAACAGTTTTGTTTCTGAACTATATAAAAGACACGAAAAGCGAAACTGGATATAACACCTTGCTTTCTCATGCTGTTATGTAAATATGTTGTGAAAATATCTGGTACAAAACTAGCTTTGCATTGAATTATATATGTCACGGTTTTATTCGGTTGATTGGAAATGTTACACAATGAAGCCCATATTGGATGGACAAATACATTATCTTTTGCAAATTTGTCAGTAAATCGCGCTTATAAATGTCACCATTCGTAGAGGTCAACTAAAACAAAGTAGGTAAAACGGAATTTCACGATATTGGGTATATTCTCCATTTGACCCGAATCGTTTCGTTACAACGGCGCCTAATCGACGGAATGTCCACTCACTTGATCCCATAAGTGCTCATCGGGAGGATGATCAGGTGACTTGGAAGGCCAACATTAAGCTGAAATTATTCTGCTACATGAATATGTGTACAACACGTGCGTGCGGTCTAGGATTCCCTGTTGTATCAAAGCAAAATAAGGAAGAGCAATGACGTTGAAAAAGGGGGATGTCAGGTCACCAACACAAGAGAGGTTGCCCTTGACACAATCACAAGTTCAGTTCGGTTGCTTGTTATTCATATCGTGAACCAACATAAGATCATTCCCCCCTATGACACAGGGGAGCACGTTATTGTCTGAATTCTCTGGTAGGGTGATGATATAAGTTTTCGTTTGTTTGTATTATCGTTTAGAAAAGGTTCTCATTTTTACAATATAAACTGAACGCCAAAAGAAATGTTACAGAGGAATTTGCTTCTTAGAAAAGAAATCATAGAAAAATCATTAGTTTAACGACAAATTGTATATGATCAGTATCTGGTATGTCCGCCGTCGGCATTCAAACATGCCTGAACTCTTCGTCTCACGGAAAACGTCAATGGTCTGATGAAAACAGGTGGTATCTGCCTCCGTTCGGCCATCAATGCAGCAATAAGTTGTCTACGTGTGAGTGGTTGGTGTCGACGTTGACTGATCCTTCGATCGATGTAATCCCAGAGGTGCTCGATGGGATTCATATCGGGCGATCTGGCAGGCCAAGGCAAAACGTGGACGTTGTTGACCTTGAGGTACTGTAACGTCACTCTGACTACATGAGGACGAGCATTGTCCTGTTCTGTTGAAAAAATTTCACTTCAATTATTGCATGATCGGAAATAGGACAATTGATCCCACCCATGAAGAACTGGCGACAACTTATTTACCATTAAAGTTACAGGTCTGCTATTTTAGCACAAAACACTAAACTTATTGAGTGTTACAACACAACAAAGCAAATTCCCCTGAACACGTCACTTGTTATTATACTCATATTCAAAGAGATGTAACATTTCTTTTCGCGTTCAGTTTATGCTTTAGAAACCGCCCCATTTTTATCTTGATGTAGTAAGTTGTCTTAGACCTTTCGTTCGACACATTTTAGCTGAAAACCATAGTACAATATTTTGTAAGGATATGTATAACACGCGTCCTGGTTACTCAGAACTAAACGAACATTCGGAAAGAAGATAGTATTTTGAGTTAGAAAGGTTATTTTTTTCAAAAGTATCCTCACTGAACACATAAACATTTCCTTACAATAATTTCATTAAAAGTGTTAGTTTTTACACTCCACACTATATTATTCCTACCGAACAATCTGCTTTTTTATAAAGGGAGACAGAACAATGTTTCAAATTGTATTATATTTCTGCGTTTCTACGGTTGAAAGCGCCGTGTTGTTGCACCGCCTATCGCGTGGTAGTGGTGTCTCATGCTGTGCAAATTTCTCGAGAAATGCATAACATTTGTGTCCATAACAAGTTTATCAAATCATTTGATATCAATGCCTCTATAACTTAAAAAATCGTTTTAGATTATTTTATGAATGTTTTTATGTAATTTGAAATGATTATCACCATAGCTACATCAACAACTTCAACGGTTTGCTTTCATAAGAAAATGTACTTATTTCTTATGTTTATATATATAAATCGTGCTTGCTAAGTTCGTTAGTTGTGAGACACGATTTCTCTTATTCATTGCACAGTTTGGAGATGAGTATGGTGCACGTAGTTACGGCATCCAATCTCATCAAAACATACAGCTGCGTGCCAAAAGTTTGTTAACATATCTGAATATACTAGTGCAAATATCATGTAATTTGAGATGCCTTTGAGGTATAGTAGCGTTGCGAAAAAGAAACGTATTACATTGAATTTTCAATACACATATGCAGATCCAAGGCAAAGGTTTACCGTACCCCACAATTACCCATAACAGTTTTGGCAGGTCATTGAAGTGACCAGGAGTCAAAATTCCGAAAACACTAATTTTAATTTTTCTCCATAAAATCCTTTATAAGTTATCAACTTCTTAAAAAATTAGACACGTTTGTTCCTTAGCACAAAGTCATTGTGATTATATTGGTTTTAATTTCAGAGGGTCGATATGGAACATTTTATTCGACATTCATCGAAATCGAAATTTCGAAAATGTGACCCCTTCTGTCTATTTCAATATGCCAAAATTCGAATTTTTGCACGAGTGACAAGACAATGCCAAAATGAGTTCAAGAATGGCTATTTCACACATGGACAGTGTGTGATCCATTGTCAGTCTCTCTGAAGTTAATCTATTGACGTTGAAACGAAACCAAAATCATGATATTTGCACTACGATTCAGTGGTAAGTGAACAAACTTTCGGTATGCAGCTGTATACAAAATGCATCACTACGTACATCACGCGTGTAGATCTATAATCTGCTTAACGTAGTGTAGCAATATTGGATTTTAGATTTGAGATTGGTACACCATCATAAAAAATTTAAAAAAAAGATAAATGTCCACCTCTTTATCACAATGATGGTATTTGTAAAAAAATGGTAACGAAAAAGCAAACATACAAAATGATTACTTTATTGACAAAGCTAAGATTGATTCCCCAGACAATCTGCTACAATCTATTATTGATAGAAATGATGATTCATTAAGCGAAATTATCTTAACACGAACCGAAGTTAAAGATATTCTTTTATCAGTTGATATAAATAAGGAAAGGGGCCCTGACAAACTAAGTAATAAGTTTATCAAACTAACCACGGAATCGCTAACTACCCCGCGTACATATTTATTCAATAAGTCATTATGTGACTGTAAATTTCCTTCCATTTTGAAGGAAGCTTCTGTTTTTTCCTTTGCACAGAAGGGCAGGGTAAATGAATGTCAGAATTATAGACCTGTTGTGCTTACTAGCTGCATTGGGAAGGTATTTGAAAAATGTGTTTTCAAATATGTATATGTAGCGTATTTGTATTCGTAACACAAAACCAGTTATAATTAACCCTGTTATCCATACGATATCTTTGTATGAAAGAGTGCGCGCCAGTTACTGTACCGGATGTGCCGTTAGCGAGAGAGCAGACCTCATGGCTGCTGATTGTACTTGACTGTCATGTAATATCGAACAAGCATCAATACACGAATCCTCCAGAACGTAACAGTGTTTGTTATAATGCCATAGTCATCACAGTATTCAACTTTTTTCGAGGTAATAATGTTTTAACCAATTTGCAGCCAGGTTTTATGTCGGGTGATTGTACTGCGTTTCAACTTATTTATATATACGATTTCATTGCAAATGCTCTAGATAATGAAAAAGAAGTCAAGGCTGTTTCCGGTGATATAAGTAAAGCTTTTCTCTGACGTGACTTGATGTTATCTCTATAGGATTGTACGGCGACTTTATCAAATCGCTCACAGATGAATAAGGGAACTCTTGCAATGCAGATTTAGAGGTAATTTAAGGGTAATTTTCGATAAAGATCTGCAACTAGACTAAAGAACATAGTTTGAGTTTATTTTGTATGCATGATGATGATTTTGATATAATTGCTATCATTGTTGGATATTGTGCATAAGTGAAGATCGGTTGTATGACACCGAATTCAATTCAAGGTGTTCATCTGAATATAGAAGAAGAAGAAGAAGAAAAGTTTATTTAAGTGTCGCACAACATACAACATTGGGTGATGGCATTTTAAAATAATGCATAAAAAGTTGCATGTTGCTCGACCAAACATGGCCTACGGGACACTATTCAACAGTTAAAAACATATACTATGATATTCAAACACATTCATACATATGAAATAAGTACCTGGGAATAAACTAAAAATATAAACATTAAAAAATCAGTTAAATAGAGAATCTCACCCAAGTGTCTTCTGGTATTAAATATATCAACACGAGTTGATAAAAGGTACAAATATCCGAGGCTTGCCGAGGATATTTTACTTTTATCAACGAGTGTTGATATATTTGATATCAGAAGACACGAGGGTGAGATTCTATTTATCATCCAAAATCATTTTTCATTACATTTGATTGATAAATTAACATTACTGAACACCCTGCTGCCCTAAGACTCCAATTGCGGTGATGTCATAGCATTGTGACGTCGTAGTGTTTGTGACGTCATAGCATTGTGATGTCATTACTTGATGATGTAAAACAACTGTGATGTCATATACTTGACGTCAGAGGGGCATTGTTCAAAATCTACTGCCAAAAAGATATCTCCTAGGAGATATCGCTTGATTTTCCACAAGCGATATCTCCTGTGGAACAGAGTTTTGGATGATAAAATCATTTATTACTCTCCCGTTGAAGATACCGCCGTTTAATAAATCTACAAAGTTATTACACATTGTGTAATAACATCGCGTGTTGATTGACGTCACATGACGTCACAATCGTTAAACATGACGTCACAATGTTAGCGCGGCAATGACAATGGCTATCCTGGCGATCTGTATGATTTTTCTTTGATATAATTCAGCGAGTAATAAATAAAATACTAAACTCAGTCCCGTATAATTACATTTTTATGAAACTCGTGAATGGTATTCGCTCGTTAAATACCAAACCATACACTCGTTTCATAAATATGTTATTAAACGGGACGTCGTTTAGTATTCTCTATATACAATGATATTTAAACACAATCGTACATGTAAAATAAGTACCTGGGAGTAATCGAAAAAAATAAAATCAAATTAAAAAATCAGTTAAAAACATATACAATGATATTTAAACACAATCATTCATGTAAAATACGTACCTGGGAATAATGAGAAAAAAATATACATATACATCACATGGTGGTTTGTTTAGTTTATTTGTAAGAATACTGGTCGATATGACAGTTTTTGTGTTTTACGTAAATTCATATCTACATATACAATGAAATACTATGATTTATCCCTATTGTAAACCCTTTATCAAGTTTCAGAGATGCTATATTACATTTAACTGTGACCAGTGACGTCACTAGGTGGAAGGCAGAAACTACTTCCCACTATGTAATGAAATGAGAGTTCTTTTCTACTTATAACATAATGTAAATTGCATTATAATATTTGATGAACTTATAAATTATGATAAATTTAATATCTTACTGGGGTTTGCTGATCAGTGCTATACACCAGAATTATATCACTGAGTAACACGTGACAAGTTTATATTTCACTCGTGGCTGTAACCTTACACCAAAGGTACGATATACTTGGGTCTACATTTCTGTCAACTAAAGACATTCATTGGTAGTCAAACTGGAGCAGTCAAACTGGGAGTAGTCATACTGGTAGTAGTCAAACTGGTAGCAGTCAAACTGGTAGTAGTCAAACTGGGAGCAGTCAAACTGGGAGCAGTCAAACTGGGAGTAGTCAAACTCGTAGCAGTCAAACTGGAAGTGAACCATTTAAGTAAATATCTTTAGTTGACAGAAATGTAGACCCGAGTAGGAAATATTTTTAACTTTTAATCATATTCAACAAATATGTCCTAATTTGTACTTTGAGTTCTAATTAATTGTTCAAGGAATGCTGAAACAATGAAATAATAAGACTATGAAGTTTAAGCTTTGTGTGAAGCCACTGTTTATCGTTTCAACAACTTTTTTCCCCATGTTTTATGTCTTTGACAAATGGTACTATGAACAGTCCTTCACTAAAGCCATTTATCGACCGACTGGATGCGGTTCGACACATTAAATAAAATTGAAGTTCCTGGATTTAAGACTACTATCCTTAGCATCACTTTATGCATATAAACTTGTTTAAAAATTGCTTTCATGAATAGATAGATCGCCAGTGAGATTAAAATCCGATTAAATGTTACCGAGGTATAAAAGTTTAAGAATATTGGCTTTATCGAGATTTGAATTCGTTCCAACCAGGGCTTTCCTCTGTACGCGGTCTGCCCTCCGTTACATATAGCGTGTGCTGACGTGAGCTCAGCTAACCAATCACAATTCCTCCGGCAAAAAGTATTGGTAGTAAGGGGCATGTTACTATAGTCAGTCACTATACACCATATCCCACCATAAATAAGGCAATTAATGAACAGTGGCAAAATGACTGGGATTGTGGCAGCACTGCAAGGCAGATGTATAGTTCATGCCCAATGGTTAGGAATCATATCAAACTCCGACGATAAAATCGAAGAGAAGAAATTATCCTCACTCGTTTGAGACTTGGCCATTGTGGTTTAAATGCCTACAGGCATATGTTAGACAAAGGTGTATCGCCAATATGTATCAACTGTTTTACCAATAGCCCAGAAACAGTCTTCCATTTTCTGATAGAATGTAAAGGTCATAACAATCAACGTGAAGACCTGAGAGAGGTTGTTATGTCTAAATCCAACGTCTTCTCATTGGGATCTATTCTTGGAGAAAATTGTTCAGAGATCACTTTTAGATTTTGTCAAGAATACAGGCAAATATGGTAGCATATAAATTTTAACTGTTTTTTATTTTAATTGCATTTTAACCACTACTTTCAATGCCGGGCGCATATAGGTCATTTTTGGGCCAACGTCGCCCTTAAATCCACCTACCTACCTACCTATACACTTGATCACCGCCTTCTTTTAAATGCGATCATGTGATTAATCTGCTTATAGGTTTTATCTCCACTAAACTAATGTAACAACGAGCAGTACGCGTGGCTGCGGTCAGTGAAAGGAGGGACATCTTTCAAAGAACGAGTTCGAATCTCGATAAAGTTAATGTTTTGAAACTTTTACCCCCCGGATTACGGTCGATTTTAATCCTAAACACTTAAACCCCCATTCTGCACAAGGGGCTTTGTCGTCGGTTATCTAGATGGTATCTTCCCATTATGACTACTACCAGTTTGGCTACACATATGTAGACAAACACATATTGGAGCACTGACTCTTGCAACAATCATCAACTTTGAATGGCCAGAAAACTTGTCCACAAAATCACCAAGATCTTTTGAAAAACTCTCTATATTGTTTAAGAAAGAAACAAATAATGACAGATTCAAAAATTTTATTCGATTTTGAGATTCTAAGAACAGATTAAAACTTAGGAAAGAAATCATTAACATCTTATGATATCATGTCGAGATAAGTAGGTTAGCCTTCATTTTGTTTTAGGTTACTTTTCAAAAGAAATCTGTCACCGTTTTACACAACAAGAAATCTTATTATGTTATTTCATCTAAATCCTTTCGATAAGCCTAATTAAGCTTAATCCATTATTCATATAATTTCTCTGCCTGCATACCACCAGAATACTGATAATTGTTATTTTGATTGTTATAATTTCCACTATTATGTTACAATTACTTTTGTACATGTGCGTTTCACGTTTCAATTAATTAAATAGGAACAACTGATAGGACCAAATTAACTCTTGTTTGATGAAAAAGTTGTACACCCTGAAAAAGTGTTTTATCTGACTTATGTACCGTGCCATTGAGATTCATACTCGTCATCATCATCAAAAGACGTCATAGTTTTTAGACACACCTTTCCTTTTTAACCGAGTCTAACAGTCTGAAATATAAAAACTTATTTCAGGTCCTTTGACCCGTAGTAAATATATCTTGCGATCTGTCCAAATGTATTGTTCATTGATTTGATACCATTCGGGCCATGTTCTGTATCGTAGAGCCTATACCACAGATGCATGGCGTAATTTCTCGACCAATCATAACTCTTCCTGTATATCAAATCAATTTCTTTCCCACTTGGATAATTCAGAGTCTTCTCTTCAACATGAATTAAGTTAGGGTGCTCAAATTGAAGGTTATACGGTATGATAGAGTCGTGGTAGTCCCATTCACGTTTCGTAAAATTTCTGTACGTCTCGTTCCAGAGCGATAGAAATTTTGCCTTCGGGGCTGAAATTATGATTCCGTTGTTCAAGCGACCAGGGTTGCCATGGTATTCGATACCCATTGTGAATTCGTAACGTCTAAGAGGATCAAAACTTTTCAAGGCGATTACGTCAGCGTCCAAATATATCCCTCCATATTGCCTCAATATTTGCATTCGTGCAACATCAGATTTATGCTCAGGTTTTACGATTTTATTTCCAAAAATTTCTAGGGGAGGTTTGCGTTTCGTTAATGACAACGTTTGTATAACATTCTTGGCAATTTTCCACCATTTTCCTATAGGCTGGCTATCGTGGTGAAACATGATTGTTTTTGGTTTTAGGATTTTATAAGCAGATTTTAAACTGAGAAAGTGATGAAAACGGAATTTAAGATCTGCTCCAAACCAGACGTAATGTACAACGTTTGGTACAACAAACTCGGAGGATTTATTCAGAAGTGACGTCACGAGTCCATTAGGTGACGTCACAACTTCAATTTTCATATGCACTTTTCCGCCATCCTTCTCCGAGAGGAAGGTAAAGAAGAAGACAACGGTCAGCAGGGTCACCAGGGTGGTAATATACACCTTCCGCCGGATCTTAGCACCAAACTGCATTTTGGAATGGCTCTTCTTCCGGTTTTATTCTGATTCCAGAAGAATTAGCACAATAGGTTTCCCTTTCAGATTACTCTATAAATGGAAGCTTTTCCCTTTTTCTCCATTCTTCTCAAACTCATTCTGGAAAAAAACACAATATGGATAGTTAATGATTACTAAGGGGATCGACAACAGTTATACTGTTTGATTCAGGGATATCTTTTTACTTTTATATCTAAGCTTAATACAATTATTTCAGGCGTTGGTTTAGGTAATTTGTGTTTAAACACACTAAGAGGTAACTTTAAAACGAAGAAATCCAATACTATCAATTCAGAACTTAAATCCTTTTGGGGTTTTACAACTTTTAGCCCTAGTATTGAGGTCGGATTTTGCAATTAAAGAACGAAGACTTTTGTGTCCAGACTCTTCCTTGTAACAATTTGATTTAATACATATGAGGTTAATTGTATTTCCACAGGCGCCAGACTCTGAATGTACAATATCATGTAAGTATATATATACGTGTAGCTATATTACATAAACAAGGTCTGACACTGTCGTGTCTGACGCCTGTGTGTATTTCATACTGTTTTGATATTAGTTAGCTTGTCTGTTTATATGTTGGCAAGGGAGGTGGTCGCATATGGTAACAAATTTCCGATTTTTATATAATCTCATTCAAACCTCAAGGTCGAGGAGGGTGAGGGCGTGGTTGTTTAATAAAATCTCGAGCACTTTCTGTCAGAATATTCTTATCAGTGATTTTCTCTTATAAGCCCGATATATCGTTGATTGAGGAAAGTGAACGGACACGATACAAAAATTTATGTCTTCTAGCGTACAATAAATTAAGATGATTTTGCCTTGATAAGTGTATCTTTAATTGGAATTTTTGTTATATGATCACTCTATATATGCTCCATCTGCTTATGAATGATGCGTAGCAAGGCTGGAGGGTAATTATCATAAATAATATTGGTTTATATGTACAGACCGACAAAATTTCCTTGTGTAGCAACTACATGAGAGAAAGTTCGACAGGGTTGTATGCTAAGTCCATTAGCTTTTATTAGGTTCATAAACAAACCTGAAGAAATAAAAATTGAAGATTAACGATAGAAACATATTTGTTATTTTTCATCACTAAGTACCAATCCTGTTAAACTGATCACAACTGTAGTGAAATTGGGACTTTGGTCTTATTTCTGCATAAATATCAGCAACTTTACAAATAAAAAGTGATATTTTGCCCCAGGGCATCGTATAGAGATATAAACCGCAATATAATCGTCATCTTAGGTATTAAATGATCAACACACAGTCACCCTAGGGTCTAATTGTCTTCACATTAAGAACATTAATCAACTTTTCTTTTTCCCAAAAAATCAATATTGTTTTTGACGTATTATTCTTTTTTCTATAGTAAACTTCCGTGTTGATAGTCAGACACTACCGATTCGTCTAAAGAGATTTCAAACTATCTTAAGCAAGTAAGAAAGCTTTTATCTTCACCCTACAACAGAACCATCTTCCTTAAATGTTGAAGTTTTTACTGTTTATCATTATACAAAATTAGCTCTTTCCGTGCTGTAATATGATACGTCCCGAAGTCCGTTATTGACGGATCAATACATCTAGTTTTAACTAGATTGGTATTTCGACAGCGCATTTCATAGGAAATACATAATTCTTCTAATTTTGGAATACGTTGCCAAGTTTTTTAAATGTTAACCATGTTTTTCTGGTTGGACTTACATATATGCAGGTGTTTTTCCCTCAAAGGCGCTGACCAAAATAGGTTAAAGCAGTTACGGAACCTGTGTGTTATATACTTGTCCACCAGGGGCGGTATACTATATAAAAAAAAATTGGATTTTTCTTAAGTTTTGACTTAAGTTTTTATTGTTTGACTTACTTAATTATAACTTCAGTATGTATTCACAAAGCGACTAAGCTATAACCTTAGCTAAAAATTTAGTCAATGGTTGCTATGCGTGCGCATTGTTTCTAAGGGGGAAACACTAACAACAGTACGGTAACCTTCATTTGGAACTCTTAAACATAAGAGACTAGAAAATGAAATTTAGATTTAGGAATTACCACCACTTATTAAAATAAGGGAGAAGAAGTTAATAGCAAAATCTTAGCTTAGCCACTTGATGTACTTAACTATATATAAATTGTTTTGAAATGAAAATATAACAACTATCTAGATGACACAGTTTTTCAAAATGCAAGATAGTTTTCGAAATATTTCATTTGAAGTGTAAATAAGCCATTTAGCAAGCAACTTAAGTCAGAGGCTAGAAGTTAAAGTGCTCTAGTGCACATCAATATTTCGTAAACACGACGAATGCACAGATACTGCATATGTCTCGATATTATTCAAGATCCTCACTCAAGTAATCTACCTCGTAAGTTATTTAACAAATATTTACGTATTCAGGTAGTAAAGTTGATTTTTAAAGACCGGAAGTATTTAATGCAACGTAACTTTAAATCCGCATGAACTACGATATCAGAAATATTAAGATTTTGCTTCTAACCAAAAAAGCGGAAACGGCAGCCGCTTTGACCAATCTAATAGCAATGCTAATGCTGTGTTATTAAATCGGTTTATTTACAACATCGCTTTCATAAAACATAATACATTATTTGTTCTTCGTTCAGAGTTTAGGCAAATTCAACAGCTGCACATAATAATAGTTCAGCCGCGTTCAGCTGTCTATGCTTTATCCGTTTTGTACACAACTAACCATAGATTTGTTATATGTCCAAGCCGACAGCGGCTTCATTGCATCGATAGAAAGCTTAAAGTCATAGTCTCATTTTTGTAAGGCAACTAAACTTAACTAATTATTCTTCACGAAAAAAATCTGATCACTAACACAAATATTTCCTGTCGCATTTGCAAAGATTTTCATTTTTATGCTCGTTTTACAGTTTTGGATGAAGCAGCTTATTGGCGTATGCCGTTTTAGACCGATGAGGTACCGAATCAAGTGCAATCCCATCGCGAGTACGAAACACCGGAAATCTAGTCATCGCAGTACCGATACTTATGACAGACGCATTCTTCACTAAGTTTGCCACCTTTTTGTTATATCTGTATTTGAAAAGCGTAGGCTATGAGCTATTTTCATTGGATATTCAGATGGGAAATTGTATGTGTTCTTCGTCACGGCCTTAGCGAAATGACGTGGTAAGGACTAACGCTCGCAAAAAACATAATATTCGGGTAGGGAAGGGTAGTTTGAACTTCATTATTGAGGGCTAGAATGCCTGCAGAGTTCTGAAAATCATTGCAAACGTCAGGGGAAAGATTTCTGTGAGTGGTGAACTATTGTCCGGCATTTATTACAATTTGCCTCGCAAAAATGAGACTATGACTTTAAGTGAATGCATAAGTCCTCTTCAACTTTAAAATAGCCAATTTAAACCGTAAAAGCGTGCACAAGTGTCTTTAAAATAGCCAATTTAAATCGTAAAAGCGTGCACTAGTGCATTTAAGCCTACCTAGAAGTCAAAAAGAAGAAAAACTTAAGACCAAAACCTTTTATGCATATGATTAAGAAAAAATAAAAACTTCAGACAAAAGTTAAGTTTTTATTTGAACTTAAGTTCTTTTAAAAATACCGCTCCAGGAGAAAGAGCACACGATTTTACTGGTTATTTTATTTCTTCATTTTGGTAAATATTAATTAAGTCCTTTTAAAAATACCGCTCCAGGAGAAAGAGCACACGATTTTAATGGTTATTTTATTTCTTCATTTTGGTAAATATTGTGAAGTAACAATAAAGGTTATTTTACCTTTTGTTATTTTTTGTCAAAAGCATTATCTATCAACAAAAATTCATTTAAAAGGTGATAACTTCCCTTGAACCACAAAAGCATTATTTATCAACAAAAATTCATTTAAAAAGTGATAAATTCCCTTGAACCACAAAAGCATTATCTATCCAAAAAAATTCATTTAAAAAGTGATAAATTCCCTTGAACCACAAAAGCATTATCTATCCAAAAAAATTCATTTAAAAAGTGATAAATTCCCTTGAACCACAAAAGCATTATCTATCAACAAAAATTCATTTAAAAAGTGATAAATTCCCTTGAACCACAAATGAATTGGGGTTAAAGATATGAATATGAAATTGTATAAAACTTAACCACACCAAAACAACGTGTTAGGTACCTACGTCTTCACGTGTGAAAGTCTTTGCTAAATCAGACAGTTAAGTGTTAGCTACAAACGTCTTCACGTGAGAAAGTCGTTGTAAAATCAGAATCTAAAGTGTGAGCTACAAACGCCATTACGTGTGAAAGTCAAAAGAGAGCACTAGACGTAAGCCACGCTGCACGCGTAGTTTTGCGTGTGTCAAGCTAATGAAGTTTATATTAAACACATTTTGCAAAGGTATATTCGTGCAATGCCACACTAAGCATTGTGTGGTATACAATGATTTTCTTAAACGTTCTTTAGAACGCATTAACGCCCTGAGGTTTGCTATCTAACAATATGTTAACATGTTTTATCAAGAGTGGCATTCCAATCTAGACAATAGCACAATATATCAATTGTAAAGATCCAAAAAGAGTTTAATCGAACCAGAATTATATCGTACTTTCTAAGATGCAATCGAAAAAAAGTACTTTATCAGACAATAAGATATTGAATGACGTTATATCCGCTTTTCCCCGCTGCCCCCTCGTGATCACGCGTCCATGGTTAACTTTCATCTTGTTTCTTTCGATAAACATGGCTTATCCCTATCAATGTCTATCGTATTGGCGATTTTCTCAATAATGTTTCTTTTAATGGAGACTAGTTTCAATTTTCTAGTTCTATTTACCGAAAAGAAGATTGGAAAGCAAATGCTTGACGACTGTCGAGTGACCGCGTTGTTTCAAGTCAGGTCACGGCGCCCTGTGGGACTGTGACGTTGGTTCACGTCAATCGTCTCTACCAGGTTCAATGTGATAAGGTCAATCTAATAATTAAGTAATTCTGGACAACAGTCTGCTTATATAAGATATTAAAGCATCACCTTCAACGTTTACGACAGCAGCAAAAACATACATGTCCCTATTCAATCCGCCATCACGCTTCCGAAACAAACAATACCCATAATTCTTTATTGAAGCTTTTATCACATTGAAACTGACGTTTGTGGGATCTGTTCAATTGATATCTTGTGCTGTTGTCTAGATTGGAACGCAAAATTCGTAAGAGTCGGTTGTGCACAAATCGGAAATGTTGACCGAATGAACCGGAAATATGTGAAGACTCTGTGTATACAGAATTTTCTGACGTCTGATAGTAAATCACATAAGCTCGTATTGTTGATCTTATTAATTTATTGACTAGTCAAATTATATTTAAATAAATAAATAAATATATAAAAAACCAGAATGTACCGACAAAATACGTTGTGTATTTTTGATTCAGATAACCGGACGACTCGGTATCCGGACGATTTCACTTGTAACGAAATCGTCCGGTTGAACGAGGTTTGACTGTACCTTAATTTTTTAACTGAAGGCAAATAAATGAATATTCTTTATTAAGAAATATGAGGTAATTAACTGGTGATGCAGAAGCATTGTGACGACTTGCCTGTTGCGACAACTACCGTGCACGTCACTTTTGATGATGAATATCTATAACATCACCCATTACGAAACGAAACACAAAATAACTCACTAATCCGGTAGTCAAATATTTATCAAATAGTATCAGATTCTAGAATGATATCAAAATTATCAAAATTATCAAAACAAGCTCTGAAGTCTTATTATAGATCGGCTAAGGCTTTTAGCTTATTTTAGGTTCTGGCTGATAGACTATGTTCACAGTTGCTGTTATATTAACAATAGAGGTTGCCGTTTTCGGTTTTCAATCTGGAAGCAAAATATTGCCGATACCGTAGTTCGTGCGTATTTGATGCAACGTTGCATTGAAAGCTTCCCGTCAACTTCATAGCCTGAATATATACAGTTGTTTTGAAATGTCTTAAATTGTAGACTACCGGAGTGCGTGTCGTTAGTAATAACGTGAGATATGCTTTATATTTGCATTATCTATATGTAGTAAATATTGGTCTGCGTGTGTGCCTTTAAAAACATCTCAGTGTATCCAGAGCGTATGAACTAACGTATATGTAAATAGACATATGTAGGAAAACAATAAGATGAACGTTTAACTCATAAATTCATAAACAGTATTACGCTTTCAATTTGTTTACACATCAATAACCCGATTTCTTACTTTCAATTGTAAAACACCTTTTACACTGGTAAGGAATTTTCCTGCT
Source organism: Phorcus lineatus (assembly GCA_921293015.1). Classification (NCBI taxonomy): domain Eukaryota; kingdom Metazoa; phylum Mollusca; class Gastropoda; order Trochida; family Trochidae; genus Phorcus; species Phorcus lineatus. Next base: position 13,998,478 of record OV121098.1, on the reverse strand, counting down.
AAACATTAGGTATACAATCATACACTCATGGAATAAGATAACATGGAAGATTAACATAATATTTCTTGAACACGACAGTGAAATGACAGAAAACCATAAACAACACTTACATGTTATCGATTATTGATTGTCTCAGCTAGCCCATGTAAGAGTTCGTCCCATAACACTGCTGTAAAGTGGCCATATTCCATGCCCTGCTTCAAACCGCATTGTTAAGAAACTGTTAATAACCAGCCTCAGCGAGTGTCCCTTTTATTGAAAAGGGAATTATTTCCAAATCCTCAATTGTCCAGTTACGGTTGACTATGTAGACTTAAACAAGACAGATCAATGGCCTTAATAATGAATACAATCATGATACCATAATTGTAAGTGACGGTTATATGTTATACATGTTTCCACATGTCTATGTTTTCCATCGGCCCTTATCTTGCTTAAAACAAACGGGCGTAGAAGGTAACCTTGCGTGACACAAATAACGCGACCTATTCAGTGAAGTATTTACTTTCTACGTGTCAAGTGACAAAATACTACCGGGACAATAGCCACTCACCGGTGATTATGTTTTAGATCTGATTTTAGTACGCTATGTACATGTTCATAGTTCTGAATATTAAGTCTAAACCAGGCAATTGTTACCGGTGAACCCTTGAGAAGAAATCTTAAATTTTTATGGCTTATACATAGACCTGAGCTTTCCCGTCCTATCAACTTTGTATTCAATATGCACATAATCAATAGGTTTGCTGTTCAATCATTGATAAAGTTCGTACCATTGTTTAATTTTTTCATGTTAAGAAATTAAAAATATTTACAGATACTCGATTTCCTTATCCACTGGTTCGTTTTTGGGTAATCTGTTATATAAGCCACACCAAACTGTATCCAACGCGGTCAGTGACTTTATAATTGAATAAGATACAGTTTGAAATAGAAATAAGATATTTCTAATACTTGCGTAACGACAGCTTTTAGAATAGCAACCATAAGATTTTTGCAGTAACATTCCTGTGAAAAAACAACGGATCAGTGATTTGAAACGTGCATTATGTAACGATTAAAGTTAAATAAGATGTATGCGTTACTACTTAAACTTCAATCTTTTATCTAAACAACTCCCAAGTTTCGTAACATTCTACAGAGGCCGTATATGGTTACAAATTCATGTTCAAAAATCAACTTCAGTTCTTATGCATTTTCGATAGCGCAGTGGTTAGCGCCTTCGGCTTCGGGTTAAGAGGTCTGTGGTTCGAATCCCGCTAGGGGCTCGGAAACTAGAGAACTGTTCTAAACGCATGACGACCCATAGTTCGCTGGTTCCAGGTTTGTCAGGGTTTCACGGCATTGTATAACCACAATTGTGTTGCGGGCTTTATCCTTATAAGAAAAGTAGCAGCCAGTATATAAACCACAAATAACCTTACGTGACTTACTTTGAAAGAAAAAAGGTTATGATAGGAGGGGGTATAGAATGGCAAAGCAATGAAGTGTTCTTTACTTTAAACTCTTGAAAGCGGTGTTTAACTCCAAATCATCTTCCGGCCAGGGGCTCGGCAACTTTGTCTGCTGGAGAGAACTGTTCTACACGCAGTCAGGTTTGGGTGCAATGCTACACTGAATTTCAGCGCAGTACCACCCATGGTTCGCTAGTTCCAGCCGCTGCTCGCAGGTTTCACCGCACTGCATGGCCACGATAGTGTTGCGGGTTTTCTCCCTGCCATAACACTAGCAGCCGCGATATAAGTGAAATAATCTTGAAAGCGGCGGTAAACCCCATCTCACCTCACCTGACAAAATCATCTCATTTCACTTACTTAGAGTGACAAAAAGTCACGAGAGGGTGGGGAATAGAATGGCTTGGAAGTTAAAAGTTCGTTATTTCAAATGCAACTCTTCAGAAATAATATGTATATCAAACAATGCAGGTTTTCCGGTGCTTTGAACTATGTGATTTAGTCTCATAACTACCGTATTTCCTCGATTACAACCCGGGTCTCGAATACAACCCGGGCCTCGAATAAAACCCGGGGGGTAAGGGGGTGCTGTGTGAAATAGAACCCAGGGATTGTATTCTATGAAATACGGTATGTCATTCTTGTTGGTTTGAACAAAGGTACGCATTAAACATGAGTATACTTAATCTACAGTCGACCCGGTTAAGGACTAGGCATATACTTCAAAGCGTCGGATGTGTCAACGATTAGGAAGTTGCCATCTTAATATCTGAGCTCTCTTTTGTATTCAACCCATAAATTCCTCGAAATTATACTGATTTTTGTAGCGTTAAAGATATGTAAATGAGAAGCGATCGTAAAATACCTCTTATCCGACCGTATCAAAGGCGTTAAAGGAACCTGGTTGCCAATCTGCAAGTGTGTTCAAAATTGCCTCCAAAGTTCTAAAATTGTAAAATTATTTTATTGATGAAGTTAATAGATGCTATCGATATGAAAATTATATTCAATCAGTATGGTGACTTATATACCTCAGAGAAAGAGTTGCAACACCGATAATCCTGCAGCCCATAAAAACAAAAATGTGTTGTAAGTACATTCATAAATCGCACGACAAACGTATTAACAAAAGAAATTTAACAAATGGTCTCAGAGGCACGGCCACTGCTTCTGCATATTGTTGAGAATAGGGGGTGCATTTAGCGGCGATTATTCCGTTCACACCTATTCATGACGGTCTCTTTTATTTGTGATTTCTAAGATGCCTAGCGGCTTGAACAATCGAAAAAAAGTACTTTATGAGACAATAAAGGTATAGTTTTTTCATGACGTAACAATTGAATTGACGTTATATCCGTTCTTCCCCGCTGCCCCCTCGTGATCACGCGTCCAAGGTAATTTAACCTTTCATCTCGATTCTCCGAACAACATGGCTTATCGCCCTATCAATGTCTAACGACATAATCGTATTAATGTTTCTATTAATAGAGACTAGTTTCGAATCATCTGTTTCTATTTACCGTAAAGAAGAATAGACAGAAAATGTGTGTCTACCGTCGAGTGACCGCGTTGTTTCACGTCAGGTCACGGCGCCTCGTGGGACTGTGACGTTGGTTCACGTCAACTGTCTCTACCAGGTTCAATGTGATAAGGTCTACCTAATAATTAAGTAAAACTAGGTGTACAGCCCCAACAGTCTGCTTATATAAGAGACTGAAGCATCACCTTCAACGTTTATGACAACAGCAAAAAAATTGATGTCCAGATTCAGTCCGCCATCACGCTTCCAAAACAAACAATACCCGTAATTCTTTATGGAATGTTAACCACGTGATAAGCCTTATATGGGCAATGTGGTCCTCACTGCATAATCGCACGACACGAGTTTGTAAAAGTAAAGGTTTTTAATTTTTTTGTTTTGTTTAAGTTGTTAAAGAAAAAAATAAGAAGGAAATATAATTCAAAATTGATATGAAAAAGTTAAAATGCAAAACTGCAGAAATCAAAGCTTTAACCAACTAAATGTCGTTTTACACTAGGGGTTGGGTTCCATACTTGGAATAGCGAACAGTTAGCCCTGCTCATGGATTATTAATGTGAGCAATGTATAAACACCATATTTTATTTCGAGATAATTAAAATCAGAGTGGTCCCCGTATAGGTTAAGTTAGCATCTTAGAAAAGAAATAAAGTTCGCTCTACCCCAATGTGTTTTGTAATAAAGTATAGTTTTCCCCTGAACTATTATAACGTTAAAGCAAAACTATACTTTATTACAAAACACATTGGGGTAGAGCGAACTTTATTTCTTAAATAAAGGGAGGGGGGGAGTCACTAACTGTCAACTTCTTTTTCTATTCATTCAGCATTTTAAAGGTTTCGATAATGAAATTTAGAATTGTCTAAATAAACGTGTATTTCTAAGTCGACTTTGTCAAATGAAAATAACCAGACATGAAAAAACCCCTTGAAGTAAGTGTTATGTGAATGTAATTGTTTACAAATTCAACATTGTGAAAAATTGTTGCATTGTTCAATGGGTGTCACGCACGCACACGCACGACAACGTCAATAGTAATCTCATTAAAATAAAATCTAACATTGCTGCACTACGTTACGCAGAGTGGAGCATTTAGATTTCATTTCAATGAGATTGCGTCAATGGTAATCGGAACATAGCTGAGGGTTGACAGGATGTTCTGAAAAAATGATATCACTTGCTTATACACGCCCAACTATGGTAATCGACCCGTGTCCAGGTAATTAAAGTTAAGGTGGGATGTAATTCCATAACATTTTATGATTGCAATCGGTGTATTCATTTCTAGCTTTAACTAACGTTACATACTAGTTATAATGAAACTCCCCTGCGGAGAGTGTACACTGAGTGAGGTAGAGGGGTATAACCACTTGTATCATTGGACATCGCTTCTATATCACACATTATGATACGAAATGGAAGCTTTATTAAGCATTTCCTGATCAGAACGGAAAGGCTCGTTTCATGATTACATAGTTACAAAAGTAAATTTAACCATAATTCGTTTCCTGTCTTGAAATTGAACATTACATCTACACTTGTCATTTGATATATGTTCATTGTTAAGACGTTATTGAATAAACACATCATTTGCTTTGTATTTATGTAGATTGAAATAATCCAGTCATTCCCCAATATCTAGTGTCATTTCCCACTACCCATTTTTTCTCACTATCCAACGTTTTCCTCATTTTCCATTATTTCTCACTATCCAGCCTTGTTTCCCACTATCCAGCTCCCCCCCCTATCCACCATTATTTCTCAAGGGTATTTAACGTATCCAGCGTTACTTCCCACTATCCAGTTTTATTCTCACTATCCAGCATTATTCTCACTGTCTAGTGTTTTATCCGACCACCACTATTTCCCACTATAAAGCATTATTCCCACTATCCAGTGTTTTATCCGACCACCACTATTTCACCACTATCCACCATTATTTCTCACTGGAATTTTAACTATCCAGAGTTACTTCCCACTATAAATTTTTTTCTCTCACTATCCAGAATTCTTCCCACTATCCAATGCTTCATCCGACCACCACTATTTCCCACTATAAAGCATTATTTCTCACTGGTACTTTAATTATCCAGCGTTACTTCCCAATATCCATTTTTTTCTCACTATCCAGCATTACATCCACTATCCAGTGTTTTATCCGACCACCACTATTTCCCACTATACAGCATTATTCCCACTGTCCAGTGTTTTATCCGACCACCACTCTTCCTCACTATCCAGCATTAGTCCAACTATCCAGTGTTTTATCCGACCACCATTATTTCCATCTGTACAGCATTATATATACTATCCAGTGTTTTATCCAACCACTTCTATTTCCCACTATACAGCATTACATCCACTATCCAGTGTTTTAACCCACCACCACTATTTCCCACTATACAGCATTAGTTCCACTATCCAGTGTTTTATCCAACCACCACTATCCATATGCTAAAGAGGTAGACAGTAATCAGCAACTTCATGGTTGTCAGTACTTTTTATAAGGACATTTTGCCTTTCTCATGTATTCCACTGGTCAGGTAAGGAAAGGAAAGGAATCAAAGATTGCACTACAGAGGTCACGCATATCTTAACAAGTAACTTCAGGATCACTTTCTTTGCCCAGTCCAGATTTCTTATAAAATGAAATCAAGGTGAGGTGAGGTGGTTTTTGGTTTACTTCTGCTTTCAATAGTATATCCTGGCTGCTAGTGTTATTGCAGGGAGAGAGCCTGCAACACTGTTGTGGCTATGCATTGCAATGAAACCTTGGAGTATCGGCTGGGACGTAAATGAAATCATGATTTCAATTAATCAATTACCCATTACTTTAGAAGACTGGTGTTTCTTCACTTTTGTGCCGCTCGCATACTTCATCTCAGCTGAAGTCAGTCATTTATGATGATTTTTCAATGAATAGAATTAGAACCGTTCAGCATAGGGTGTTTGAACAAACCAAGATATGTGTATCACTTGTAACAGTGGTAATGTGGGAAGAAATAAGTTGAGTAAATAAGAAGAGAGAAGTGATAATATCTCTCATAATATTCAGAAGAAACGAACCTTGAAAAGAATAAATACTGTATATGAAAAATAAATAAAACAAATTTTCATAACATTTATTTGGAAATTTCAATTTTAATCATGCAATAAAAATACATATATGTTCTGTGATAATAAAACTATGTTGGTCTATATACAAAATCATAGCTAAAAGATCATGGGTATATGATGAAACAATATGAAGATTATGACTGATGACGATGACAGCGATGACAAAGATGATGACATAAAAACAAGGACAAATCTTCTAACAATTCTCACATTCATGCACAGTTCTCATGCTAAGTTCATGCTAAGTTCCTCATAAGGTAAAAATTATTAAATGAAATAGAAGTGTTTTTTTTTCAAAATTTAAAATTTCAAAAAAGTTCCTTAAAAGGAAATGAATGAACATTGAAAAATTAAATTTAAGCCAAAAAACTCTAAATATCTTAAGAAGGGTGAGTTGAGTTGGTGTTTAACGCCGCTTTCAAGATTATTTCACTTATATCTCGGCTGCTAGTATTATTGCAGGGAGAAAGCCCGCAACACCATTGTGGCTATGCATTGCAGTGAAACCTGCGAGGTGAGGTGAGTTCGGGTTTAACGCCACTTTCAAGATTATTTCAATTATATCGAGGCTGCTAGTATTATTGCAGGGAGAAAGCCCGCAACACCATTGTGGCTATGCATTGCGGTGAAACCTTCGAGCATCGGTTGGAATTTAAGAAGGGCTTGAGTTCAATGTAAATAAAAGTTATTGCTTTTTGATAAGCTCCATAAACAAATATTCAACTAAAATGTCATAAAAACATTTACTTTTTTTGCGGATACATTTGGAAACGTATCTGAAGAAAAGAGGTTCTATTAAACATGTGTCCAAATTTATTATTAATGAGAAGAAATTCTTTAAAACATGAGAAAATAGGAAATTTTCAATTCAAAGACTTTAAACAATTACCAAAAATAATGCCTTTTGAGTTAGACTCATATTTCCAAATTTATAAGATTTAACTTTTTTTGTATATAAAACCCATGAATTACTAAAATATTAATAAGTTACTACATCATTAAGAGTTGATTTGAGTTGGTGTTTAACGCCGCTTTCAAGATTAGTTCACTTATATTGCGGCTGCTAGTATTATTGCAGGGAGAAAGCCCGCAACACTATAGTGGCTATGCATTGCGGTGAAACCTGCGAGCATCGGCTGGAACTAGCGAACCATGGGTGGTACTGCGCTGAATTTCAGTGTAGCATTGCACCCAAACCTGACTGCGTGTAGAACAGTTCTCTACTGCAGACAAAGTTGCCGAGCCCCTGGCGGGATTCGAACCACGGACCTCCTGGTCCGAAGCCGAACGCGCTAACCACTGCGCTATCCCGCCCCACATCATTAAGAAAATTTGACTTTGTAGGATGGAATTTATCTTTTACAGTATGTTAGATGAAAGCAAGCAGTTACAAAAAAATAGGTTCAACAAAAGGTGATAACATGATATAAAATATCCAGGCATCACTTTTGACGTTGACAAGCACCTACAGGCATCATTTTTACATTAACATGCGCCTCCAACCTTCTCTGAAAGATATGAATCTATGGGTATTATTTCTATGGAATATTTATATTGAAAACAAATGGACAAAATTAGCATGAGGACTCAATCAACAGATCTGTATACAACATTCACTCATCAATATGATTTTAAAGACAATTTGACAATTATTTGTTTAGACACTAAAATAATTTTCATTCAATCTCCTTTTGAGGAAATAACATTCTACAATTTGCCCAATATAAGGGCAATTTTTCTAAGATTTTTCTTATTGTTAATTAGCATTTTTATTATCAATTGGGACATGGAAATAAAATTCAACAATTAAAATGTAAAAACTTACAATTATGTATTAAAATAACCATATTGTGGTTTAATGAGATCAGGAAAATAGACAACAATTATATTTGTTTTATGCTAATGCTACTTTCACGAAATCACTAATTCATATGTTCATTTATCCATGCAAACATTCATAAAATATTAATACAAATTCAGAAATTAAACATCGAAGGATTTAACGTCCTAACATAATGAAAATTATCATGTTTCATTCAATGACATACATTTCAAGAAACATGAAATTTATCTTTTTTTCAATATGAAGATTTTACAACTTAAAAAATATTTTGGTTGATAAAATTGTTAGGTTGAAATTTCAATTTATAATGAAATTCGTTTCTATTTACCTCCCTGATCATTGATTGGACAAAAGAAGTTTAGGAATAGCCTTCTCTTCTTCTGATTGGTCAATAATTCTTGGAATCATCTGACAAAACTAGATGTCAATCACCAGAACGATTAACATCCACAGGTGCCAAATTTGGAATTTTGTAAATTCAATTCACAATAGACTGGAAATGAGAAATTTCTTGGTCCAAACTGGGAATGTTGATCCTAACCTGAGAAATTTACAAGGATCTTGTAGTGGAGAAAAAGTTTACTTACAAACAAATAAAGATAAAATTACTAGCATAATATTTAAAAGATAGAGGTTGCAAAAGTAACATTGGTTTTAATTACATACCTTGAATGAGAATTATCAGCTAACTGAAATCTCATACACAAGATCATTTCATAATTGCAAGTTTTTGAACCAATGAGAATTCGTCCAACGTAACTTAACTCATGTGCTTCTTCCCTAATCACTACGATACAATGTTCGACGTCACAGCCCATGCAGTGGTAAATGAAGCAAACAAAACATAATATCATATGAAGAATAGGAATAACTGATATAGATAAAACTTACCATAATTCCTCTAAAAATTGTCTGACTCCAGTGGTGGGGCTTAAGTGTACAAAATTAATTTCCAAAATGAAAAACAAACGGATATGCCGAATCCTAAATATTAAGCCTTTAATCACATGCTCTGTGATAATGCAATAAGCATTAGGGAAGTGAGTCTAAGAGGAATTATCGTCACTTTAAAACAAGATTTAAAACAGTTTGAATTCAAACCACCATCTTAACTTGTTTTTATTAGGACTCCACTGGCTGATTATATGGAAATAATATCATATATAGAAAAAAAAGAGAAGAAAAAATATCATGAAATATGAAAGCAATTATTCAAATTATGTTCCTTATGTTGATGATAAATTGCTACACCCTTTGAATCATGAAATGTAGCAAGTGATTTTGATAATACAATAACCTTATGAAAATGACAGGATTGAATGAAATTACTTACTGATAGATAAGTTGAAACTCAAATACAACAGTTCCATTATTTATCAAACTGACCATTGTTTTATTAAGTAACTTTAACCAAAATCAAAAAGGGAACAGAAAAAAACAACCTGAAATTTTGTTGTTGTCGTGACAACACTACTGACCCTATAAAAGTGACTTAGCTAAGCAACACAACACCTGTACAAGTCTAAATATTAAAATATAGATGGGTAGCCCCAATGTGTATGAGATACTCAGAAAATGAAAAATTATGATTAGTCAAATATGACGATGTGCAAGGTCAGAATTCTTGTTTCCTTTTTTTGATTAAATGCTTGAAGTGTTAGAAAACTTCATAAAATGGTAAAATAAGACATTAGTAACACCTTCAAATGGGATGACAAAAAATTTTTTCCCCCAAAAATATTCAGTTGGAAATATAAATTTCTGTTTCATGACAATAAATACTATATAAATATGTTTGAAATGTTGTTCTTTTTGCTATCTTGTTGCCGTGGTAACTATAAAATATGAAAGTGTACACGAAAAAAAGATGTTTAAACAAGGAATTTTGTTGAATTTTGAAAAACAGATTTTCATTGCTTGCATATTCAATCATTTTCAAGGAAAATATTGAAACATAATTTATGAATTATTAAAGCTTACCAATGATAATCAATTAAATTGATTAATAACAATAAAAATCCTATCTCAACATCAATCATTATTGCACATAATTCAGATTTCAAATTTAAGATTTAATTTTAATTAAATTAATCAATTCTTCAAATTTGTAAAAGATGAAAAAGATTCTACATAACTGATGACATGAACTTATTTTCTTGATTAGAATCATATAAGGTAAGTCACAATTCCTTAATTTTCTGACTATGTTTGAACAGTTTAATTAAAAATGGCACATAAGCAAAGATGAGAGCGTTGTTAGGTGATTTACATATCTTCATGTTACAGAAACCAGGTGACGATAATAATGATAAATGTGTGAAATTTCCCAATGCAACATTTTTAAAGATCTTAGATTTTGGCAACAATTTTCTCTTAAAAACACAACTAATGTTTCCTCAGAAACCATGTTATGTTTTGAGACGACAAAAATCGTTTTAATATTCTTGAAAAATCATTTCAACATTCCATCAAATTTTCCCCATCGATACTCTTTGAAAGAATGGAGCTTTGAAGATCATTTATCAGACCTTTGAGATGAAATCAATTTTGTTTTCTTTCTGTTTGCCTATAAAGATGAAAACAATTTTTTTCTTTGTTTTCTTTTTCTGTTTTATGTAACAAACAATCCATGAGTAAATAGCACTCTCTGGTGAAGTACGCAGATTCATTCGGTGCACAGAGTCTTTCACTTTAACTCCAGGTGCACCACTTCCATAATTAATGTCATCCATATACTCCATAGGTGATACATTTCATAATGCATCATGTCCATTTCATCCTCAATGTGATACATTTCATAACGCATCATGTCCATTTCATCCTCAATGTGATAGATTTCATAACGCATCATGTTAATTTCATCCTCAATATGATAAAGTTCATAACGCATCATGTCCATTTCATCGTCAATGTGAGAAGTTTCATGACGTACTTGTCCATTCCATCCTCAATATGATAAAAGTTCATAATGCATCATGTTGGTTTCATCTAAAATGAGATATATTTCACATGTCAGGCCACTCTTACTTCAACAGTGATATTCTGTTAAGTCTATCATCAAGATGATAAGTTTATTATCATATGACATATGTTCATCAACCACTTTATAAACTAGGGGATAAATCATTTATCCCATAGCTTTGAAATGACATGCATATCATGATGTCAATTTAATCAGATCACTGTTTAATAATATGACATCTTTTTCGCCTTCAATGTAATTCAAATAGGTCTGTTAACTTTACTTCAACTGCTTTCAAAGCTGTATTCCATGAAACACATAGTTATGAAAGTCCTGTTTTCCCATGTTCACATGACAACTGTCATCATGACACATATTGTCATGACATCACAATCACACTTGGGGTATTGTAATGTCAGCGTAGTCGGTCATATTATCAGCAAGTGCCACAGGGCGTCGGCTTCGGGGTCGGTCATCGAATTTAAGATCAGCATAAGTAAGTCCATCATCGTTTTTCTGCAAGTAAACAGTAATAAATATAGATAAAGACAGATGAAAATTAATTATTTCAAAATTTGATTGCTTACAATTTATAAAATGTTGGTATATACTGTTTAAGCGCCATTCAGCAAGTTGTAATGGTGATCAAGATTGTACTTCCAATCAAATGCAGTTCTGATGAATATGAATAGAAGAAAGAGGGTTAAAGACAATTTCCTTGTCAATTGCCTTCTTGATATTGCTTATAGACAAATTTATAATGTTCATTTTATCTGTTGATTAATGTTGTAAATTGCCTCTCAATGTAAATTTGTGCAGTCAGAGGTTAAAAAAATCTTCACTCCCATACTCCATATTTGGATGTACCCATGATGGCTTAGTCAACTGCTGGCGTAAGACTGGCTCGGCCAATGTGAATGTAAATACAAAAGTATTTTTATTCAGATTAAATACAAATTTCTTGCACATTATTTATGTTAAAGTGAATAATAAAAAGAAAAAAATTGAAAATATTCGGTTTTCATTGTAACGAATAACGAATACAATTCACATCCTGCCACGGTTCGATTCACCGAATAAACGAATGTATCGTTGCAGCTCTAGTAAACAGAATTTGTTCTTAAGTAACTGACCTCATATGATTATTATTATGATTGATATGATTATGAAGCTAAACAACCTTTTGAAGTCACTGATATTCTATCAAATTTCAATTTACTTACATTATAGTTGATGTTTTGTTTCTTTTCATCTGTCACGAGGTCTGGTTTTGCGTACATATTAATGTTGTTTTTGCTGAAATGACAAATAAATCAGTTAAAAAATGCCTAACAAACAAGTTCCTTTTTGCTATATGGAGTCTGAATGCCAAATAACATAATAAGAATATGAAATCAATTTTTCTTAAACGTGATTCTCAAAAAACAGTCATCATAGTTACAAAGTAGTAGTAGATTTTTGCTCTTTTTACAGAAAATCATTTATTTTTGACAAACAGTTAAACTACTTGTTATTTGGCACTCTTGGTGTGAATATATTATTACAAATTTACTGTTGAAATGACCATCATGTATATCAAATGAAAATTCTTTCATCTAGAAAAAAACCTTGTTATTTTAAAAAAAATCATAATGAATGATTCTCGACATAACATATGTGTAATGAATTTGCTAATTTAACATGAAAGATATGTCATATCAAACCCAATTTCACTACACATATCTATAGTTTGCCTGACTGCCTCTTCACATTTACATGCCTTATGTTATACATGTCTTATTTCTTAGAATCTAGGTTATACTAGTTGCAATATTCCATCACTACATCTAGAGAAATACTGACTGAGGTCATGTTCAGCCGACTTTTGACAAACTTTGAACCGACCAAAAAAATACTGGCAGGAAGACAACTTGGAAGAGTCAAAAAGGAGCAACTTTTGCGTCTTGGTTACTTGTTTATCAAATGTTCATCAATATTTATCCTCAAAAAGTTTTTTGTGATTTTCTGACCTAAAGTGTTAATTTTCTTTTCCACAAATAATTAAATAAACAACGGACAATATTCTTTAAACAATATCTGCACAGATTTGACAATGGCATCATATTTTTCAACACAATTGACCGAGATAAGAAATTTTTCAACGCAATTGAACAAGATAAGAAATTTTACAACACAATTGACCGAGACAAATAAGGAATTTTTCAACACTATTGACTGCGATAAATAAGGATTTTTTCAACACAATTGACAGAGATAAATAAGAAAATTTTCAACACAATAGATCTAGATAAATAAGAATTTTTTTTAACACAATTGACCGAGGAAAATAAGAAATATTCAACTTTTAGAATGAAGGTGATGAAGAACGGCGAAAAAATTGCAATGGCCTGCAACTTGGCCAGCTCTCTTTTGATTTGATGACGTTTGTGACTGCACGACATGGAATAGGTGTGATGTACCTCGGAACATATAATAATCAAGCTAGCTTTAATTAGATTAGGACTTAAAGGTGAAATTTCTTTTGTTAAGTCATCGAGGGTATCTTGTTACTTACCTGAAAGGCTTTTCTGGTGGCTCTGAAATTTTGAAAAAACATTCTTAAGACTCGTCGATTTATTCATCCATACAAGCAAAGTAAACATTTCAAGTGTTCAATCAGTCCAAAACTTAAATCCCTAAGGTAGCCTTAGTGCAATGTTAAAAATTGGCACCATGGTTAATTTGCTTTGTGCAACAACCCTCTGAACCTTATAAGATCCAGTCCCATAATGTGGCACTGACTTTCCCAACCAAATACTAAATCTTCGACACTTAAAAAAACAAGGTTTAACAATTGGTATATAAGCAATTTTTCATTCAGTAGGAATCGGTTAGATGGAATTGTTGTTTTTTACCTTCAACTTCGTTCTGTTTCCTCTTCCTTCTGATTATAAAGACCGCGATGATGATGGCAATTATGAGAAGAATTCCGATAACAACGCAGACTGCGATGATGATTGTCGTTGTGTTGTCATCGTCACCTAAAATGAAGGTCAATAATTTTATTTTAAATTTTTTTTGAAAGTTTATAATGAATAAGAATATATGTCAACAGAAACTGATGGATCGAAAGATAATAATAATAATCACAATATCACGTGTTACATACAACTGCAACTCTCCACCAGAAAAATTCTGTTCCTTTGATACAATTAAGTCCACAAAATAGAAATTACTTTAAAAATACTTAAAAATTCACAAAAAAATTTCAAATTTGGAACTGCTAATATGATAGAGGATGCGCAAAATTTGAAAAGAATCGGATAAATGGTTTATCTGCAATCAGTCAGTCAAAAAATGTCCGGACAGACGCAATCGTTGGTATTCACTACATACCCTCAACCCATGGTTGGAGATAGAAAAAAAAGTAAACATGTACATATTTCCTGAATTTTTTTCAAACAAGTAAGTAGAGATAAAAAGACACCAGTGCTGCCGGATATATATCGTTTCAAACAATTCAAAAAAAAGTATACATATAAATAAACATATTTCTGACAATTTTTAAAGCAGTCACATGGTAGGACTCCAGTAATCCATAAATCATGTTACAAAATATATTATTTCAAGCGTAATAAGAATTTATCATCGCTAAAATCATGAGCATAATTTACCGAATTAAAGATATATTTCTAATATGTGCACAATAAGAGTTAGGGGGTCGAAGAATGAAGTTAGTAGGTGCGGTGTAAATGGTCATGCAAATATGTAAACAAACAAAAAAGAAAAATAAACAATGCATTAACATCATTCAAATCTTCTGTTAACTCTTAACCTGCCAATGAAATTTACAGATTAAGTCCGTTTCTAAAATGTTTTTGATTTTGAATGTTTTTAGGTGAGGTGAGTTGGTGTTTAACTGTGCTTTCAAGATTATTTCACTGATATCGCGACTGCTAGTATTATTGCAGTGTTCTTAATGATCTTAGTAAATATTAAAATTGCAATATCATATCATTGTGTTATTGTGACCTCTTGATCCAAAGCTAACCGATCATTGCTGATTTCAGATTGGCAATAGATAGGTTAAGAATTGACGTATCAAACCAACTGATTTACCTTATTTTGTTTGGAGCTATCATGAATCATCAGGCAACATTAATGAATATCTATTACTTGCCCGTGTAAATACTGCAGTGTAATATTTAAGTATGACGCCGGGATTGGGAAAGGTGGGGCCATAGGACATTTTGCACATTGGATGAAAAAATGGCTCCCCCAATTTTACAGTTTCTACTAAGGGGAATGGTCCATTCAAAATTCTGAAAACGATTAACACCCCTAAAACTTGCCCATTATCAAAGGTGTCTTTGCCTATCCCGGATGACGTCACGATAGTGTGTAGTTGTGACGTCTCAATGGTAGCACCGACGTCACAATGGTAGCCATGTCGTGGATATGTTGGTTTCGGATCAATATCGACAACCATGCTTGATTTATGAGGGCAAGTAATAAACAGAATACTAGACTTCCTACCGTTAAACATATCTTGATCAAACTCGTGAATGATTCCGTCTTAAAACTCGCTTTCGCTTGTTTTATACAATATCATTAACTCGTTTCATAAAATAGTATCAATGGAAGGTGGTTTATTATCCTTTATGAATCTTCAGACTTTCTTCAATACCCTAATATCGAGGAGGTAAAATGCCTTGTCCTGCTGTGTACATATTCAGCCAATGAAATGACTCGGATCTAGCAATAGCAGCACTACAAGGATGATAATTAAAATCTGTTGCCTTCGAGGTGTTTCTTGAAATTTCCTTGCAAAATGATATGTCGATGGTTGAAAAAATATCATGCTGATCATATTAAGCTATGAATTACAAGCCATCAGCGTATATAAAACATTGGGCCTGATAGGAACCAGGGTATTGAAGGCCTTTCCACCTGCAATCCAATCTAGTTAAAACTAGTTGTAATATAGTACATACTGAAGTCTGTTATTACAGCTAGTTGTAACTAGACTGCCTGCAATCCTAACCTGTAAGTGGCATCTAGAGCTCGGTGAAAGTGCTTTTTGGATCCATCTCTCATTCCTGCCTTATCAGTGTATATGAAGCTCCTTCAAATACCCTGATATCCCTCACACCTTATGCCTCGCAAGTTAAAAGACAAGCCAATGAAACAACTCCCATTCAGCAATAACAGCAAAACACAGAATGACAAATCGGTTGATAAGCTTCAAACTCCCTGCATAACAGCATTTCATTGGCTGAAAGAATTGTAGGCTAATCACAGCCATGATGAAACATCTGTCAAAGAAATGAGGCATTTGATCTGAAGGAGATCAGGGTATTGATGGAGTTTTGTGGATTCAAATATGCTGATGTAGCAGTCCCTCCTGGATTCTGCAATTCCGCGGTTGCATAAAAAATCGTGGAAATAGGCTTCCAATGCAGAAAATGGTATTGTCCGCGGAAAAGTTATTATGATGCAGAATGCCTGCAGAATTCATCATTTTCTCCTGCAGAATTTAGTAATTTTGTAAGTTGAATTTTTTTATAAAAAAATAAATACATAGAAAAGTTTGCTTAAGGACAAAATTATGTACGGTTACACACAACTGAACTAACACACTGGTTACAAAGAATGTTTTTCACAACTCAAGATGTTACATTCACAAGTTTATCCTTTGAAAGGAGTTCAATATCGCCCAGCTCTAAAAGAAGTGTGAGAAATGTGTATAAAATGAACTATTTTATCATTTTAGGCTTCTATTTTAGTGTTTAAAGTTGCAGAATCTTATGCAGAATTTGGTAAAATTGGGTGCAGAATTGAGTTAAATCTGCCGCAGAATTCTTAATAATCCTCCGTGGAATCCAGGAGGGAGTGATGTAGGAGAAAGTATTTGAATATGAACTGGTTTTTTATTTTCCAGATTCATCCAAAATTTTTGTGCAATAAAGAGAAGAGTTATAGATTGACATTGGCAGATTAATCGTTGAGAAGTATTCTACATTGCAACAAGACACAAACAATTACTTCACACACCAAGGACTTGGTAGACTATCAACATGCAAACAAACCACAAAACAACGTGTTTGTTACTACAAGCAAGACAAACATGCAACAAGAATACGCAAAACAGGCATGCAGTTTCCCAATATCTATCAAAAGCACAACAGCCGACAACATAAAGAAGTTTTATGAAATCCATGGTGACAAATTTCCAGTATTAGAGAAATAAGACGGTTCATGCTCAGTTAATAGATTTCAAAGCTAAGCTCAGTGACTTGTGATTCTTATCCTGTCCTTTTATTTTCACAGTTATAACCTTGGCTGTCACTGTTATCCTTAAAGTTTTCTTGACAACCAAATAAGAGAGTTGGTAACAATTTCACAATGAAACTCCATGTAACTAAATACAGTAACTTAAATTGTGGTTTGAAGATCATTTGGAAACAACGTGACCTTGACCTTAACTTTAATATTATGTTAAATGACTTGCATAACCTTCAATGAACCATGTTCGACCTTCATACAAAGTTGTGACCTTGACCTTAACTTTAATATTAAGTTAAATGACTTGCATAACCTTTAATGAACCATGTTCCACCTTCACACAAAATTGTGACCTTTAAAGCAAGTGACCTTGAACTTATTCAGTTGAACATGACCAAAAATCAAGTTAACCCGCACTTCACTCTGTGACCTTCAAAACTAAGTGGACATGACTTACCGTTTGGACTTGGTCGAACAGCGTCCGTTCTGCCCCCCTCAGCCGGAGAGGTCGGTGTTACTGTGGAGGTGGTGGGGGCGAGAGTGGTCGTTTCCACTGTGGTGTCAGAGGGGGAGAGAAGAGAGACGAACACATGCATTAGTGAAGACAAAGGTCACAGGGTCATGCTAAATATACACGTAGGTATCCATGGATACAGTCTTAGAGAACATTCAACACTACCTCGTAAATCTTTGGCCGAGCCAAAAACAATTTTGTAATGAACTTTTTTAAATAATCTTTTTGTAATGTAAACTAATTATTTAGATTGGCATTACTATGAGAACTTCGAGAGATTGTCTATCTATCACAATTCTTATTTGAAAATTTCAAACACAGGATGACTGATTATTATCTGTAATTGATATACATGAATGAAGGCTTATGGGACATTTGACTAACTTTCTGCAACCCTTGGACTGCACTTTGGACCCGAGCCGCATTTTGAAGAATTTTCTCTCAGATTTACAAGTTGCAAGTGCCACAATAAAGGATTATATCTTTTTAACCATCTTAGGTTTGTCAAGCATCATGCCATGTCTCTCTGACATTCATATCTACATGACATGACAGTATGAAAATTTGTCATGTAAGGAAGTATCAAACATTTTACATTTCTCTCTCATTTGCATTGTAAATTCAATCTGTTTGAATCACAAAATTTATATTTTTCCCTACATAGTTTTCACAACATTTGAAACATTCCCCAACAACTAATGATATATAAAAGAAAGAAAAGAAATCCTATTTAAGATGACACTAGTCATGCGATGATTTCATTCAGACATTTTTCAAACTTGAACAAATAATTCAAAATTAATTGAAATATTACAATAAACATGTCCAGTTAAAATAAATAAATTCAAGATTAAATTTACAAAAAAAATGTCAACAACCATTCAAATAAATTATCTCGTGCATGGCATGCCCATCAGAAAGTCTCTGATGGAACCTTGTTGCTATATTCAGTACAAGGACAATCGTAATAGCCAGTTAAAGCCTGGTAAAGACAGCAATATAGAACCCTGGGTACTTTTTATGGGGGAGGGGGGGGGGGGGGGGGGGGTTGCAGAGGTCACCTTTGAAAGGGTGACAGGAATTCACAAATTTGGGGGGGGGGGGGGGGGGGGGGGGGGGTTGATGCACCAATCTGACAGTAGATTAGGAAATTTTATTTATTTTTTAAATCCTGGATCAGCCAATGAACCGTAGGTGATTCTTGCTGAAGACCAAATCTTTAATGGAAACATATACACCTAGAACCAGTGTGGGACCCAAAAGTGGGACTCACCGACATTGATGTTGACAGATTGGCTGACGTTGTACATGGTCCCATTCACGATGTTGCTGCCATGGCAACTGTAGACGCCGGTATCGCCTAGTTGCAGGTTGTTCAGCTTCCACTCACTACCCTCACTGGTCCGGTTCTCATTTCCGTCCTTGACCCAGCGGAAAGTTGGTTCTGGGTTCCCATCCACTGTACACTTGAGCGTGACGCCGGACCCGACGATGATGTTGCCATCTGGGTTGCTGCTGATGGACAGATCTGCCTGTCTGACTGGGTCTGGTGAGAGAATGTGATCAGTGATAAGAAATCATTTAGGATCTTCCCTGCGCTGGATCGAGGGATGCCTGTTGGGTATGAGTCCCGACAAAATAGTTTGATAAATTGCATGCACATTGGTTGAGCACCATCCCTATTTCAATAGGTGACCAACCACTTCCCCAAAACTCCCACTCTTTGAAAATGACTTCCATTGCTAGTAACATTCTGGTCTTGTATTCAGCCAGTGCCTCCTCATCTAAATAAACATTTAAATATAGAACAAAACAGTATAGCTGTAAATAATTTGAAAATTGCCATGTCATGTCAAATGCCTATAAAGGTAAATAATATTAGATAAAAAATGTTACTTAAAAACATTACCAAAAATTAACTTAAAAAATTGATCCTGTAGTGAAATAAGTGGTTGAGTTAGATACAAGAATCTCTTCATGTCAGACAACCTTTACAAGAATTCAAGTCCAAAATAAGAATAATTAGAAATCGGGGAGGACATAAATAAATTAAAACTTACAGTGGACGATAACCCTCTGGGTCTGCACACAGGAAGTCTCCACACATGTCTGATCAGAACTTGCAATGTGTAGAGATTGGTTCACTGAACACCTGAAAATAAACTCGTTGTAGTATCGAGTCATATTCAACTTGAGAGTGCTCTCCCTTGTGAAGGCGCAGTACCGCAAACCAGTTGCGCTCTGGACTGGAGGTGTCTCTACTGCTTGCGATGTCAGGTCAATAATCTCATCCCTCTTGTACCCGAACCAGAGAATGTTCCCGGCAGGAAGTCCCACATCCCCTCCACATTTCAGTTCCAGAGTTTCATATTCTGTGATTGGACTTTCGTTTGGGTTCCCCCCAGTGAAGGTCGGCTTATTTACGGGTTCAGCTGAAAAATAAAAAATTTGAAAAATGGTTGACACTTGACTTTTGTCTATAGTGATTGCTTATTCATTTTGGTTCCTGCTTAAGAAAGTTGGCCTGGCTTCAGGAATATGAGGAGTATAAAAATAATAAAAATAATGAGGATATCTATAAGGCGCATATCCATCCACTGGGTGCATGCTCAAGGAGCTATCAACATTATTACCCTGGTCAAACCATAGCTGACATATTTGTTACTAGAAAATATTCACAACAAACAATCATAGTCATAGTCATCTAGACATCATCCTGCTTCATCAGCTCCAACACGTTTATAAGTTCATATGATTTAACCAACATTTTATTACACAATGAATTAGAAAAAGAAACAATGGCAAAATAATCAGCAAAGAGTTTAAATTAAATATGGCCATGAGAGATTGGAAGCACTGTGCATATAGGATCGAAAGATAAGTTTTAAAAAATGGCACAATCAGTGTGGCAGATGAAACGAATTAGGAATGTTTTACCATTTCAGAGAGCGGCAGCAGTTACAATTTAAACTACACATCTCATGAGGATAACTATTATATATTTCTAGTTCGACATACACTATTTTACGTACCTCATGGTGTAAACGTTAAACAAAGATGCATAATCAGTATATTATATTTGCAATAGTGGTGTAGCAATTCATCGATTTGTATCGTTGTTTGCATCGTCTACTATGCGTTACAAGTGCATCGATACAAGACGCATTTAGACAATATATCAGGATATTGTATCATAAGGGTCAATTGATACAATGTATCCGGATACTAACATTTTGATTTTAAAAAGATAACTATATAAGCTGATAAAGTTTGTTCTATTTATTAGATTACAATAACATTTACATACAGATAATACATAATATTTCTCATATTTTACCCACAATTTCACAGTCTCTCTGCTTTTGTGATTTCCAATCATTAAATGTTTTTGACGATTTGGTAGCTAAGAAAAATAACATTAAAATTTATGTCCTATGTATTCTTGTTTCATAAACTGTAGAGGATCGGAATACGTATTGTATCGTATTGATCCAGCTCCTTCCATTTACCGTGATCTCTTAGTCTTTGGAGCCAAATCCCTTGTATGGCTGGTGCGGCTTGATGTTCGTGGCTGTGCTCACCTGTTATTGTTTAAGCCAATGAAATGTCATTATCCAAGGAGTTTGAAGCTACTCTTTTGAATTTTCCATCCGGGTTGTGCCGCTGTTGCTGGAGGCGAGTCGTCTCATTTGCTGGTTAGATAGCTAGCGATACGAGGCTTTTGGCCTAAAGGATATCAGGGTATATGGAAGGAGCTCAATCAGTGGATTCATATACTAGGATGTCTAGACATTTGCCACTGGACATTCAACAACTTGACAATAGTTAAACTTCAATGTGACAATTGTCACCGAGACAATATCCAAATATCAGCTAACAATTATCAGACAAAGTCACTGGGTAACTCCCATCAGGAAATCTAACTCCGAAGAAAAAATCAGGATCAGGATAATTGGTACCTGTAGACTTCTACCACATCTATCAATAGACATCGAACACTCACTCACCTTCAATTCTCAGCACCATTGAACTCTCCTCCGTATAGTGAACTTGGTTTCTATTATATGAGAAGATACACTTGTACGTGGCTGCGTCATCACACAGGATGTTGTTGAGTTGGATTGTAGTAGATCCATCCAACAGTATCAGGTCAGCACGGTCGACTAGTTCTGGATCTGCGTATGATGATGTCTCTGCTGGTATGTTGAACGATGCAATGTTATTAAAGGAACCTTCTGTTACTTTTCTCCTCTGAATTGTCATTGTGTCTGCGGTCTCATCTGTGTTTAGTGTGTATGAGCATGTGATGCTCACATTATGGCTGTCGCCAAGACGACCCGGCTTGTCGTCACCGGCAGAAACTGTTGCAGTCTCGACTCTATATGAACCTGCAAACATAATCACTGCATGAATTATCATCATCAATATTATCTCAATCCTTACACCATCATCATCAACACCGAAAATCTACCTCTCTCACCTCCCTTCACAGTAATTCAGGTTTATAAGGGATTCCATTTTGTAGTCAAGGTATAGATGAAAGTGAGTTCAATTCTGATGCTTTGAGTTTGTCAGTGTTCCAGTTTCAGAAAGAAAATTGTGATAAACAAATATTTCGATAAATGAAAATACAAAAGTGAGCACAGCTCAAATAACCAATAATGAATCATCCATTTTGTAGTCAAGGTATAGATGAAAGTGAGTTCAATTCTGATGCTTTGAATTTGTCAGTGTTCCAGTTTCAGAAAGAAAATTGTAATAAAAAAAATATTTCGATAAACAAAAATGCAAAAGTGAGCACAGCTCAAATAACCAATAATATCACATCAATAATTATTAAAATCAAAAAATTTGTATGTAGCATTCTACACCTTGGTAGTTTAAGGAAGACAATGATATTTAATGGATGTAAAAATTCTTTTCTTTCCCAATGGCGACATTTCAGTCTAGATTCCAGTACCGTGGCCATAGCCATGGCCATTGTGAAGATAAAGATATTGTTACAATTATAAAAAAACTTGCCTCTCTTATCCAAAACCATTTCTAGAATATTTCCTCCTCAAAAATAATTCTTATCCATTCTAGCCTCCTTAAAATTGATAAAACAAGTGAAATAATCTCAATTGCTTAAAGGCTTATTCTGAGGAAAGGATTGGCAAAATGACAGAGCGGGAGATCACCGTGACCGACTTGTCAGTAAGACCTCGCTATGTAAACACTGTCACTCCTCTCAGACAATACGACAGTCGCCAAATTATACAGAGGGGATACATGGTCGCTTTGAAGCTGAAAGAAGGACAAGTTCAGAATTCCTCAGTTGAACAAAAGCAACCGTAAGAACATAGCAAGGAATAATGGTCTATTTCTGTTTTATCTGCTGTTTGACAAAAGGTTCTGAAATAAATTGGGGCAGAGATCCTCTCCTTGTTGAATACCAACTGAATAATAAAGTAGGTAAATTTTTGACAAAAGGTTTTGGAATAAACAGGGTAGAGAATGCTTCCTTGTTGAATACCTACTAAGTACCAACTGAATAATATAGTAGGTAAATTTTTGACAAAAGGTTTTGGAATAAACAGGGTTGAGAATGCTTCCTTGTTGAATACCTACTAAGTACCAACTGAATAATAAAGTAGGTAAGTTTTTTACAAAAGGTTTGGAAATAAATGGGAGTTGAGAATGGTTCCTTGATAAATACTTCACTCTTCAATAACTGATTTATTAAGTATTTCTGTTTTCTGTGCTGTTTGTCAAAACGTTTGGAAATAAACAAGCGCAGAAAGGATCTCCTTGTTGAATACTTGAAGCAATGTTTTTTTTACTTAATTATCAAGTAATTGCTGTTTGTCAAAAGCTTTTGAAATATTAAGAGGCATAGAGGTGTCTC
This sequence comes from Phorcus lineatus, assembly GCA_921293015.1. Lineage (NCBI taxonomy): Eukaryota > Metazoa > Mollusca > Gastropoda > Trochida > Trochidae > Phorcus > Phorcus lineatus. Next base: position 13,974,897 of record OV121098.1, on the reverse strand, counting down.
CTTATCGAATACTTAACCCATCACCAACTGAATTATCAAGTATTTCCGTGTTCTGATCTGTTCATGAAATGAATGAAATAACGTAGTAATTTAGAAAAAAAGTTTTGAAATAAATACAGACAGAGACAATCTCCTTATTAAATACTGGACACCTTTGCAACTGCATTTTAAGTCAAATTGGTTCTTTGTGCTGTTTGTCAAATGACCTTAGAAATAAACAGGGGCAGAGAGCGTCACCTTGTGGATGACCCTACACCTTAGCAACTGCATTTTACTGATATGTTGAAATTGAACACAGCAGGTACTTGCAGGTATTACAACAATACCAAGAGGCTACTTCCTAACATCTGTGAGAGATGTGAAACATGATTCTCATTATAATATGTACCCAAAATCCCCTCACCTCGCTCACTCTAAGTTTACAGTGAAAATATGAATGTTAGCAATCATCATGTGTCCTTGTTATTTGTTCTCAGTGGACTAACACATGATATTGACCAAGCACCTGCCAATCAGTGGTCAAGCTGGGTGGGGAGGACATGACATTGACATGTTATTGACCATGTAATGACAGCGTTGGACAAACAAATAATACAAGGAGTGACCATTTGCCCATGATATGCAGAGGACCTGTATTTAGTGGCCATATTGCCGAGAGGTGAGATGAGTTGGTGTTTAACGCCGCTTTCAAGATTATTTCACATATATCGCGGCTGCTAGTATTAGTGCAGGGAGAAGCCCGCAACACCATTGTGGCTATGCATTGCGGTGAAACCTGCGAGCTTGAACTAGCTAACCATGGGTGGTACTGCGCTGAATTTCAGTGTAGCATTGCACCCAAACCTGACTGCGTGTAGAACAGTTCTCTACTACAGACAAAGTTGCCGAGAACCTGGCAGGATTCGAACCACGGAAGTTACTTAGTTCACATGTAAACTTAGTCTTTCAGCAAAATCCACATTTGTGGCAGCTGACAGTTGGAAAGACTGCAGCGATCTTAATGACTGGAACTTCATCAAAAGGTATTGGTCCTCATTTCCATATTGCAATATATTGCGAAACAGAAAAGCGTATTGCAATACGTATTGCAATATATTGGTACTTTCCAAATTTTAGTTTTTCCATGTTCTTTGACTAAATAACAGCAATTAGAACAGTGATCAATGTTCAACTGGACGTCGTTTTGTAAAAAGGGATAATTAAGTGACACGAGTCGTACTTTTAACATGTCTGTGCTATTTCCACTTTGCACATTCACACTTTGTTTACAACTATCAGTAAAATCATAGGGTGTTTTTGTTACGTTTTTCTGCAATTTTACACGGAAAGTGTTCATACCAAAACCTCTGATATATTGAATATTTCCAGATGACTGTACCGGTATGTATCGCGTTGTTTCTGTATTACAATATACCGATTTATCATCCAAAACTGTGTTCCGTAGGAGATATTGCTTGTGGAAGATCAAGCGATATCCTAGGAGATATCGTTTTGACAGTAGATTTTGAACAATGCCCTATTACAGTCAAGATCATGACATCACAATTGTTTTACATCATCAACTAATGACATCACAATGCTATGACGTCATAAACATGATGACATCACAATGCTATGACATCGCTCCATTGAGAGTCTTAGAGTAGTTCAATTTTCAAAAATACACAATTTTCACGGAATCGAAATGAAAAATGATTTTGAATGATAAATAGAATCTCACCCTCGTGTCTTCTGATATCAAATATATCAACACTCGTTGATAAAAGTAAAATATCCTCGGCGAGCCTCGGATATTTGTAACTTTTATCAACTCGTGTTGATATATTTGATATCAGAAGACACTTGGGTGAGATTCTCTATATATCGATAATACTGCGCAACCTTAATCAATATGTATACTTCTAATGCGAGTTATCAATTGTATCATTAATTATCAAAACTCAAATCAGAAAGTAACCCATTCTTCTTTGGTTGATATTTGGTTCCATAAACATATCTGTGATCAAAACATGAGCGTATCCTATGAAGTCAATTTTGAATAATGAAAGAACAACGCCAACGGCTTTAATTTTCAATAATTCATAGCCTCAACTTTTTTCTTAAAGAAACAAAAACAATGGAACCAAAATTGAGATAATAACACATGGAGTCTGTTCCAATTTTATAAACACAAAGAAAATTCACTACAGACAAACTGAACACGCTCAAATCACGGACAATCCCTTAAAAGCTCATTTTGCAGAATCATAGGTCAAACATATATAATTGTAGAGGTGAGGTCGTCACTGCTCCGCAATTCAAAAGCACATTGTAAACTCAAGGGAGCTCCTCTTTATAAAGCTTCTCTCTAGCATGAAAGCAGAGCTCCTATTGAGAGCTGTTAGCGATTTAATGAAGTATTTACCTATGTTTGATTCGCTCTGGTGAGCTTTTAAACACATGCATGTTTAATTTTTCTAACTTATTGAAAAGAAAACTGGTTGTCACGAATGCGTGGATGTTCTGCCATGTTATCTTTTGAGTTTTCAAATTTGATCGAAAGACTTACGCCAAAATTATCCAGACAAGATAAACCCGTTTTGACTCGCTTTTACAATTCAATTTGCAATGTCATCTTGTTAAATTTAAAAGATATGCAACAAACATTCTACACAGTGGTGTAAGGGGTAGTAACATGTTTTTTGAATGATTTACTCCATAAAATTTTCTAAAATTTTTTTAGAACGACCTTTAGTTTATGCCAAATGTATTCTTCAAAGGGTCTAACCATCTCATTACTCAACCCGATCGTCTGTTGTCGTAGAAAAAAAAAATCAAGTATGAAGCAAAAACAACTGCAACTATTTATTCGTGAACCCTTTTTTTTATCTAGTGGTTGAAAATTGATTTGCAATATTAGCATAAACGATCATAGTACATTCATTTAAAAACCGCTTCTTTTGATTAAAACCATTGCCATGCAATTTTTTTTTTTTTTGAGAGAGCACTTTAAAAAAAAAATTTTAATTTGCTACTGCCCTTAAAATGGCCTTAGAAACTGACACTTCAACAAGGAAAATCCTGTAGGATTCAATGCATTATTCATGATGAAATTCATAAGTTGATGAAAATGAGTATTCGGATATTCAAATCTTTTGATCCTAAACCTCGATTTGATTTTCAGGAAGTTGTGGTGATCTTTATTAATTTAAATGGGTGATTCAATCATGGCAATGTATGCATATATGAAAATGATTGTCAATGATTTGGATCAACAATTCTTTATCGCCTTGACAGATAAATTGAACCATGGCAGGATTCAAATCTGTACAGCTTCATCTCCAAAACATATCTTCAATCATACAAGGTCAGAATTCCACAAATATTGTAGTGCCCGAGCAACATTTGAAATCAAGCGAAAGAACAACATTCCACACAAGAGCCAGGGGTATTTACATGCAAGGTCCCTCGATGAAGCCGTTAGTTGGATGTGTAATTGCTCCGAACACACAAATCTTTAGTTTGTTATTGACCCCCATGTCGGATGAAATGCAGAGTCAATGTCGGCCATTTTAATTCTCATGTCAGCGGTAACATGTCAGCCGGTTAAACCAAATAAGAGGGAATCACAAAGTCCTACACTAACCTTAAACAACTTGACAAGTGTTTTTTGTTAATTTGTTCATTTGGGAGTGCCTCGAACTAACAAGATTTTGACATTGACACAAAAGATTGTGGCTGGCTTTACCTGAATAAAATTCTAAAAGGCTGCTTTGTAAACGATTTGACCAAAAAACTGGCTCTGTAGCTCAGACTTGTATACTGAACAGAAAAAGTTAAGGACCACTGCGATATTCAATATCTTAACTAGATGGATAACAAATCTAAAATGAAAAAAATTATTACCTTTTTTAAAGAGTATCTAATGTACCAAAAAAATATCAATTCAGTTTGTAGATAGGGCTTCATATCATAAATACTTCACACACAAAATGTTGAAGATATATTCAATATTTAAATGATTAATTATAAAATGTTATACTCAACAAAAAGGCTAATATTCAATATTGAAGCAAAATATGGATCAATCTATGAACTGTATGATATCAAAACTCTGGGCGGTCATTTACTTATTTTGATGAGTGTATTTCATAGAGGCAACATTTTGAAACTTTTATTGGTCCATTTCAAACAGACTGTATTGAATACACTCTGTGGAAGTTGTTACAAATCAGCGGCTATAAGATAACATCCAATCAATAAACTTATTGAACCTCCCGTATTTTTCATCCTAACGCTCGGGAACTTACAGCAATAATCCTATGTCGAACACATTTTCCTCAGATTAAGATATGAATAGGATCAATAAGAATAATAAGCAATCAATTTGCTGTAATAAGATTTCCTGAGTGGTCAGTACTTAATTTCCTAATCTCTTTGCATAAGGAAGTATCCATATCAGTCTCATTAAAATCAACCTTGAGAAAATTTCAAAATATTGCTTCTACAGGGACACATGGTCTGATGACAGCTCTAATAGATGCATGTTCTGACACCAGATTGGTTCAGGCAAAACCTAGCCATTAGCTGGTCAATGACATCATTGAAATTCTTCAAAGGCATTTAGAAGTAGATGTGATGATACAAGAAATTCTTATGGATAACAACTTCTTCATTTGAGAAATCATATCATTATTCATAGCAATCCAGTAGTAGGAATTAGGTCAAATTACAATATGGATTGTGATGACTTCACCAGAACCAGAAACTTCAATTACTGCAGCAAAAGAGTTAAAGAAGAAAAAAGGTTTTAAATTTTCTGACACATTCCATTCCATAATTCTTATTCCGAATACCTCTTCCCCTTTCCCTTCGGTACGGTAATATTAGGAGGAATTTCTCTCAAGATTAATTATGATTTTAATAAGGTCATGAACTAGAAACATACGCAACTGCAATTCTGAAAGGCTAAATGGGCGCCAAGGTTTCTATGGTTGCATATTAATAATCAAATGTTTTACCATCACGTGATTTTAACAAAAGAAATTATGACAGTTGGACTTTAATCTAATATTTATCGGGACAAATAATGATGGTGAAAAAGCACATTTTATTTTTGTCATTTGGATAGTGATGCCGTCATACAAAACTTTGAACATTCTCACAATTTTTTTTTCAGTCAACAAATGGATAATTTGGTCACATTCTGGAAAATTTCCAAAACAGTTTTCTAAATGAAAATACAAAAATTGTCACATAAAAACATTTATAAGTGATGTGTCAATTTCCTAGAAACTTATTTATTTAGCCTAACCTTCCCCATTCATCTCAACCACCAGATAAACCCCCCCCCCCCCCCCCCCTCCGACCTGCCCCCCTCATGGAGAACAATAGAGAGACGAGCCTCCCACGGGTGTCAGATTACTGTACAACATGTCCCTACAGTCCTCTCCACCCTCTAGCACTACCCACAACCATGTGGCCCTACTTAGACTCACCAACCCCCCCCCCCCCCTTCATAGAAGATCCCCCCCCCCCCAACATACCACATCCCTACCCCCAGACACATCAACCAGCATCACAAGGGTATACATAGTCCTGCTTCATGACTGTGTATATAAAGGAGCCTTGTATACAGTCTAGGTCCACATTCAGCTAGATTGACTGAATACACATGAAATTAGGAGCCCAAAGAAAACAAATATCATGGATGAAGGAACAGTAAATTATTCAAATTTTTCATAGACTAAATTTTAGTCTAGGGTATACACAATATAATTTTCTTCCTTTTTGGGTATTATTTTATATATAAACCTACCTCTATACTAACATTTATTCTATGAAATATTTTAATAATTAACTGTTCCTTCATCCATAATATTCTTTTCTTTGGGCTTGTAATTTCATATGCAGTCTAGACTTGCTCAATGACGACCTAGACTGTAAGGCTCCTTTTTATACACTGTCATGAAGAAGGACTAACCTACCACTTACAGATGCAAATAATGGTAATATTTCAAAGCCTGATGAGATGCAGAGTCAATGCCTCTAGTCTAAAATATTTCATTCAAATCAAACATAAGGAAAATATTCCTTTCCGTACTGTCTGCCCAACTTGGGATTCCTTCTCCATTTTTCATCTCCTCTCCCGTACCCCCCCCTTGTTCCCCCCTCCCCCCCCCCAAAAAGATTATTTTATAAAATATAGGAAAGGAGCAATCTATAAAATTGATAAGTAATTCAATCTAAATCAATACTTGCTTTAGAAAGTGTTATATATGAGGCAAGGGTGAATTTAAGGAGAGAATATAAAGAATTAGAGTCAGTGTGTTGGACTTAAGGTAAAGCATGTATGCAGAGAGGGGTGGACCACATGCTTAGACTAAGGTGATCTTAGCTCAATGCCATAAGCACAGATTAAGTGTCATCATAAGAATAACTCTTTAACCACTACAGGCCTGGGTCCAGATTGTGAAGCTCTCTCAGCACCAAGAAAGTTGAATGTACCATACATTAACATAGGCTAAGGACTATCTTAGCGCTAAGTGAGCTTTGAAAATCAAGGCCCTGGGATCAGGTTTGTAAATTTATGTATAACCTGGTTTCTCGGGTGTAGGGTTGAGAGAGCTTTGTTCAAAATATGAGCTTTTTTATATAGCGCGCAAATATGCTGAGTCCAAATGTTTCGAACCCAGAATATTTCTGGGAAGTATAGAAATCAAAATTGAGCAAAGCTTGGTAGCAGAAGCACCCTGGATTGAGAGAGCATTGTTCTCAATATGAGCTTTTTTATACAGCGCACGAAGATGCTGAGTCCAAAGGTTTCGAACCAGAATATTTCTGGGAAGTAAAGCAATCAAAACTGAGCAAAGCTTGGTAGCAGAACCACCCTGGAACCCTCAAAGGTCAGCAGAAACCATAACATAGGCTACATCTGGCTGGGAGCAACACAGCATTTATGTAATTCCCGTGTTGGTGAATGGAACAGTTTGTTGTTTGTTCAAGAAATCTGGAGGCCATCTTCTGGAAACTTCTTCCAGGAATAAAGGTGTAAGAAGACTAGAGTAGGAATGTTATAAGTGTTGTACAAGAACAGATCAGGGAGAATTGAGGGGGATAAGGATTTTGGTTTCATATTTCCCCTTACAGAAAGTGGCTGTTAATAATACATGCAATTTCTATAGCAACCAAATAAAACATTGCATAATCCCTTGGTAGTCAATTATAAGTTCAAGTTCTTGTACTTTTCAGGACGAGTCCACGAGACATTTGGCCCATGCTTTCAGACTCAAGCAACACAATAAGCATCAAGCTTACCACCTACAACCCACTTTCCAACTACCAACCACTTACCACCTACCAACCACTTACCACCTACAAACCACTTACCAACTACCAACCACTTACCAACCACCAAAAACTTACCAACTACCAAACACTTACCAACCACTTACCAACTACCAACCACTTACCAACTACCAACCACTCATCAACTACCATCCACTAATCAAATACCAACCACTTATCAACTACCAACAACTTACCAACTACCAACCATTTATCAACTACCAACCACTTATCAACTACCAACCACTTACCACCTACAAACCACTTACCACCTCTACAACATATCTGCCTCTGATGGTGTTGGTTGATTGGAGTACTGCAACACCACCAGAACTGACCATACCACACAGACAGTACCACACTGACCGTACAACACTGACTGTACCCAACTTACTGAACACCCTGACCGTATCAAACTGACCGTACCACACTGACTGAACCACGGTGACCATACCACACTGACTGTACCACTCTGGCAGTAATACACTGGTGGTACCACACTGACTTACCACATAGACCGTACCACACTGACTGTACCATACTGACCATACCACACTGACAGTACTACACTGACCATAACACTGATCGTACCACACTGACCGTACCACGCTGACCATACCACACTGACAGTACCATGCTGATAGTAACACATTAACCGTACCACACAGACTTTACAACACTGACCATAACACTCTGACCCTACCACACTGACCAGTCCAAACTGACCATAACACACTGATCGTACCACGCTGACCATACCACACTGACCGTTCTACATTGACAATAACACTGACCATATCACTGCTGGACAAAACTGACCGTCCCACACTGACCGTACCAACAGTTCACCAAATAGTCAAACAATTGACAAGCACATGGCTAGAGTCATTGCCAGGAGAAATCCTGCCACATGAGCATGGCATTGCCATGAAGTGAAGCCTGCGAGCTTTGCCTAAAGCTAGCAAATAATGTATATGAATGGAATTCAGCAAGAGCGGCGACATAGCTCAGTTTGTAGAGAGTCCTCTCCTCACCTCTTTGAGTCCCTGGATTTTCATACAAGGGACATTGAAAGAAGCATTTGTTGACGTTGCTTGACACTCAGCATTATAAGGGCAGATCATTGATTTAAATGGCGCTAAGCTGTGGCTGGCCGGATGCAAATTGCACAAAAAGAATTTTCAGAATTATTTTTAGCATCCCTCTTATTGAAGCTGCAGATGTTACTTGTTAGCAAAAATTTCAAAAATTGAGTGCACTGAATTTCATCACAATTAATGCTTTCATCTAGATTCAACAAAGGATTACATCAGATGACAGAGAAGAAAATATCATTAACTGCATGACTGTATTAGCCTATAAAAACTTCAAATACAACACCAAGAAAAGAGCTTGATGAGAATTTCTCTTTTTGAGGTTAATTGCCCACTACAAAAAGAAACATTTTGGAAGAAATAACTCTTAAGGACTCCCTAGAGGAAATAAACAAAGAAACCCCTTATGAACTATTCAACACAGCCAAGTCAGCTACACATTGAATAGCTGATTAAAATCAATAGAAAGTAATAATTATAATTAAGGAACTGTTTTTTAACGTTAGGAAAATCTGTTATCTGTTACGATGTAAAGAAACCTGAAATAAGATTACAACATAAGGGCCTTCTATTATATTTGAATAACTGATACTGATACAAAGTATTTTCACAGTCAATTAATTCTAGATATCGAGATCTTCAAAAACTAAATTATTCATTAATAAAGTTCTTCTTGATATTGTTTTAGATATAACCTTTTACAGTCAATTAACTTTTAAGAATTGAATCATTAAATTGATGATTGTATTTGCATTAATATGCAAAAAAACTGGATCACTTATCACAAGATTTTGTCATGATTTTACAATATAGTTAATTTTTATTTCATACATCTGATTCAAGAGATAGACCAGCTCATTGAGTCTGGAGTTGTTAACCATTTAATAATCATCACATTTGTGTAAAAATAGTCTAGACAAACTGAATCATCAAAGAAGTTAAATAGCTTCAAGAAATAATACAGTGGCGGATCCAGGATTTTTTTAAGGGGGGGGGGGGGGGGGGGGGAGGCTCATTCTGAACACCCCCACACCCCCCCCCCCCCCCCCCACCCCCCCCCCCACCCCCACTGGATCCGCCACTGTTATACACATTGGTGTACTTTTTTGATATATTGAATATAACAGGTATAAGGGAAAAAAGCAGAAAATGGATTCCATCATCATGCCTTGTTAGCGCATTTCATATCATCTAAAAAGCCTGATGTTCATGTCAGCATTTGCCTCACAATGGCTTATAACTCATAGCAAGTGTGACAAGAAGACCCAAGGCGTTGAGGTAATTTAGGTTTTCAACAGTATTTTCTTTTATCATAGCTGCTGTATCATTGCAGGGAGAAAGCCTGCAACACTATTGTTGTAATGCATTGAGGTGAAACCTGCGAGTCGCAGCTCATGGGTGGTACTGCAATGAATTTCAATGCAGACTTGAACCCAGACACTCAAGGGATTGATATGTATGTCCTACTATTGCAAGATATTTATATAAAACTAATAGATTGTGAAACACATGAAGTTCAGGAGACCAAGATAAGAGTCTATCATCCTGTGTAAACATCCCTGTGTGTGCTGGTTGAGCAAGGTAAATAATGGATCAAGCAGTTCCGGATGAGTGACCTTCAACTGCCTCTCCGTCACACTTCACTGAACAAGAGGTCAGGCAGGAGGTCCCTGGAGGAAACAATAACATGGGCCAGTGTCTCTCCCTCCTGCTCTCCCCTCTCAATCTTCATCAATCTTTATCTAGTCTTTCAGTGCCTCAACTACATTTTGGTCTAAAAACTATGTCTTAGATAACAGTGATTTTGTGTAAGCTGTTTGAGTGGAATTCTATAAGTTGTCGGAATAAGGACAACAAGGAATTTTATGGATAATCAACTTCCTTATTGTACTGTTATTGCTTATCATTGCTACCTTGTTATTCCATCCATATGTAACTGTGTATAAAAATGCTGTATCTTACCATATCACCAATTGCTTAAAAACGGTATAAGAATCTATACCGAACTGCCACTACCAGTACAATAAAGAAGTTGATAATCCATAAAATTCCTTGTTTTCCTTATTGTTTTGTGTGTTGAGTTTTTATATGGTTTTGACCCATTTCCCTACCTCAAATGATTAAAAGGTCTTCACATAAAATGGCTGAAAATGATTTGTAGCTGACACTAAATGATTATTTCTACAACCACCAATTACCAGCTTGAGTAATGAGATGTTCAACCCTCTGAAGATAATACATTTGGCATGAACTAATGTTTTTTGGGGAAGAATTTTTAAAAATTTGAAAAACTTATTTATAAATGCTAATGAGGCCCAACAAGGCACCACTTCAACAGGTGTTTTACTCAAGAACTAGACTGAACTACAAGACTCACAAGAGAAGATTAACTCTGACTGTTTCCTTACTTATCCACTATATACTAGTATACTACATAATAAACTTTATTGGTCTTATCCCGATGGATATGATAAAGATAAGAATAAAGGCAATTATACCTCAACATAACCTATTGAAAAGCAAGTTTAGATTTGAAATCAACCGTCATTTCTTTGAGGCGCCACTGTTTCTAACATTTAATAAATTAATCTTTTCTCCGTTTTTAAAAAAAATTATTTTTCAGATACTGAAAGCTATATTATTTTTGTAATAAAACTTATCATTGATAAAATAGTCTAAATATGAGTATTTATCTAAAAAAATAATTTATTATATCATATCATCTATATCTCAACTGGAAGAAAATTCTCATTGTTCCATATATAATCATTTCCACCTCGTTCAGATAAGAAAACAGTATTCCCTTTAGAAACAAATTCCATTAAGATAGTGAACTAATCTTATATCTTCTGTTCTATAAATGTTCTGTTATCTTATACTGAAATATCTTTCTTAAATAATATTTTAAAAACCCGAAATGACTTACTTATCAGAAAGTTAATTATAAGAATTGGTCTAAACTAGTTAAAAATCTGTCAAATATTTAGGGAAAAGACTTAATTCAAATGTTATCAGACAGATGCTTTTAGATATTTAAACTATTAACAATTTTATCATTAACTGTCTATTATTACATTAAATATGAAAATGGATTCTTAACCCTTTAGAACAACAGTGACATCAAATTTCCAAACTTCAAAACTACTTCTAGGAACATACTGTCATATTTTTTTAACCATATGTTATGAAATACACTATTGCACAAAGTAAAATAAATTTAAGAACCGATAAGAATATATTAGAGGTACAAAAAAATTAGCTACCGAGAGGTGAGGTGAGGTGATATGGGGTTTAACACCGCTTTCAAGAGTATTTCATATCGCGACTGCTAGTATTATTGCAGGGAGAAAGCCTGCAACACAATTGTGGCTATGCATTGCAGTGAAACCTGAGAGCGTCGGCTGGAACTAGCGAACCATGGGTGGTAGAGCAACTGAGAGAATGCTCCTTATGTTGTAGAATCGATGATAGACGCAACTTTAGTCCAAGAAATATTTTAATAATCTAATGTTCCTTCATCCATTATATTTCTATCTTCAGGCGCTTCATTTTATAAGTTTTGCAATCGCAGAAGATGAAATACATTTTCTCGCTGAGTGCGACTTTTATTCTGATCTTATGTATTATTTGTGGCAGGATATTTCTCGTGTCAATCCTTCCTGTAGACAGTTGTACTTAACCGTCAAATCTGTATTCATATTACGCAATGAGAGGTTTGTAAAGCCTCTTGCCTCTCTATCAATAAAAATGTACACAATTACTAGTACATTTGACACTAAACCTGACAGCCAATCATAACAAATTAAAACAATCTGAATCAACAAATTCATTCATTCAAATATTCAAAACTATTTTTTCTCTTCACTAATGACAAATTCTTGCTAAAGGCTAGAAGCTTTACTAGCGCAAGTAATACTCAAATATTTGTCCTAAGGCTTTTTTTCCCAAAAGAACAATGACATTTTTTCTTAATTTGGCTAGCAAGGGCCCAGTTTGGGTACCTGTTAAGATACCTTTACACACCTGTTGTGTTTGACGAGCTAAATGCATGGCCTGTAAATTCACACCTGAGGAAATTTCTCTTTGATGTAGAATCAATGGAAGAGGTGTAAAGAAAATGAAGACTGATTTTTGTTTATTTACCAGTACCGACAGTTAGTGTCTTAGACAAATGTTCCTTGAATTATCAAAATACTAAAACGTGATAACATTTCTAAAAATAAAAAAAAATTTTATTGATTTAATCTAATCACTACACTCTTAATCTTTTAAATGCTATTACAAACGTTAAATTTTGTTACAAAGATGCTATGAAATTGGTTATGTATAATAATCTGATAGTAAGATAAGAAATAACAATAATTTAGTTAAGATAAAAAAATTATCTAAAACGGTTCAAAGATATTTAAATGATGATAATTTGATTAGGATCTTAATGAGATACTTAAATAAAACTTTGCTTAATTTGGATACATTGTAGTTCAGGAATCATCCTACAAAGATATAACAATAATTTAGTTAAAATACAAAATCATCTAAACAATTTAAATCTATTTAAATGATGATAATTTCATAAGGATCTTTATAAGAGACATATATAACTCAATTAAAACTATGCTTAATTTGGATACATTGTAATTCAAGAATCATCCTTTATATAGGCCTGACATGCCTGTAGTTAGAAACTATTCAATGACATCATTAAGATAGACAGGTATGTTAACAATGTCCCTGTTATGTCATCTGACGTCAAAGTATTAATAAATTGATAAACTATGCCACTCAAAACATTAATTCATATGAAATGCTCACATAGAACAATTCAGTTATGCTCATTAGAAATTGTAGTTGAATAAGCAAAGCGTTTAAATCCTATGGAATTACTTATATACTAGACAATAACAACCTATTATTCAGTATCCATATATGTACTATTTCATACTTCAATATTAAAAATAAAGTGGTTCTTAACTTTTGATGGTGAGTATAGATAACTTTGAAGGTATTAAATAAAATAAAAAAATTCAAATTCAGGCACATGTTTTCTCACTACAGGTCATCGTATTCAACACCCAAGTTGAAATTTGATCCTAATCGAGCCATTATATCCACTCCAAGAAGAGTTCATGTCCATTAATTTCACTCAAGGGGGAAATTTTAATCTCGGAGGACCAACAAGTTAATGAGGTATTAAACCTTAAATTCTTTCTTGACCCATGCCATGGCAGGTTCAATGAAAGTTATTGATGGATTTATGCGGGTTTTTCACTGCTAGACTGGATGATAGGTTCTAAAAAGATTTTCTTTGTTGATTTCTTCTTTTTAAATTAAATCTTTTTTTATAAAAAGAAGCTGTCAAACTCCTGATATATTTCTGAAGGAAATGATCTATAAATCTCAAAACCATAGAAATAAGCTGAAGTTATTATTGCTTAAGAAAATGCAACATTTAAAATACCACACCATAAGCATTTTGACACACACAAAATTTAAAGATTGGAAAGATTTTAGCATGCGGTCTATGATTTTGATATTTATGTCAAAATTAAAGCAACTTTTTAAGGATATTCCTGATAACTTGATAGTCCTGTAAATGTTGAATGACATCTAAATATTTACAAGAGCAGGTCTGTCTTCAATTCTGTGAGACCAACTTATTAAGATAGTTTGAATGTTTTTGTTCAAAGAACTATCACACTCTTGAAACACTTCAGAAATGAAGTTTGGAATATTTGAAAAGAGACACTTAAAATTGTTCATCGCATGTTTGCTAAGGTAACTGAAGCAATATTCAAAAAAGGACAAAACTTTTTACTAACTGCATGACAATCATTTTTAATCAGTCCAATTAAATTCAATGTGAAACATGAAACTAAAGTGACTATGTGCTTTTACAAGGTTAATGATTACGAGGTTTATGATTTTCACTGGCTAAGGTACTTCAAGTGATAAATTGTAATAACCTTAGATTGAAGCTTTTCATATGAAATGTGAAATATATAAATTTGAATTATCATTCAAAGCTCTTGCATGACAATCATTTTTCATCAGTCCAATCAAATTTAATGTGAAACATGAATCTAAAGTACTTACTGGTAAGTGAATTTACGAGGTTAATGATTTTTACTGGCTAAGGTACTTCAAGTGATAAATTGTAATAACCTTAGATTGAAGGTTTTCATATGAAATGTAAAATATTCAAATTTGAATTATCATTCAAAGCTCTTGCATGACAATCATTTTTCATCAGTCCAATCAAATTCAATGTGAAACAAGAAAGTAAAGTACTTAAGTGCTTTTACGAGGTTAATGATTATCACTGGCTAAGGTACTTAAATCTTAATTAACTTTGATTTAAGTTTTTCATATGAAATGTGAAATATTCAAATTTGAATTATCATTCAAAGCTCTATGAGACATGGCCGACGAATTTGGGAAAGGCCAAGTCAATTCTCATATGAACAGCCTCCTTTTTGGCATGTGGTTCACTACATGTGATATGGCGAGCAAAGCGGATTAGTGACGGAATTGTTGTGAGAGAATTTTGCGAGTGAAACAGTGCTTGTGAGCTTGTTAAACCTTCAGACACAAACATATGTGGCATTCACAAAGTGCCCTAGTTTTTCTTCTCTTTCTAAGGATTTGAAAGTTTTCATGTATGATAACTGTGATAGAGAGTAAATACCTTGTAAAACTTGTCTGAGACAAAGGAAATATTTGATTTTTATTACAAACCCTAAGATTTTCTTTAGTGTTGTGTTTTCCAAGGAAAAAGGAAAAAAATTCAGCTCTTATGATTGTATTTTTTGTGTGCATTTCAACCAGAGAAAACTGTAAGAAATTCACCAATAAAAGCTTTTTTAAGTAGAGTTAACATAAAAGAAAAATTGAAACAGACCAATAACTTTTGCAAGTGACCGAGGCTATTATTTTGGGGTAAATATAGTTTTTAAATTATGCAATGGTATTTGAAATATCATACATTTTTATCAAATAGATTAATAACTTCAACAGTTAAACATTAAAATATTGCAAAAGTAATGCAAAAAAAAGTTTAACTTGTCTTTTGTCTACATAATTAAAAATACAAAGAAAAAGGTTCGCATTAATCCAAAAAAAAATTCAATAACATGTATCTGGAAGGTTTTTATAGATTTTTTGTTTCAGTAATATACAAAAAAATATGATTCATATAAATATTTTTATTAATTACCAATATTTTATGGATTGTTCATAATAAATAACATATGTGAATTTGTATCTACTAGTATTTAACAGAAATCATGTGACCCAATTAACTTAATCTAAAATTAGATCAGTTATAATCAGATTACCGGACAAATGCCTTGAATGTCCAACATTACCCTTTCTATGAAATAATTTTAAAAGGCTCTGGCTGGGAGAACAAAGGCTCTTGATTAGAAACACGATATGTTTGAATGAATAGAACCCAAAATGACCACTCCTGTTTCCGTGATTCACGGTATTACGACGTTCAGGAAACACCTGTAATTATCTACCTGCACAGGTAAGGTAAATATTCATAAAACCCTACATCAGCCGACACGGAGCGGAATTAATCGTAAAGGGTATAGAACGCAAACACAGCGGCCGTGATATACAGCAACCGGCTAGCAATGACACCAACCTAACATATCTGGAGGTGCGGTGACATTTTCGACCCTCTTTTGAAGTTGACAGCTTTGAGAAGCCTGACCTCCGTCTCGGTCAACATATCGCTTGGATTTATAAAATAAAGAAATGCACAATTTGCGAAATCATACCAGTTGAAATCAATAAGCTTAAGAAGTTAACATTTGCAATAAACAAAATGCACAAAAGTTAAAACGATCTTAAATTACGTGTCCCAAAATCTACCTTTCCAAGTTTGAAAGGGCCCAGCCTATTGTTCGGTCGTTGTATCGCTACGCTGTCGTTCAAACACAAACACAAACCTGTTTCGTTAAAACATCAAAACTTACCTATAATAAAAAACAAAATGGTAAGTAATTCCACTGAACGCCGGGGTATCCGTTCCATGGTTTTAGGAGTCCTTGCTAATAATTTCCACATCCAAACGGTTCACAGATGTGACGTTGCTTCTCTTGCTAATAGTAAAACCCGTCGCTTTACGAGGCGGCCATGAGTCATTGCAGCCCACAATGCTTTGCGTGACCTACTTTCCCAGCGCACCTGTAATCAACAAGGATCACGTGACCACTTCAGTGGTTGGTCGTTTTCAACTTGAGATATACACAACTTTAGATAAGTAAAATGTACAGTATGGAAAATAGCGTTGACTGAACCGGGACGGACATGATTTGAATCTCTGATATCTACCTGCCCTTTGTCTCCATTTTTAAAAAAATGGCGTATAACATGGGATTTTTTTTCAGCAATATGCTGACATATGATTTGAAGAATATTATAAAAGCGTCATGCATGGTTTAGCTTAATGTAATGGTTGGATGAAGACAGCGGTTGTTTTGCAACATTTAAATACATATCTAACTATATTTCTGTCTATCTAATTCATTCATTCATTCATTAATTCACTCACTCACTCACTCACTCACTCACTAATTTATTTATTTATTTATTTATTTATCTATTTATTTATTTATTCATACCATATCAATTGGTTTATCAATCTTAACCGTCATTTGATTTATCACATATTTATCTATCTATTATTTTAGTTTGTATTTCCCCCATTCACTCATTTATTGATATTTGTCCATAGTTCATTTAAAATTGATTATTTTCTACTTTCATGAATCAATTAATTACTAAATAAATTATTTATCTCTTTTTTTTTAATCATTCATTCATCCACCCTTTAGCTTACCTTATTCAAGTTAATTTTATTTGTCATCTATGATCTATCATTCCAATTCATATGTCACCCAATCATTATTTACTTATATTTTTCAAAAATTCATTTTAAATTATTTTCTAATTTCATGAATCAATACTACATCGTTTATCTATTTGTTTGTTTTATCATTTAACTATTCATCCATCCATCCATCCATTAGTTTACCTTATTTAAAGTCATTTTTATTTGTCATCTATCTATCTGTCTATTATCTTATCTATCACCCATTCGCTTACTGACTAGTAAATGTCATCTATCTATTTATTATTCTAATCTATCTGTCACCAATTCATTTATTTACTTATATTTTCAACAGTTCATTTAAAATCGATTATTTTCTAATTTCATGAATCAGAATTATTTCTTTTCATAACATTTCCTCAGTGATTTTGTATTTGACTCATTAAGATTGTATTTTTTTATATTTAGTCATTTGTTACTCAAAAAGCAATTACTACGCTTTATATCCCGTATGCAATACAAAAAATATCCAAATAATCAAAGTCTCATCAAATCTCATTAAAATAAAATGTAAATGCTCCACTATAATCTGCGTAAAGTAGTGCAGCAATATTAGATTTCATTCTAATGAGATTGACTCTAATCGCATTTTATACTCGATTTACAAGGTTGAAATAAAATGACCGTCATAATTTAATTGATAAGTACAAATAAACATAATTTATTGCTTTTCAGTAGCATGTTTTCCTCATTGGTCTTGTCGTAATTTATCCTGTTTCCTTAAACGATACCGTTTATTGTTACGACATCTAAATCAAATCTGTAGATTTTCATACATTTGAAAATCCTTTACCCTTCCATTTGTTTTGGACTTTTTCCCTTATGGGTGAAATGATGTTTAAACCTGACTTTCTAATATTTTTATTTTAACATTCATAAAGATTATGAATGAATAATTGTATTCAGTGTCATTACGTTATACCGTGTTGCCTTTGTACATTTTAAGAAATAGCTTTGCAAGGGATATGTATGAATATAAATTGACTCCACTAAAAAACATTCGCCGTAATCAATATGAAACATAGAAACACAGGTGTAGAATTATCAGAAAAAGTTTTCACCTGATGTGAAAGGTCCACATTTAGACCATTGAAAATCATATAAACGAGGCCGAAAGTGTGGCATAAAAAATCTATATATTGCATTCTCAAGAAGTACCACCTTTGGGTGTCAAAAGATTCGATAGGGAAATTGATATCACAGTTTGACTGACATATGGTTATTAATATGATAATACCTACCATTAATTTTATAAAATGCTTTGCAGTTTGACGGCCACCTTGTTTGGTACACATGCATGAAATCCATTTGTGACGTTGGACACTTTTAGGGGCAACTGCAATAATTCTTGTGCCCTTAAAATGTATATTGTAAATTGAGTTCGTCCACGTGTTTGGTAACTCATGCACCTTTCATGCAACCCACGTGCTTTTCATGTGTAGCTGATATTGACATAGTAGGTAGGGATAACGTGTCGAGGGATGTGAGGGTTTCAACAACTGGATGTCAATAAAAAATCGAAAGATAGATAAAAGTAAACAACAGATGTAAATTCCAATATGATATACGTTGTTTTCCCCAAAGTATCCCTTGTATTCAAATTCATATATTTGTAGTTTCCCCTAATTGAACCCGAGTTTTCATTTCAAAATCATAGAAGATTGAAATAATATTTTGCTTAGATAATGAATTTATTTGTTATTAGATATTTACGGAGTAAGGTTGGGTATGTGTCATTTTAGCTCGTTAATATCTTTTCTTAAATGTAATTGTAAATTTTCCGTCAAGTCAAATTATAAATTGAACCTGAGTTTTTAATTCAAAATCATCGAAGATTGAAATTATATTATACTTAGATAATAAATTTAATTGTTATTATGTATATGTGTCATTTTTGCTCGTTAATCTCCCATCTGAAATGTAATTATCAATTTTCCGCCAAGTCAAATTATAAGTTTAATTACCTGTTAAAAACGTACGAAGTTAGTCATATCAAAACTCAAGATGGATGATTTATCTCCACTTATCTTCGCTTATTATGAGATATTAATGAGAACCTAAGGCGATTTAGAGAAGATTAGTGATTCAGCCCTTCAATATCTCACCATCGTAGTATGGAATGTGGCAGGTATCGAAAATATTGGAAATTTACAAATTAGGAACACCAACTATTTGATTAAAATGATATAAAAAAATAACTAGTCCATTACTGTTATTGTACCTTAAAGCCTTTAGAATTGGCGTACATAAGATATAACAACTGGAGAACAACTTCTTTATTTTGAAAATAAAAATGACGTTTTGGATACTTATATATATTTTCACTGCTAGTTCTTAACAAACGTTGAACTCGTAATAACAAAAGGGGATGCACACTTACCTAAAAGCATCCAACCTCTGAATTCCACTCTATTCAATGAACTACATGTATATAATCTTTGTATTGAATTGTATGTTGTATATTTGCATAAATATGTCCATGTACCGCTTATGATGCAAATTGCAGCCTGAGTGTATATTTTTACAATAATGTTATCATCCAGGAATTCTTGCATAGCTTTTGTTTCATTAACACTACGAAAGTTAAGAGATTTTTTTATTTACAGCGATGATGTCAATTTCATTTGATTTTTTAGGAAGAATTGCAATTTTCAAAAGTGCAGGACTTACATGAAGTTTTTATTCTGGGTTTATAATTTCGGGGGAGGGTTCCCTTTTTGATATGCTTTTTATCAAGATTTCGTAAATTGACGCATTTTTGGGAAAGAGGTGAGATGAAATGGACTCTTTTAAAGGAAAAATTGAAAAAGAATGTGAAATATTGCTTAAAGTTTAATTTTATCTTTAGAATCCTTTATTCGGCGATGTATCCCTCACCCCTGAAATCTAACTAAACCGGTTTCCCAGGTAAGACTTTTTTTACTAGAATATGTGTGTTCGATTGTTTGGTCCAATGACGGCGATTTTGGTTTAAACCATATATTGTATATTACTTATAAAGCACGTGACACAAGAAAAAAACGTACATTCTGTCCTAGTTTGCCTTTAGGATACCGGCATGTGTTGTCAGCATATTACCCAACTAATCCCTTCATTGCCACATATTTGTTTTCGCAATTCAGGTTATTTGAGGCATTATGAAAAATGGTTTTTCGAAGGGAAACAGATTGAGGTTGTATCATCTTATAGGTATCTTGGTATAGTTTTCACTCCTAGACTTTCATGGACTAAGGCTAAACACTGTCTGACTTCCCAAGGTAATAAAGCACTTATCTCTATATATTCTTTTCAAAGATCTTTTGGAACTTTGTTGCCTAATGATCTATTTAAACTGTTTGATTCTATTATTCTGCCTATTTTGTGTTATGGATCTGAAATCTGGGGAACATCTTATTGTAAAGTTATTGAAAGCCTCCAGATTAAAGTTTGTAGGCAGCTCCTAAGAGTTGGTAGAAATGTGAGTAGCAGTATTGTTTTAGGAGAATGTGGTCGGCTCCCATTACAGTTTAATTATATGTCTAGAGCAGTCAAATATTGGTGTAGGTTGATTCAACTAGATCCACAAAGACTTCCATCTCAGGGTTATAACATGTTAAAATCTCTTGATGATTCGGGTAGGTCAACTTGGGTTACATACATAAAGAATATCTTATATCAATATGGTTTTGGATTTGTATGGCTCTCACAAGATGTTGGGGATAGCAAGGCTTTTATGAAACAGTTTAAACTTAGACTTTCTGATACTCTGAAACAATCATGGTCTGCCAATATTCATAATCTTTCAGATTCATTTGCTTATAAACAATTTAAAACATTACTACAAGTGGAAAGCTATCTTACATTATCAATATCTCCTTATCATAAATCTCTCCTAGCAAAATTTAGGTGTAGCAATTTTGGGCTAAGCATAGAAACAGGACGATACAATAATTTATCAATTCCTGACAGAGTATGTTCTTACTGCAAAATAAACAATATTACCAGCATTGAAGACGAATTGCACATTCTATTTGATTGTAAATTATATGAAGATGCTAGAAATAGGTTTATTACTCCACTATTGTACAGTACTGTTAACAACCACAATTTCATCTACCTCCTTAACAGTAAAGATAGAAATATTATCTTAAATGTATGTAAATTCCTTAAATGTATATATAAAACTAGAGCTAAAATTGTATATGCATAAAACCTGTAACCTTTTATGTGCGCTTGTAAAACTATTGGAAATGTAGTTTGTATTATGGGCCTTTGGCCTTTATACTGAATAAAATGTCTGTCTGTCTGTCTGTCTATTTGTTTTGACTTCCCGTTATGTTCTTACATCTCAGATATATAGGTAACTGCTGTGTGTGACTTATTTGAACCCGGAAATTGCCCGAGGTCGACCAGGCCACGTGGACAGGTAAATGTAAATAGGGACGGGGCACGCTATGGTAATTTCTCTCCAGATCTTGTTAAAGCCCCGTAATGTTGTTTTATGGGCGAGGGCTGCCTGGAAATGTACATCGCTTGTTGATACAATGAGATCGTTATGCTCTTGAAATGAACATGCACGCGATCATTGGTTCTTACATGCAACTACCTGTGTGTTAAAAAAGTGTCTTATAATTCTTTTTACATGCCAGGTGTGAAATGCCAAAACCTTTGACTGTTATTTTGTATTCTCCCTCATCAACGTGTTTTTATTTTATATTTTATTTATGGAGTGAAAGCATCCTTTCCTTTGTCAAATTGTGAAATCTTTAGCAACCAAAATATTACCCCCAGTGAAACGTTTGGGTTGTGCCATTTTGATGTATGTATGCCTAAACCTCGTGAACATTGTGCAATATGCAATATACATGTAAAATTCAGACTTCATGTATTCATTCACAATGTAGGGACATGATGCACGTGATCTTCGTGCAACACTTCACGTACCGAGCATCAATGAAATGTGCACGTGCGTATTTAATTTGAGAGTGGTTTGAATTATGTGTGCAGAACGTACAGCGTACGACTCTTCCCGATCGCAGTGAAATGTCTTCATGAAAACATTAATAAACTGGTTTATTTTTCAGGGAAATAAATAGAACGAGGAAAAAATCGTATGTTACACGGCATAAATAAACATCGGAAATCTATTTCATCATAAAATGAAGGGTTTTATAGGTACAATAAAGCTATCAGATAAACTTAGTATCCAAATCTGATTAACATGCTTATTAATTCAAAAGACGAACTATTTTCGCTATTTAAAACTCGGTTACCCATCAATAATAACATCATCGCGAGTTTACAGGATGGTTTCAATCACTCATTAACGCAATCAAGCAGGATAGAGCTACAACGCATTCATATTCTAACAATACCTAGGTTACGGAAGACAATGATATATTGATGTACAACTTCTTTGTTACACAATGGCGACGTTTCGGTATAGGTCCTTATACCGTTATCAAGCATATGGGGGAAAACTGTACACATAACTAAACGTCTGGTGAAATAAAAACATTCAATGAACAGAAAAATGAAAGTTAAAGAGCAACTCCGTGATTTTCTAACATATTATTTACCTTTGATACAAACCTAAATGTAATATGTGGTGATATAAAACCAAAACATCTTAACTTTTCATGTACAATAGACATATATGTGACAAATTCTGGTTTTCCACGAAAATCTAAAAACAGCCTTATAAATGCACAGAGGTGTAGATACGTCAATAAACATGGATACTAGTTATATAACCTAGCAAACACCATCAACTCCTAACTGCCCTCCTGGCTGTTTTAGATAAATCTCCAAAATTACGTTTGACTGTTTGACGCGCTACTGTCCGGTTTGCGATCATAATTGCCACGTTCTACCTCCATATTGTCACTTTAAAATGTGTCTTTTTGGTAAGTGTTGATACTTCGCGATCAAATGACACCACTGATTAAGTTTGGCATATATGACTCCAACAACTCACGGAGTGGCTCTTTAAGAACTACAAGACTTTATTTGCAATCAAAACAAGAATAACTTCTACGAACGTACAAGTTCGGTTAAGCTAAAAGAATGAAATTTCTAAAAAGACTGAAAATTAAAAGGTGCTCACACATAAAATGCCACATGCAGTTTTGGCTTGTTGCGTAATGCCCCATTCTACAAATACGGAAAATCGGGTTGAGTAATTAAATGTTTACCCTCTGAAGAAAATACATTTTGTATACATACAAACGCGAAAATCTAATGAGGAAGGCTTGAACACGTAAAAAATTTCAAAAGAAGGTTTTACTGTGAACTTCATAGAGTAATACATACATCTTGCTATACATAACAGCTGGACATAAAAGCATTTCAGGCGGCCATGTTAGCTACAAAAAAGACACATGTAAGATAATGGTGTTTTGCTGTTGGTACCATTACCAACTTAATGGATATGACACATTCTAGCGTATGTCGAATAACAAAAGCTGTCTTAAGAATTACTCTGAACTCATTTTGAAATGATTCTTGAATGTGGGCTTAGGTAGATCAAATTTATCATCCAAAAGTCGCTTCCACAGTAGATATGTATGTGAAATCGATCGATATCTACATTTAAGATAACGTTATGATATAATCGCCATAAGGCAATAATATCATCATTTATTAGCTGAAATCAATTATTGAATGACAATTCCGGAAATCTTATAAAGGCAACTATTTACGTTTTACATGACCACATGTAAAACTTTTCTCCGACTCTATATTCGAATTTTATCTGTTTATACATGAACTCTTGACTGGATGTTTACAATTTATATATAGCACAGCAAACATCAAATACTCCAGTTTACATCCTGTGTAAACATACACGTTGATATATTGGGTAAATACGCCTGCGATATGAGCAACTACCCGTGTGATATGTACAACTATTGGTATATACGCATGCCTTATCCGTGCTGATATGAACATCGATAGATAAGACTTGACACATAAGAAACGCACAGCTGTCAATCAAGTATGACAGGTGACAGGCGGTCAATATTAGTGTATATTGCATGTTTATGCATGAGATATAAGCGATTGCACATTGGGAGATAGCGTTAGGTTAATCAGCATCAGGTTCAACACCGAAAATACTGCATAAATTCACACACCAGAGACCCTACAAGGAAAGATGAAAATACATGTAGGCATGATGTGCGATGAATATATCATTATAAAAAATATGGAATATTGGGCCATTAGGAAGAGGTCGTTGGAACTAATTAAGGCAATATATGATGCACAGACTCCGGGGTAGAATGGAACGATAGGTTTTGGAATTGATGGTCATAGTGCCCCAAATTAATACCAAGGGATCACAAACTTAAAATCATTTTTCTTTTCCCTCCTAAGAACTTAAGTCTTAAAGAATAATGGATGTGGATTCATATATTATGCATTGCATCTCTATAACAATTAATTTACGAATTGTTATTAGTATAAGGAAACACATAATTCACAAATTATAATTTAAGAAAACATTTGTCCTTAAACGTTTTTGAACGTGGAAGAAATGTCAAATTCTTCGCTTCCGAAATTTCATTTCGATTTCCTAAGGCCAGGAAAGACAAATATATTCTATAACGATTGCCCGAAAACCTTCGTTTTACTTATCTTAGTATAATGTCTATTTTTAATTTTATTCAACTATACAAGATGATTCATGTTTTAAAACCTTTTAAACAAATCACTGAAAGCAATACGATATCAATATACGCAATCCCCGTGAGCGAACCGTAAGGACATGATAGCATATAAATAATGATGTATGTAAAGTAGGTAAAGTATAGTAATGAATGAATAATGAACATTGTATGATAAGTACTAAAATGGGTACTTATGAAAAATGATATTTGAAAAAACTTTCTTCAGCCAAGATACGGTTTATTCCAAATCGAATGATTAGCAATTACATGAAATCGCGATTTTGTTTGAATTGTGAATAGTGGTTTGTTAGTTTTTTCAAGATAAAATGAATGTTCATCATCATCATCATCATCATCATCATCATCATCATCATCATTAGAACAACCATCGTCGTCGTCATCATCATCATCACCATCATCATCATCATTAGAACAACCATCGTCGTCGTCATCATCATCATCATCACCATCATCATCATCATTAGAACAACCATCGTCATCATCATCATGACCATTAGAACAACAATCGTCATCATCATCATCATCATCATCATCATCATCATCATCATCATCATGACCATTAGAACAACAATCGTCGTCATCATCATCATCATCATCATCATCATCATTAGAACAACCATCGTCATCATCGTCATCATCATCATCATCATAATCACCATCATCACCATCATCATCATCGGATTTAACTTATGTCAACATCGTAAACCCAAAAGATTTTCATATGCCATATAAATAACTTTTCCAATCCTTTTACACAGCAAGAATTTGTACTGATTACATGTGAAATTTCAAGTTAAGAAAAATAATTCTTTTTTCATTGGCAATCGTTAACCTATAAACGTCTAATGTACAAAAACCTTTCCAGGATGTGTAATCTAGATTAATTTAACAAGCCAAGAAAGAATCAACCTTCCAAATGAAGGAATTCATGCAATAAATAATACAATGACTTGATTCAAGCTTCCTCGTTATATACGTTATCAGTATTGCCATGTTTCGCTGTATATATATCTCCGGTCCTAGGGCAAGTGCGTGTTTGCAGGTGATAAACAACTAAACAGTATTCGATTTACGCCGCATCAGCGTGTGGTATAGCCGATATATCTGATAGCAACCCACCCCCTAAAAAGCACGTTTACATTACATACGATATACTTACATGTTCATGTCGTGACGACAAAGATGCGTAATTAAATCAAGTGCTAGATGTTATCTCTAACCAGCGTCGTTTGTAAATGTTTATTTTATGCGACGCTACATGCGATCAAAAGTATGTCATCAACGGGCGTCTCACCTTTGGATTAGGGTGAAATGTCTGAAATAGGAACAATATTGAAAACGTTAAAGGTTGTTTCGTTTGAGATGTTTGTCATAGAATTTATTTTTTTGGTTATTTTAGTTCTAAAATTTTATTTCAAACGAGGGTATTGTAATCGGGTTGATATTTTTAATATCGCTATTTAATTGCGATATGACGTCATTTCCAATACTCTATGACGTCATATTTCGTCAATGACGTTGCATTTAATGTCGGATTATTAGCAGGTGTTGTGGAATATATCGTCGTGCATGTTCACAATTTCTCCCTGCCATAATACTAGCAGCCGGGATATAAGTGAAATAATCTTGAAAGCGGCGGTAAATCCCATCTCACCTCACCTCACCAAATCATCTCATTTCACTTGCTTAGAGAGACAAAAAGTCACGAGAGGATGGGGAATAGAATGGCTTGAAAGTTAAAAGTTCGTTATATCAAATGCGACTCTTCAGAAATAATATATATATCAAACAATGTAACATTTTTATCAGGAGATAAAAAGTATTAAGAGGCAAGTGACGTTAACATATTACTACGTCAACATTTTTATAACATCCTTTCACAAGCTGTGATTGTATTATAGCTTGACTGTCAAACTTTATCAATCGTAGCCATGCATCAAGAAATGTAAATTGTTGTCGGAAAATACCGTCTTAATGCTAATCGGTTCATATCGGGGACAATATGAAGTGTTAAAATCGTTTTTTAGTTTGAAAAACAGGACAGTGCACCTTCGAATGCTTTCAATTTTGTAAGAATGTCTGCGGTTAACAAAAGGAATTTTTTATATTTTTTTATTGTCAAATAAGTCTTATAACTAGAAATGGTTGGCTTCAGCTCAAGAATTGTATAAGACAGTTACTATTATCATTGAAAACAAGTATGTAATTGCCATACGTTTGGCCTTAAAAAGGTGAATTTGCAAGTCGAGTGAGATGTTTAACTTCAATCAACCCATATGATATTTTGACAAGGAACAAAGCAGAACTAAATTTTATCAAAATACTCAGTATCAATTTATGGCACTGCAGCGTACAATATCTCATATCTATATAGTCTCTGACGCTCGATCTCATCGCGTTTGTTCAACAAGATTGATGACAAAAATCTCTAAAATATCGAATGTCAGCTCTTAATTTGGGCTGGGCTGGGTTGCTCAAGTTTTCTGAGTTTTGCCCATTGTGAGTTTTCTAAAAATAGTCCTGATCCACTAAAATCTATTATCTTTAAATATTAATATTATATTTAAGTCCCAGATTATAATTTGCTACAAACTTTATCGGCTTGCTTTGTTCTATCAATTTACAACTTATATATATATATGTCACAATTATGACCTGCAATAAAACGTTGTAAATTAACTAAACAACAACGGTTCAGATTACCTCCAATAAAGTTGTAAAATCATAAAACGTGGTAGCATGATAAATGATTGGGTTTCCTCATAGTCACTTACACTAAAAAGTAAAAATTTTCTGTATAATAAATTAATTTTTATCATTATAATCATTTATCATTATCATTATTATAAGTAAATGATTTGTATCGTCACGCCATCTTCTAGATTCCCTTGAAGCATTAAGACTTCTTGACGATGAAAATTACAAATATTCTATTCTATTTAATACATAGATATGTAATACAAAAAGGTTTCGTTGAATTAACTCGAAGGGGGTTATTCAACTGATTTCAGCATAAAAAGGTCTAATAGATCAAAACCTTGTAATCTGTCGTGGAAATGCCTTCAAAATACGGAAAAAATTATATTTGTCAAATACTTAAGTGTCGCTCAAAGTTAAATCTACGATCATCTGATTTATTACAGACACACGACTGTTTGAACTATCATCCAAACGATAACGTTTACAGGATGAAAGAAGATCTTAAATTTTAAACAAAATACAAAACACGACAAAGATAGGTACAAATGCCTAAGTAAGTTTACAGGTAGATTATTCATCCCATATCATCTTAAAAAGAAGGGTTTTATACTTTTTAAGAAATGCACCGTAACATGTTTTTTAATGTTATTCTTTGTTCAATTTGCTTTATTTAATAAAAGGTAACATAAAATAAATTTTCTTAAGACGGTAAAACATTACATCACATATAAAGTCAACATGTTAGGATAATGGATTCGCACAAAATCTTGAATCTTTGTTTTACAACTTATTTGATTATTTATGAATGGGCATTGTTTTGAATTGTTTTCCTTCTTTTTAGAAGTTGGTATGACGAGGAAATTAAAATTTATGGATTTACAACTTCTTTATTGCAAAGAGATGCAACAGAAAAGTTGAAAATCCATAAATTCTTTATTACATCAGTTGTTTTCCTCTTCGTGAGCTCTCTTTATTCCAATTAGAATGAGTGCGACAGTGCCTTTAAACAGCTAAGATTTGGATGCAGTGACCTGAATGCAAACATTTTTGAACGGCACATATCATTAAGTCCATCCTGCTCTTGTGGTCACCCCTATAAAGACCCACTGCACTATTTTTTCATTTGTCCAAATTTTTCAATTTTAAGAAATGAAATGTATTTTTATATGGTTTAAACATATTTTTATTTCCAAAAATGAAACAAAGATTGGCGAACAAGCTATAATAGCTTATTTGAACGCCGCTCTCTTACATAATACATAAAGCTGGAAACAAACACCTGAAAATGTGAAACTTCAAAAGCAAAGAAACAATGTGTAATGTTAACATGTAGTTACGTAATGGATTTGAAATATTGCCTGGTATATGCCTAGTATTGAAGTCTGCTGCAGCCTCCGCACGAAACAAAGTAAAGTGAAAATAGTTAATAGATAATTGGAGAATGTCAAGAAAATCTATTACTCGTGTTGATAAAATGGTGTAATGATTCAAGAATATTGCTGTTTTCCAGGATAGTCAGATTGCCGTTGCCGTATAAAATTGTCATTATGTCAAATCAATGAATATAAAAATACATATTGATTCTTAAATTTTGATATTTCCGACAAATTAACAGATAGTGAATCACGTCTTCATAAGAGTGGCCACATGATCACCCGGAGTTTTCGGACATATTTTCATATACATGGCTACAATATCAACTCTGTCTTAAATGGAGTTTCCAACAAAAATAAATTCGTCAACAAATTGATACTTAAATCTGCCCATGCATAATTTTATTATAAACTCACATAGGTTTGATGATATACTTGATATCATACTCCGTAAAATAAAGGTTTGCGACTGTATTTATTTAATTTTTTTTATCTATTATGAATTATAATAAGTCCTGATCAATACTTCAATATACAGAACAGGGGTAAGTAGATTTGCCTATATTTTCTAGACTGAAGAAGTCTCCCTTAACGTTTTGCTCAGGGATCCGGCTGACCGACCTTGTCGAGGGAAGATCTACGTATTTCACGACCTTGGAATTTACAACCAAGAGCTGCCAATATGACAGCTTAGCCCGAGTATATTATAACCGTGTTAAACTGTAATGTACACTGTGCTATCTATACCTATATCGGTTCTGTGACATATATGGTCATCCAGTCATTACGGTTATCTGTGAACAAACATTAGAACTGTGTAAAGAGTGATACGCAATGTATCCCCATGCTCTGTAAACATTACAGCCATGCAGTATAGAATTTAAACAATGCTTGTTTGTTTTGATGTTGTGCAACGAACAATGTGATGACTATCTTGTACTTTACAAAACAAACACCTGTAAATGGATTGTGGACTGTAATTGCTGTTTTTTAGTATGTTAGATTGAAAATATATGTTATGGGGTATAAATGTACGTAATTTGAAAATTATATATAGATATTATTACCGAGAAACTGTGTCATATGACTTTTACGTAACGAATGTGAATTTTTGTATCATTCGAGGGGGAGCGACGATTACACACAAATTAGCACGACTTTCGTAAACGTCAAATGATACATTCCTGAGGGTAATAATTTCTCATTAATTAAACAATCGTTGCTAGGGTAAAAGTGATAAATGTGCACATATGCTCATATTGAAAATATGTCATCACTTATGATTCACTGTCTGGGTAATAAAAGTATTTTCGAGGTAAAAAAAATGATCTGATATGAAACAGATGAAACAGATAAACGATATCTTGGTCCTTGTGTATTATGTTT
Source organism: Phorcus lineatus (assembly GCA_921293015.1). NCBI lineage: Eukaryota > Metazoa > Mollusca > Gastropoda > Trochida > Trochidae > Phorcus > Phorcus lineatus. The sequence continues at coordinate 13,944,449 of OV121098.1, read as the reverse complement.
ATCATGTCATGCACTGGTGAGGTATTCACATAAGAAAAGTTTTGCTTGTTTACCGAACCAGATTCTTTTGAAAAAAATATGTTTAAACCATAAACGATATTGTCTGGGTGGAAAAGTTTTCCTGCATACAAGGAACGATATTTAGATACAATAAGACTGGAAAACGTTTGTACAAAAACATTGATTAATTGAAACTGATAGAAAACCCAAAACCAAATAAAATATAAATACAAGAACATCGGAACATATGTCTGTAAATAAACATGAACTAAATCAAAGGAATTCCTTGTTAAATGTAACTCATGTCATAATAGTTTTAGTGTGTACATGTAGTACTGTTTACTGGTCTTTCAAAAGGTGCATGTTATAAGAAATAAAATATGTTTGAATCATTGTTAAAAAAATTTTGACATTTGTTTCAAAATACTATTATCAAATTGTTCAGGATAGTTTATCTATTCAGATCACTTGGCCAATTTCACTGTTCTTGAAATGTAATTAGAATTACTGTCGTTCGCGGGAATTTACATAGCGCTATGTGAATTAACTTATTGAACTTTGTCGAAAAACACATTAGAAGATTAACATTTTACGAATTATTTATTGAGGATTTCAAATGAAAAGGGTTATGGTTCCTTAACTCACAAATAACAGAGTGTATATATGATGTATTCCCCATTTTTCATTTGCACATTTCATTTAATCCTGTGACATCCATAACATATTAGAAATAGTCCTAAAATAGAACACTCTTACAAGACAACAATTTTACACTACTGTTTTAAAATGCACTGTATCAAGTCTTTGTAATTAAGAGATCTTCCGAAAGGGTAAACTAATATTACCTATGCAAGAATTTATATCAAAATCCTTAAAAGGAGTTCCTACACTGACGAGTCAAGTTGGGTTAAGCTACGCAAATGCTGACTGAAATGTTTAAAAGGTGCATGAACTCAAATGGCTGTATGATGTATTCACATGATAAAATGCCTTCTATGCCTTTGCCTACAGATAATTTAATCAAGAAGTGAGATGTTTATAAAAAATAGCACATTTTGCATGAATTAATATATATTGAGGAAATACCAAATTTTCATGAAACGTGTAAATACCAAAATTACCTTTACATTAACCTTTAGCTTTAGCTTTAACCTTTTCCAAAACTATATTCCGGTGATTAAATTAGATTCTCTTCATGTTTATAAACGACATTTAACGTAGTTGTCAGTCTCAAAATAATTATCTTATTGTAACGAACGACTCCTTAACCATTGATAACAAAAGCACACATTTCAGCACTTGCGCGGAGATAAAATTTAAGCCCATGGCTATCAATTTCCCGCTAGTGAAACTGACAGGCACGTGAAACTCGAGAAGATGCATATTCCTTACATTGTTTTGACATTCCATCAGTCCCGGCATGCCATGTCATTCCGTAAGTCGGTTGTCCAGAATCAAAAAACAGAATCTAGGCCATGAAATATTTTTCCAATAAAATGAAACCCTTTATTAATCTTTGCTCCTGCAGTTTCATAATAGAAACTTTCATACTTGCTGGGGAGGGGGGAGGGGGTTTGGTTGTGTGGGATGGGTTGTTGTATACCATACAACCTACATGTTGACCATATTACCTACATGTGAATAAGCTAATACAAATTTAGGAAAAGTTGAAGTACCAATAAAACCTTTATTAATCCATTTTCATATTCAAATGGACCTCAAATTTAAAATAAGAAGAGACATGTGTATTACTTTCAAAGATTTTCGGGTCATCAATCTCAGCAATTTGACTTGAGATAAGCAAGCATCTGCCAATCATGCGAACACCTGTCAATTTCAGCATGAAAAATGCACGTGTTGCTCGAGCAAGGCGATGTTGTGCTTCAACATTCTCGTGAAAATCGTGCAATTTTCATTGGTAAAGTCTCAAATGAAGTTCAGGTGGTAAAGATAAGCCGAGTTTGAAATTCAATCCATGGAAGAAAAGCCATAGATTTGAAATATTCTCTCCTAAATCAATTCGTCATGAGACAGGAAATACCAGCAGTAATTCCTGAGTTAAAAATATTGAGCTAAATGTATGGTGGAATGTGCGTAATGAATATTTAATGAGGATTTTCATATTCAAAATCTCAGTTTTGCATTCCTCCAAGTTAACTTATTACGATGTGATTCAAGACGACATAGTTTACTGGAAGTAATTCAGACAAAAATGACTGCCATTTGTGAGAAATGAATAATTCATTTTTCCATAGATCTACGTTTATATACGCGCAGGATAGATATCATAATGTAGTCAAAAAAATATAAGAATGTAGGTCATTTCTTATTGAAATATCGAGAGGAGCTGATTAATTTTCATGAAAATATATGAAACAAGATTATATATATAATGATAAAAGGAAACAATGTTTACTCATTAACTCTTATAAATAAAAAATTTCTCATGTTCATGTCATAAGTTTGGTAAATATCTTTTATCAGTTCATGAACTTTGAATACTTAGGCATCCTTTTAAACGTAAAAACAAAACAAAAACAAAGATAAAAAGGAAATAGATATTAGTAATAAATAATTAAGTACATCTAAAAGTATTTGAGTGATGATTCCATAAAACAAATCATGCCAAACTATTGCTGCCATTTAGACCTATACATAGTACAAAAATGATAAAGTTTATACAATATTTATTTTTAAATGTGTAATATGGAATAAAATTGAACAACTAGAGTTGGCAGACCCCATCACATGTAGATTTAATTTGAAAATATCAAACGCAAGTCTACATTTCGGCACTTAGCACATATCGTGCCAAACGTCAAAGCGAACAAACAAATAAAATCAAAATTGACATTTATTTATTCCACTTAAGGAAACCTCGACGCGTTTGAAACAGCAGGGGCCGAGAACAATAACGTGGGGGGGGGGGGGGGGGGGGGGGTGGCACTGTGGGTGACATTGGCGAGGGGTCATAGAGAAAGGGTATCGAAGAGAATAGGATAGGGCATCCTCTCTCAGGGTAAGACGTATAGCTGACGCCCTATAAGAAGAGTGGAGCGTCAGCTATACGTCTTACCCTAAGACAGGATGAGGATAGGGAACGGGAGGTTGGCGAACATCTCGTTTCGGCATATTGTTATATACACGTAGCATGTCTTTGCAATTTAACGATGCGATATTTCGTCGATGCAGTCTTTAGCTGTATTGTTATTCAAATAACGAAATGTTTATAAAATTGCCACCGTACCACTGTCCAACTTATATATCGAGGTTTCTTAATTATTCTAATAATGGGATGATTATGAAATGGCCAGCGTACCACTATTCAAATTATAAATCGAGGTTTCTTAATTATTCTAACAGGGAATGTATATATACCACCGTCCAATTTATTAATTGACGTTTCTTTGCTTGGTACCGAAACTGATCTTCTTACGAAGTGAAAGATTCTTGTAAGCAGTCAGCACTCGATGGGCTGGCTAGTGAAGAGGGGTGAAGCAGGGTGAAAGAGGGAGACCGGCGTTCTTTTCGTATCCATGCTAAAAAAATGCCTGCTAGTTTAATCTCTTCAAGGAACCAGACATGCACGCGCTTAGTGACCTAGATAAGAATAGACAGGGGAACCCTCAGACCATCATCCAGACGCTATATAAGGCTGCATCCCGAAAGTTTGTTCACCTACATGCGCATCTTGCGATGTCTGATTGAAGAATGGTGTCATCGCGAATAAAGATCTGATCAATTTGATTTGCTTAAGACGTGATATTTGAATATACCTAGAATAATACTAATCTTTGCCGTAGTAGTTTTGGTGACTCGTTGAAATGACCAAATTCCAAATTTCATTGTACTCATGTCACGCAAATGACGCCTGTCTTGTTCTTATCTTTAATCTTTTCTCTCTAGGTCGACAAGAAACATTTAATTCAAAGATAGATTAGCGAATAAAAGATCCGATTCAACAAATTACGTAGTCCAAAATGGTGTTCACCCAATTTTTTTTAAATGAGGCGCAAAATATGGAATAAGCAACATCAAATAGGCAACGCACTATGAGAAATTGCTCAAACTCGATGCGAAACGAAATATCTAAGGTGCGATGCGGTGTAACGATTTCAAGTCGGATCGTGAGTTTGTTTTTTTCACCTAGCGCCTTAATTATTTCGCTTCTTCGCTATGTCGCGGATTTACTATTTCGTGTCTTCTAATTTTCGCCTCTTTTCTGCTTCCTAAGTACTATTTTGCGTTTTGCGAAGTCAAGAAAGGACAAAGACGCTAATGGCAGAAATCGGCAAGCGTGGGGTTAGATTTCAACTCCCATCGTTTCTAATGCTCAGTCACGAGCCGTTTTCACGAACGACTGACTCAAGGTCCTTATCTTACCCAACACCCGCCATATGGAACACAGACCACTTGTGTTTAATGCAGAGGTTTTAAATCTTTAAAGAGCAACCCAACACGGTTTCAACAATAGAGCAGTGTAAGACAGGGAGAGCCATTAGCTCGCTTTCTGTTAGCGATAGAATGACTACTTAGCCACATATGGTGAATTTGAGATTTGAAAAGCTTTATAATCTGTGCTATTGTTTTGTTAATGTGAGAAAAGGTTAGATTGACATAGTGTTTTTTGATAGTGAAGTTTTCTCACAGTGAGTCCAAGGCATACATAAGAAAATTAAAAAAGTACTTATTACTGGAATATGATATTAAAAGTAAAGATAAGACGATATAGAGGGAGAGAGTGAGAGAGAGAGAGAGAGAGAGAGAGAGAGAGAGAGAGAGAGAGAGAGAGAGAGAGAGAGAGAAAGCGCTTGTTAGAAAATGTGAATGTGATTATGTATCATGTGTATTTTTATTTTTATAGCAAATGCACAAATTCATTATGCTCTAAAAAATAATTGCACAATACACTAAAACGGGCTTTATTTAAAGAAAGGTTTCATTAAAATGTTAGCCATCTAAAGGTTCCGTTTGTCAGAATTCTAGAGGAGGAAAGAAAACGCATTTTTAGAAGTCTTGATAAAACTAGGCTTTTTGGTTAAATTTTGCCTACAATATATAAGAATATAATTGGCAGTTGAACAACTATAACACATAAGCTCAACTCCAAGATATCAAATTAATCTTTTTGGTACAAAAATCGGGTTAAGAATACGATCATCATTTATAAGATCATAGACGCTTCAAAGTCCGTTCGAAGTATCGTATAGTTGAAATCTTAACACTTATTTAAGTTTCAACAAGATATTCCTAAAACGTTTTAAGGACAAAGGCAAAACAGATGCGGACATGCCGAAACAATCGATACCAACAATTGCCTGGGGAATCCCCGTTACTCATTCACGTGCGCATGAGTTGCATGGGCGTTTCCGATGACTAGCCTCGTTATCGATTTGTGAAAACCGGGGTAATTTTCCGTTCAATCCAGTGACACAATTGTTGAAAATAGAAAAAGATAAAGCATCTGAAATTTAAAAGGATATATTTCTCTAAAATTAAGCTTACATGTTAATTTCAATAAGTATTTTGGTATTTTAAATACTATCTGCCATGCTGGTCATTTAGGTATTTCAAGTGTTTTCCCTACGATTACTACTATTTTTCTTAAAAGAACAATCATCACTTGGAAAATTGTTCTTAAAATACGGAAAACGTGAAAGTGAAACAGAACAAAAGGCAGAACAAAGTAGTTGATAAGAAAAGGCCAACCCTTTGAACAAAAAGAGGGTAAACGTCTTGACAATCATATATAGCTAACTAAATGAGTGATCAAGATTTTCCAAATGGTCCACCATTGCATGCTGAAATGATATAAACTTTTAAGATAGCCTACATGAACATAAATCAATGCCGTACATAATATTGATATGAATGTATCGTTGTTGATGTAAATGCAATGTCAACATTAACGAAGAGTTGATAAAAAGCCAAGTTAGGGAGGCATTTTTTGTTTTGATATAGTCATTATTAAAGCTTAGATATACAATGTATGCTATTTTTGGGTGTGGCTCAGATTACGAAATAATCGATAATCTATATCATTCATCTTAGAAGCGAATAACTGTATTTTCTGGAGCCAACAATTTTAGGTTAAAGCTGATGAGTCGATGAAAAAGTTAGGGTTAAAAATAACGTGTTATAAACAAACGTTTAAATAAAAGAGATCTGAAAATAAAATCAACGACTAACATCGAAAACTTGGATTGAGGATCTGAAAACGATAAATCTTGAATTACTCCTAGTTTTTTTTCATGTGGTAATTTTACTCCTTAATTTCTATTTTCTATTTTTCTATTGAGGAGTGAAATACCCCTGAGTCTTAATAATTATCTGGAGCCCTGCTGAATGCTAAGTTTACCTTAGTGTCGTCCTTTATCATTTCAATACGGCTAACCTTAGCAAGTGAAGTAGACTAAAATTTAGTCTATGAAAATTTTTAATAATTTACTGTTCCTTCATCCATAATAATTTTTCTTTGGGCTCCTATTTTCATGTGCATTCAGTCAATCTAGACTTGCTGAATGTAGACTGTATAAAAGGTTCCATTGTATACACAGTCATGAAGCAGGACTATAAGTGAAGGTCATCTTAGTGTTTTGTGCAACGGGACCCCTGAAGGAATTGATTTAATGACATAAAGGAAAAATAACGATACTAAACAATCTCTTCCGCGTTAGGACTGTCAGGCTAAAAACCTATACCATCTAGCTTTCAACTTTATTGATCGAACGGACAGATAAATCAAGAGAATATACAATCACTTCCGCATTCATCTGTCGCTCATAGACGAAATGAATCACGCGCTAATTGATAAGTCATTATGAATATGTAATTGTGATAACGAGACAGACTTTACTCGGTAAAGTTGAAGGGTGTATAGTTTATAGGGGGGTCATAAGTCTTATTCTAATTGTTTTAAAACTAACACACGGTAGTCAGGTCCAAACGTAAGTTTTATAAGAATCTTAACTTTTAGTTTATATATATGTATGTATATGTGTGTGTGTGTCCATTTTATCACTAAGTAGTTTTTAAATTATTTTTTTTACCGACTGGTCCTAAAATTCGTGATTGTATAGAATGTATCTAATGTGTGATTGTTGCGTGACACAAAAATAAACATTTATTCTTACTATTCGTAAGTAATCATTCAAACGGACTGGATTGATTAAATTAAGAGGAGAACAACGCTTGTTAGAAAATGAAAATATAAGTATTATATTGGTGTCAATCTAGTTGAAATTAGTTGAAATCAGTTGCAATTATAAAGATCCTCGGCACGTTAAGAGGTAGGCCTAGTGTTATTTAGATTGCATATTACCTAAGGATTTTATGACTCGGTTTTCCTCTATTTAAGAGTTGCATATCAGGTGTGGGAGATAACTAGATTACGATGAAATATAGACTGTTGGTATAAATTCACTTATATCCCCCCCAAAACCCATTCCAGTATGCTGCTATGGCATTACGAGAAAATAATTTTATATGAAGGAATTGCGGAGGCTCAAAAAATTGGGTATAGTAATCTTGTTGACAGTTCCTTTCCAAAAAACATATCGAATAAATCCTTGTCTATAATGACCTACATTCAATCTATGAAAGTTTGTATTTGCTTTTGATTTTTTTGAATGGGTATCACAATTTTGATCTATATATTTTAACAGTATATCGAAGACGACAATATTTGAAAAAGAGTTCACAAGTATACAGTATTATTTATATAAAGACAAAAAATGACACGTAGCCAACATTACTCCAACATGTTTCATTAATATCTTCAGGGAGTCGTGAGAGTAATGTTGGCTATGTGTCATTTTTTGTCTTTGAATATGTACATATATATTCTGTGCCGTATATACTATATACTCACTTTACCCTATCCATTCCATGTTAAGGGCAGCACAGTATGTTATATCTTCACAATCAATTATCGATCGACGGTCGATTGTATGGACATAAAGCTTCATTAGCGAGATGCAGTCACAAAATCCTTTATAAATATTAACACCAGTTTGTAGTAGAGTCGCTTGCCGTGATCTGTTGTCTTGGATGTAAATGATTAATAAAGTCTCACTTTGTTTGGTTTAATCGTGTAATCGTCCCATGATATCAATCTCATTGAAATGAGAGGGAACCTATCAATCGTACCGCTCTGCGTTTCCGATCTGAGTAGCGGTCGAGAGAAAGAACCTTGTCGAAGACCTTTGACCTTCCATAACTGACCAAGCTGTATATCTTTTATCTAGCAGTACGTTATGTAAGCCACTTGCTGCCTTAATAAATCAAATATACCAACGGAGGTTGCGCTTCACTTAACTTTTAATGATCTTTCTCCATCCTTTTATTCCTATGTTTTATATTATATCTATCCATATTTTAATATATACTGATTGATATATGAGTTAATATGGTCTCTCATAGGCCTTGTAGGCCGGGTGCTATCTTTTTATATGAAATGTTTTATATCATTTGAAATATTGTTTTACAATGCCATATGTGAAAGGAATGTAAGCACGTGACACCGAAATAAACTATTTTTCTTCTTTCTTCTTCCTCTTCTTCATAACTTCAAATAATCAGAGGCCCAATGAGTTTCTCATATTGTCGGTAATTTGCCTGAATGCGAGGGTCACCTGATACAACCCTATGGAAAAAATATATACTGAACACCAAAAGAAACGCAAATCAAGAGGATATAGGAAACATGATTTATTCTGTTAATTCAAACATGCCCTGGCCTTTTGTCCGGATAGGTTTCTTTGAAACGATGGAAAGTCATTTACAATTGAATCATGGAAGTTAGCCATTTATACCATTCTCTCCCAACAGAGGTAGCTCCGTCATAAATTCCTATACTACCTCTGTCCTAATACAATGGTTTCTTGTGCACGAAATGTAGAAATCTGATTGGATGCAATCAAAGTTAGTTGTGCAATCAGCGACGCCGTTTCAAAATGTATCATTTAAATCGTCTAAATTATTTCCGTAAGCTTTCCAAAAGCAAATTTTTCCGAAATGTGCACCTGGCACTTTGAGTCTTCTTTATAGAACAAAAACGCCTCATTTTTGCAACTGCATCATTACATAGGCCTGTGTGTCAACAAATATGTTATTCATGCATTCGGTGTTTTCATTGGTTGAAATATTGCCAGGTAGTTTAAGTTGCAATATCGCGCCGGTAGGGGCATATGCCTAAAGCACAAGAAACCTTCGTATTAGGACAGAGGTAGTATAGAAATTTATGACGGAGCTACCTCTGTTGGGAGAGAATGCATTTATACAAACATTTCAAATAGCAAACGAGAAAGGCGAAGATTTTGCGTTTCTTTTGGTGTTTAGCATAAGGAAAGGTGCATTAAGAAAATCAACGCGCACTGTCGCTCCAGCTGACCTAATTCAACCGAATCTTTGTCAAATGTCACGTTTATGAAATAGTTCATAGCGACGTTTGTTGAATGGGTTATAATTGGGTCATCCGGTGATTACCTTTCTGATGTTGAAAGTGTCATTTCAAATGTCAGGCTCACTTAAATGACAAAATCGGAGACAGATACACACAATCAGGCAATTTCACATGTACTATACCATTATTAGTAATAATAAACTCCCAGGCAAAAAAAAGTTTCACTTTTGTTATTTTCATAAAAACATGAGGAGGCTGGTATGGGTTTGATTCTAAGCAGGGTATGATAATATTACGTCGTCAGATATCTCATATCTGCGTTTTTTGTTTTTTATAGACTTGAAAATGGGTAAACCTTTCTTACGCCTGGTAGTTTATTTAAAAGTAGCAACCCGAATATGTTGCTATGTCCAAATAACCAATAAGTCAGGGAGTTAATATCACCCCAGTAACATCTATTAAACTAGGTTGGAATGATTTTGTTCACAGAGTGAAACAGTCGTCTGTAAAACTGTTGAGCTTTTAACCAGCGCGCATAGTCAACAGGTGTTTTGCCCACAAGGGTTCAGATTTCAACATGATGTCTTTTAAACCAAGGTTTTTTTAAAAAAAATATTTTTAATTTGTTCCCACAGTTCAATACAATCATTTGTATGATGTTACACAACACTTAATAAATATATAAATTTTAAACCAAGTTGGTTTGTTTTTTGAATATATTATTTTTGTTAGAAATATGTGAAATTGGCTGACAAAGGAATGTTACTTGAAAAGATCGAATTATCACTTTGAAACAATGTAAATGTTACAACTTACTTTATTTGCAACCAATCAGGGATATGTAAAATCTAATTAAAATAATCGAGCTGGTTTTAATGAGATTTGTTTATCACAAGGAAACTGTTCACGGATAACAGAGGTTATGAGGTAGAAAATATAGTGTTGAGTTCGGAATTGTCTTTTGATTTTCAGTATGACAACCTTTGAAATGAGACACCCATCCGAGGAATAACTGTTCCAATTGATGCTGAACTATGAACTTTCCTCAGACATGAGGATAAAGTGCTAATGTTAGGTGACAGAAACGTCGAAATGCCTAATAGGCTAGGCTAAGCTATGATACAGTCTCAAGTAAACCCCTCTCCGGAGAGTAAGGTGGAATTAGAGACACAGAGCAATTGTAAATCTGTAGGCCAGACCTTGAAATAAGGTAGAAGCCTAAGCAAGTCTATAAAAAGACTTTAGAGCTTGATTTCAGTCTCCTTTTCATTTCATTTAATATTTTCATTTTTTTCGCTTAACTGATACATTTTCATTTCAGACTCTAGTTGTAAAAAGCGATTGTGTGTCGCGTGAGTGTAAGGTGCAATAACATAATTGGGAATTACTCATTCAATACTCATTTCGATTGATATAAACTTGCTTTCACTATATCCACAAATCTTAGATTAGATTTTAAATATCTTGAGTCATCTGTGAAGGACGGATACGGGACATCCGGTAAAAAGTCAACCCTGAAAGTGACCCCCATAGAATGCTGGCCGAGGGTTTTTATAGGCCAGATATTAGTTATTGTTATCCCAACGACACCGGTAAATGACAAATCGCTGACTCAACAAAATGTAATATGGGGGCGGAAATGTGACCCGCAGTAAGAAGGAAACTGTCATCACTCGACAAAAAGTGTCAATGACTTTGTATGCTCGTGACCTGTCATAAAAATCGATTACACTCACACCTTGTCGATATCACCTAACACTAGATCAAAAACAGTTAAGGGACCGTTGAAAGTGTAAAAAATAAAACTGTCCTTTTTAACTTAAAAAGTTTACTGGTTTTAATATAATTTGTAAGCCATGCAAATTCAATTATTTAAACGAGCCAATTTTCTTTTAACGTGTATGAAGTAGTTATCAAAAATGTGATATACTCGCTAGTTCCAGCCGATGCTCACAGGTTTCACCGCATTGCAAAGCCACATTAGTGTTGCGGTATTTTCCTTTGCAATAATAGACCTACTAGCAACCGAGATATGACTGAAATACCCCAAAAGGCGGCGTTAAACCCTAAATCACCCCACCACAAAAAAATGAATATATTTGTTTCTGATAGTTGTAGTCATGTCTCGACTTGTGTTCCTTCAAGTATTTGTCATCGTTTCTATGACAATAACACATCTTTTGCAAAATATTGCGAAATTACGTGAAACACTACAAAACACCTGTTACAATGAACTGTCATCACGCCGTAAATCATTAAACGCCCCGTGTTTGAAAAGCCCTGAATGATGTCTGTAAATAGTATCAATTCTACAGCAGTCTTATCGATGACGTTATGGATGACCCGTTGCTTGGCACCGCCACAACAAACTCGCTTTGCATGCTTTGGGCGCATTAATTTCTGATAAATGCTCTAGCTGGCTACGACTTTGGATCAGGGTTGCGATTTGACGAACGTTTTTCATCCTTTCTAAATGGCAATTGACCCGGCAGTCGGAAACATCTGACACCTATCGCGATCATCTGAACGCAGCGTTTTTTTGTAGATGTAATAATTATTGCCAATCAGCGTATGATGCTGATTTCATCTCGTGCGGATGGGTGTACAGGTCAAAACGATACTGAAATAGATCGATCGATGTCCATCTAATGATAACACATAAATGTCTGCGCATCATATAAAGGTTTCTCGAATTAGATAAATGCCCCGTTATAACCCAATGGTTTTTCAATGTACATCTTAATTGTTTGTAAAATATACGAAAAAAACGGTTTCTATTGTCTTTATAAATCGACTCAAGTTCGGACAGTTCTGACCTTACTTCGGACAGTTCCACAAAATCTTCTTGCATGTATCCCAGGCTTAAAATATTTATCAAAATAATTTCAAGAATCCCAAAACAGTAGTAAATGTAAAATAATATCAAGCTTTTTCGCAAACATTAATTAATTTGGCATCTCTAAATAGCATGCTTTGCAATGTTGAATTCTTCAAATACTACCGCATGCGTCGTTACAGAATTATGACGTCACAACCCAGCAGGCATTTGACGTCGACGTCGAAATTTGGTTGATTTCAGGTCAGGACGTCGATCAACCTATTTTCGACGTCGGAACAAAGTTAGTTTCCTGACGGTGAGACTTGCTTGGTTATTTTGACGTTGTTTCAACGTCGTCAGAACAACTTAAAACTGACAAGTGATTACTATTATGATATCTCATTATTGTTAATAACATCAAATAAGTTATGGATTGTTTTAAAGAATGAAATGAAAAATGCAAAAACGAACAGCTATCATTGACATTTTAAAGTGTTATTATTATTGGATTAAGATAAATAAAAGTTAATACTCACAATAAAGGGAGGTAACTCTGTCCTTCTAGCTAATTCGAGTTAACAAGGTATATGGTATTTTTCAAAAGTTTTTATTTTTTTAGTTATGTTCACAACTGACGACATAAAATTTCGATTTGAATAAAGTTAGTAGTTTATACAAAACGATAATTGCGCATTTGTAAAAAACATTTTTTGGTGACACTTTGATCTAGATCGTTGCAGAGTCACTTATTTCTTCATTTCCATCATAAGGATAACCCAAACGATCATATCATAACAAAAAAAAGCTAATATAGCCTGGATGATCAAGCATTGACGTCGGAATGACGTCTTTTCAACGTTGAAATCCCACAGTGACGTTGAAACGACGTCGAAATGACGTCAGACTTCGACGTCGCCCCAAATTTCAAATCCAATCAAATTTCAACGTTATTTCAACGTTGATAAGCGACATCCTTTCAACGTTGAAACAACGTCAAAAGGCCCGCTGGGAATCACATTTTCGGGCATTTGACGCAAAAACGCCCATAAGCGCTAAACCGTATGTGTAAAACATCAATCACTTTGTCACCATACCTAACTTAAAACTAAGTCACTTGTTACTATTGGAGATCGCTACCCACTGTCAGATTTATGTTAACTAAGTGTCAAAACACCTCAAATTCATTCCAAAACCTTCTTATTTTGCTTTTTAATAAAACATTAATTTGTTCGATGTAATTACCACAAAATTTTGGCAACCCTTGAACAAACTATTGGAGTTTGGACATTACACTGCCTATATCAACCTATATCTAACGCTTATTCTCAGTTGAAAATTTTCACATTCTAAGTAAAACAAAAATGTTGAAAAGTCGCTCCAAGCATGGTCATTAAGAAGTGAAACGTGAGTCCATCCTGCTCAACAATCGTCCATTTGCACGCCATGAGGCGTGTCAAATTAACATCTTTGTTGTTTTAGGAGTGCCCGCTTAAAACGTGACTGAATGAAATAATTTCGAAATTTTCAATTTCCTTGTCTTTTTTTGGTACCTTTTCCAGATCTAATATTCACTTTAGAAAAGCAGATACTCCATTCAATAAAATTAAATATATTTTATTCATAATGACACATAACCATTATGTTTTCTACCTCAAGAAAAAGACAGATTTTCATTATAATATAATTGGCTCGCCCGTCGCCTTCGTAACAACTCAATGACATGAACGTTTCATTACGTCAGAGCATTTTGTGATGACGCGGGCACAGTCACTAGTGACTGAGAAGTTCCATTTTTTTCTCTATTGCCTGAAAAGACTGTTTATCTTAATTGATAGACTCCAGTATTCACCTGCATTCAGATAAATTCAGATAATCTCATTAGGACAAACAGTTTTCGCGCCTATAAAGTTTGTAACAAAAGCTTGAATTTAGTAACGAATGGTAAATTAAACCGGTGTTAAAACTCAAAACTTTTGTAAAGGATTATGTACAGATACGTGTGAAATATTTCGTTTATGCTGAAATTAGTTTTGAAATTCTGTAAAACATAAGTTTCGAGAAAGATAGATGTTTTGGATAATTGTGAAAATCCTCAAATCATGAAGTTGCTATCCATAAAATCTTGCTCTTCTAAATCTTCTAAAAGTTCCTTCTCCAGGAACGAATATGAAATGGAAATCGTTAACTATATATAGGTCCGATTCAACGAATCGGGCCAGACGATTCTAGATTTGACGGTAAAGTTAAGGTGAACATTATAATATACAGTGTGACTCAGAAATAATTCCCCCTCTTAACGGAAGTATGAAGGCAAAGATTAAACCTTGAATTTTGCTCCGTTACAAAGTTTTGACCTTTAAGTCAGTTTATCTCATGTTTATACAGCTGTGTCATTTCCGTTTTACGAAGAATATCAAGCATGGCTGAATATTTCAAAGGTTTTACAATGAACGCTAATCCCATAAAATGTGTCATTTGTCGACAAGACTAAACAGTTTGTATGTTTTGTCTAGTAACGTATAAATAAGACCCACGCGACCTGTTGACTTTCTTCAAGACGACAGTTTGATATTCCTCGATAAGGGCTGATGATAAAATTACTGTCGTCATGTTAGCATCAATTTGTCAGTCGGCAGAAGATGTGAAATGTTTGCACGTGTTATGACATATTCTTGTATACTACGTTCTATGTTCTTTTATATCTAACCGAAAAGAAATTTGAGTGAAATAAAACGGAAACTTTCAATAAGACACCCTGTCATCTAGTTAAAGCCTTGGACCCTTAAAGAGCCACTCCGTGATTTTCATAACATACTATTTACCTTTGATATGAACCTAAATGTGGTGTTATAAAATCTAAACATCTTAACTTTTTATGTCTAAAAGATATGTATGTAGAAACTCTAAAAACAGTCTTATAAATGCACAGAGGTGTAGATATAACGTCTGATATACATGGATACAAGTTATATAACCTAACAAACACTATCAACTCCTAACTGCCATCCTGGCTGTTTTATGTAAGTCTCCAAAATTACGTTTGACTATTTGTAGTGTCACTGTCCGGTTTTCGATCATAATTGCGACATTCTACCTTCATATTGTCAGTGTAAAACAACCCAAATAAGCTTTAAAATGTGTCTTCTTGGTAACAGTCGATAATTAGCAATCAAATGACACCATTGATTAAGTTTGGCATATTCGACTCCAACAACTCACGGAATGGCTCTTTAAAGGGCCACAAAGTATGTTGTTGGAGTCAAATCATAAATAGTTTTATTTAATTGAGATGATTTGCTTTGTTCTGAAAATCAGCATCTAAGTGCTTAAAAGTGCAGTATAGTGACAATAAAAAGGTTAAAGTTGTAATTTGTGATCGAAAACCGGACAATAGCGTACTTCAATGATTCAAACGTAATGTTTTAAACTGATTTACAGAAGACACAAAGACAAACATTGATTGGTAGTGTTAATAGTTCATTTAACTAATATAAATGTAAATTGCAAGTAGAATGTCGACTACTTGACATTGATATGGCCGTTGTTCATAAATCTTTGAAAAAAAAAAGAAGAAAATATCATAGTTTGGGCATTTAATGTTTGGGCAAGTCGAAGAAAAATTGTTTTTGACCCTGATCTTGGTCTGTCAGGGAGATCTTAAAATTAAAAATATTAGTTGTGATTCACGACAAAATAGGAGCCTTTAATACAGTCTACATTCTCTTAAACAAGTCTAAATTTGACTAAATGAAAAAAAGGTTAAAGAAATGAAATGACACGGATAAAATTACAGTATGTACTTCAACGGTTTCATTGACTTTATTCTAGATTGCTGTCAAAGGGTAGGCTATTCTATAAATATACGAGAGAGATCGATCGAAGACCAAAGGAAAATATCGCGCAGATAGTTCTCCTTCATGAATATATGAAATTGAAGTCTTTTAATCCAGTCTAGGTCCTCATTCAGCAAGATTTTACAGAATGCAGAATGAAATTGCATGATCAATAAATTAGATGCATGATCAAAACGTGTAAAAATTGTTTTTAACGTAGTCCTTGAATATTCAAGAAATATTTGCTACCAATAAAACAAAATATGAAATATGATTAATGAAAATATGGCCGATAAACATAAAATCAGGTTAGTGCTATGACGTTTTATTTGCAGGGACGTACAAAGGACTTTCGGACCTTAACACAATTAGAAACATGATCAAAGTTATACATTCATAAAAAAATTGAGTCGCGCAACACTGTTTCTATGCGGAGATATATTTACACGTGCGTAGCCATAGCATATGTGTGCTTAACAATCATTGCCGTGTAGATTGTAAATGTAAATGTAAAATACTCGAATTCACGTAATATTTTTCTAGAACGATTGAAGTTGAAAATATGACGGCATCAACATTGTGTCATGAAACGTTCCGCATCCGGGTATTTTCCGAAAATTAATTATTACTTTCATGGATACAGCAATTTGGAGTTAATCTTGTCATTTTCAAAAGATACCATGTTGTTCAACTCTGACCCCTGACCCCTGACCTTATAAACATCCGGGACACTACATCTGTGACCTGTAGATAACTCCCATCATTTATTTGTAACTGAACACCGCTAGTAATTAATCTCTCAGGTTCAGTTAATAAGCGGTAATTAATAGCCACGATAGGTCATGTGCTTGTTGCTTGTGCTTGAAACAATGATTGACATTAAAGCGACACAGGGTATGTTTCATGATTTTTAATTTGCCTTTAGTAAAACGATGACAAAAATCGCCTACCTAAAATTTCATCTTTGTCTCTAATTGCCAAAATTATGATATTTTCATGTTTTTAATGATATTCGGAAAACGTCTCTATAAATGTTTGAAATAATGGGTCCAATTATAATGTGGATCTTGGTTAAGGAGCCACTCCGTGATTTTCATAACATATTATTTACCTTTGATACATATCTAAATGTCATATGTGGTGATATAAAATCAAAACATCTTAACTTTTCATGTCCAAAAGACATGTATATGACAAATATTATTTCTTCAAATGGAAACATCTCATCACATTACATGTCAAAATTATGTTATTTTCTTATTTCAAATGATAATCGGAAAAATGTTTTATAAATGTTCGAAATCGTGTGTCCAATAAACGTGGTTTTTAGTTGACAAATATAATTCCTTCAAAAGGGAAACATCTCATTACTCGATATGATTATCCGTATTCAAATGACAAAGTGCCACTCATGACGCGAACACCTCAAGCGGCCATTTTCGTTTTACGCAATTCTACAAGTTTGTGAGTTCGCGTAGCTGCTTAAGAGTTCCTGTTATTGATTAATAAAAACTGTCTGATTAATAAAAACTGTCTTGAAATTCACATGTTTTTGTCTGTCCGTAAGATCATCGTACTTCATTGCGAAAACGTATCAATTCACTAAGCGATAGAAAGGGGCGATAAGGGAGCATTAATTTTACAGGAAATAGTGATATCATGACAAAAACGTTGATTTATTAATCTGGAGATAGAAATCAACGTTTCTGCGTGATTAACAATGATTATACTTTGAAAGAAGGATTGAAACATTTATTAACCATTGTTCAATTCAAGCTGTGAGTAAGATTTTTCTTGATAACCTTTAAAAAGATAAATCTTTAATACGATTAAACGCATACTTCAGAATATCAGATAAAGATTTCATGTTATTCTTTTCACAAAATCACACAACATCTCTATGAATTAACTTAAAAAACAAAAAATGAAATGGAAAGTAAATTGAAACCAATAAAATGTGTTGAACTTAATGAATTATAAAACTCTCTTGCACGTTCATAATTACGTTTTTTTTCAGATACTGGAGAAATTAGCTATTTATATGGAAAACATATCCTAAATCACATAAATGATACAGCTGGTTCTGAACCAAAGTTTAAATTCACACAAATTTCGATCTTACAGTCCCTGTCAAGTCATGATGGGTATAGGGCTCATTACAGAAACTTGTCAAGAAGCTCGAAATGAAGAAAAAAAGCAAATTATTTTTATTAAACACATTAAACTGACAATCAAGTACATTAATGTTGATATATGTATAAGCTTTTTCATTATACATTGAAAGTAAAAGTAATATTCATCGATGAAAGGAACAGACTTAAATCTCAAGAAAAATGTAAAACGTATGTTAAATTACCATTGTAATATACTCAGGCACGAGCCAAGTTTAGCGTTGCGCATCGGATACAGAATAACCAGTTTCCCCAGTTGCACGAAGTACGTGCGTTCGCACATAGGTAAACTGGTTATTTTCACGACCGTTGCGCAACGTTACACCAAACCCGTGAGAGGGAACTTACCATTGCATTGTTAAATGATTGTTAGTTAGTGTAACAGTTTTTTCAAGTACGTTTATACTCTATTGGTTTACAATGACACTTTCCCTAGTCCAATGCTAGGATACCGACACAAATTTCCAAATTGCTTCATTGAATTCATTCAATGCTGTTGCGTCTTTAAATTTGCAAATGTTAAATTCGACAATTCATTATACAATTTGTAATGAATTGTGAATTTATTCAAATGGTGTTTGTAACGTGACAATGTCGTCAATAGATGTCCAAAGATGAAAAAATATCTCTAGTATTTTATGAAATTTGTTAATTGTTAGGCAGACAGAGGTTTTTTTTCCAATGATAAATTAAATGTAAAAAAAATCTATTTTTATTGTAAATAACAGTAAAGTAAGAGATGAATAGTTAAAGCAATATACACTTTGTCATTCGGTTCAGAATATACGTACATATAGATTTGTCATTTGTATATGAGCCTGGGTCATAGAGAGAACATACAACTCGTGTTGTGTGATATACTTTATACCTCACCAAGTAAATTTTCGGATCCGAAATTAGGTGAATCGAGGTTTTTAGGGTTTTAACGCCCCTTTCAAGCGTATTTAATTTACTTCATGGATGCTAGTAATATTGCAGGGAGAAAGCCCGCAAAACTAATGCGGATGTGCACTGCGGTGAAACCTGCGAACATCGGTTGATAATGCGAACCATGGGTGGCAGGGCGCTGATATTCAGTTTTGTGGTACTGCGTTGATTATCAGTGTAGCTTTGCACCCGAACATAACTGCCTGTCGAACATATCTCTACTGCAGACAAAGTTGCCGAGCCCATGGCGGGATTCGAACCCAGGACCTCTTGATCCGAAGCCGGATAGATTAGAAATCACCATATATCTGAAGGTCCTTTCCAATGTTTTATATGTGTTATAGCCGCGGAACATCATGAAAGTGTCAGCTTTTGAAAAATTATATAGATAAATTACACATAAGTAGGTGAACCTCCTCACAAACCCCTGATCGGATCCGAACCTCACCAAGCATGCTCTAACCGTCAAACCTATACATAGATATGTACATTAGGATTTGGAGATTTCAATGTAGCTGATATATGTTTTGAAAATCACAGAGACATGTGACACGCCTTTGTCAAGAAAAGACATGGATATATAAATGTCAGATCTTTATACATTGACCTTACTCCAGATTCCAAGTTATTTATAGACCAATTGACCTCCGACAGTTGATAAGCCTGTAAAACAGACATAAATCTGTCTCTAGTTACCCTTCTTGAATAAGTTCTCCGTCAGGTGGCGTGGTGTGGAGGGCAAAGGGGAATGAAAATCGACATAAGTTATGCTTGACTTCATCAATACTCTAGAGCGCAAAACTACTGGCAATGGACCTCGGACTTTCAATCACGGAAAAGGTTTCTTGAACACTTACAAGAATCACACTCTGTCACTGAAAATTCATATTGTTTATTTGATTGAATATAGAACAGGAGCGTCAGAGGAATGGATTTATTCCAAAATCTAGACATGCTTTTCAAAAGGTTATCGTGCTTTCTGGCTATGGGGAATTAAAGTGTATATATTATAGAAATCCATTCTATTGAACTAACCTAACGTCATTCTCCGAGTTTTAGCGAAAATCTAGTTGGAATTGGTGTGGAACCCTAAAAGTTTGGAATTTTCTTCAATGTTTTCACATTATTATGATGATATAATAAAAACTTTCTTGTACCGCTCATATATCCACGACAGAGCATGCTCAAAGCGCACAAGTTGTATTAATACCCTTAGGGAATATAGTACTTCGATGCAGCTTAGCGCGACCCTGTAGGTCCATACCTTCCCGTTAACCAGGTACCCAATTGTACAGCTGGGTAGACTGAGGGAAGTTTCTTGCCCAGGGACACAGCACACGACAATGCCCAGGTTACAATTGTCTGGTGCCTCCAACGGGATTCGAACCCGGGCCATTGGCGTGATAGACCAGCATGTTCAGTTCCACATTATGGTATTTGTAAAGTAGTTCCCATCCCTTTAGTATATCATGCCAAAAGGGATGCTAATATTTTAAATTCACTTTTTTCTACAAAACTTGAAGAAGGCATTGGTCTTGTTAACACATTTATTGAATAAAATCGTAAGATTTTTCTATACCATTTGAAGGCAACAATACATCAGTTTGTGTAAATCATTCTTGTACCTTCCTCTTATTACTATTTTTTTTATTACGTTACTTTAAATATATCATTTGCATCATGATGATTTGAAAAATATTTTTTTCTAATGAAGCTATTATATTTAATTCTGATTCTTGGTTTGTAAGGAAATTACATGTTTTAACTAATTTTGTGACTGCAAATTTTTTATTGCTATAATTTTTTCTGGGATGCTTACAGTATAATTACTTCCTTTCTATTGAGTTCTGTTGTTTCTGATAATACGTTTAGCCGCAGTAGCTTAGACAGCATGCACAGAAACTAGAGAAGCAAGGATTAAATCAGTCAGCTTTAGAGAGTAGAGCGAGTTATACCTTGCTGGTAAGTTGTCACACCGAGTGTCCATGAGCTTTGTTTCGAAAAGAAGATTAGTTCGGAAAGATGTTTAACTTCTCCTTTGAATACGGCGTTCTTACCTATTTGATGAAAGGCGCCGCCAGATATCTGGCCAGGTGAGATAAGAATGAACAGGTAACACTCCTTTACAACGCCTATCCCGATTAGCAAGTTAAACATATACACGGGCGTTACCGGCGTGTGTTTATAACGATGTTAGTCAATGTCGGAAGTGTGTCGGCCGTCATGGAGAAAATCTGAACAGATCTGGAGACTCAGCAAATTCCTTATCTACGTGTTAGATAAAATTTAAGTAAAACCTCAACGCTGGAACGCGAGGAAGGGGGTTTGTGTCTTGGCTTTCAGTGTAGTGTTTGGTCAGGAAATGATATGCAGTGGAATTTAAATTTGTCGCGGTCATGTGACGTATATATTTTATTCAGCCTTAGACTACAAGTACGTACGCCGTATTTTGGAGGCTACATAAAATGCTGCCTTCTTGATTGGACAAAACATGGTCATGTGAACGTGAGGAAGACTTTATAATGCTATCTAGTTTATTTCTATTTTGTTGTAAAATTACTAAGAGTATAGGGCCTCTTCCAAAGGTAAATAAGTTTTTCTTTTTTAAAAACAACGTTTATTTTACTGCCAAAACCTACTTTTATATTCTACAAAAAAGGAAGCATATTTTGTATGGATAGTTTTATATCTGTGTACATATCTTACATATTCTATATTTATAGTATAAACCTTAGATATTTTTATTTCTCTTAATTTAGCCTCTCATAACCCTTAAAGGGTGGCTTACTTTTATGTCGTTTACCATTGTACACTTATATGTATTTTATGTAAGGTGAGACTCAAATAAACCATCTGTCTGTCTGTCTGTCTGTCCATAAATGTCCAACTGACACAATAGAGATATTATATACTAGTAATTGATGTTCAATTATTGTTACAGTTATATACTATTGAGTATGGATTAATAACTTGAAGTAGCCAGTGATAAAGGCTGGTGTGAATTATGCCTTGCTACGGAAGCTGATGTTGAAGTTGGTCACTCTTGCAGATAAATACTAATATGCATCTATCCCAGGTGAGATGATATGTGGTTTAACGCCGCTTTCAAGATTATTTCACTTATATCGAGGCTGCTAGTATTATTGCAGGGAGAAAGCCCGCAACACCATTGTGGCTATGCATTGTGACGAAACCTGCGAGCATCGGCTGGAATAAGCGAACCATGGGTGGTACTGCGCTGGAATTCAGTGTGGCATTGCATGCAAGCTTTACTGCATGTAGGAATGTTCTCTACTGCAGAAAAAGTTTCAATTGCCGAGCTGTTGGTGGGTTTGAAACCATGGACCTCTTGATCCGAAGCCGAACGGGCTAATCACTGCGCTATCCCGCCCCCTACATCTGTTATAGTCTATTCTCCAGACCCTACGGCAAACAATTAAAGAAGCAATTTTAAGTCTAGAAAAAGTCTAGTTGGCTCAGCTGAATTTCGGGTATTATTTTTCATTTACAATTTGTTTCAGTTCATTTAGAATATAAGATGAAACTTAAAGAACATTTTTAGTTTTTGAGGGATATATATTTGCTATTCTATTGCTGTAAGGACTCATTTCAATCTATGGAAACCGTTGAATCGTTCAACATGCGCTATTCAGAACCAGCACAAAATTCCGACCTTTGACCCTTCTGCATATCACGTGACACATCAATTTATCTCCTTTCCAATCTGTCGTCCATTACAAGGTAATTTATAAGAGGCAATCTACAACATGTTCTCTAATTACAATGCCTTGTTCCTCTCTGTAGGAAATACGATACGTTTTTAACTGCCCGCGGTGTTTGAATCGAGTCTGTCAGAGAGAAAATCAACAAATATACCAGGTTTGTAATGGTAAAATGACCAATCGAATAAACTAGAGATAATAAACATTGGTTACAGTTGTAAACAGTTTGTAGATATGCACGTGTACATTGGTAGTCCCGGGGGATACGTCAACCAATTTATGCGGTGGTTAGACATTTCGCGATTTGGCATGAGACAGAACATAAGTTAGTATAAGAAATGAAAGAAATGCTCCTCTGGTGTTTTCGTGTCAGTTTATTTTGCATCTATCCGTGTAGAAATACTTACAGCCCCACATAAGCTTTTGCATGTGTGGGTATGATTTAAATTAAGTGAAAATTCTTAATCTGACTATTATAATTTAAATTTTAAAAGTTTACGAGTCATGCGTTTTAAATATAATATTATAATAAACCACAGAAAGCTATATTAACTCTCTGCCCCAATAACGGAAATTTAATATGCCCATATTGTGAAATAAGTTATACGTGGAGATTGTTCAAAAGTGCCTCAATTTAACATCAGGCAATTAACTTGTAGTACAGGTGTTTGATTTTCTAAAATAACATTCAAATACAACACATTATCCATCTGAAGAAAGTGCAAGAAGTCGGAAACCTCGTATACAGCTGCATGCCAAAAGTTTGTTCACATACTTGTATATACTAGTGCAAATATCATGTAATTTGAGATGCCTTTGAGGTATCGTAGCGTTGCGAAAAACAAACGTATAATATTGAACTTTCAATAAAGATATGCAGATCCATTCTTCTTTAAGGAAAATGTTTATCGTACCCTACAATTATCCACAACAGTTTTGGAAGGTCATTGAAGTGACCAGGTGTCAAAATTCCGAAAACACTCATTTTTATTTTTCTCCATAAAATCCTTTTTAAGTTATCATCTTCTTAAAAATATGCACG
Source organism: Phorcus lineatus (assembly GCA_921293015.1). NCBI lineage: Eukaryota > Metazoa > Mollusca > Gastropoda > Trochida > Trochidae > Phorcus > Phorcus lineatus. The sequence continues at coordinate 13,920,533 of OV121098.1, read as the reverse complement.
TTTGTACCTCAGCAGAAATTCAGTATGATATTGTTGGTTTTAATCTCAGAGAGTGGATATGAAACATTTGATTTGACATTTAACGAAATCGAAATTTCGAAAATGTGACCCCTCTGTCATTATCCATATGCCAAAATTCGAATTTTTACATCAGAGACCAAACGATCCCAAACCGAGTTCAAGAATGCCATTTCACACATTGTCAGTTTTGCTGGAGTTATTCTATTGTTGAAACGAAATCCAAATTTCATGATATTTGCACTACGATTCAGTAGTAAGTGAACAAACTTTCGGTATGTAGCTGTAGAGAGTTGTCAACAAGAACATTGTCTATATTATAAACATTTTTAGAATGTATTTCAAAGTTCTTTTCTATTTAACAGATGAGTTTGTGAATAATATTACATTTAAGAATGTAAATAGTAATAAATAAAGTTTTGATGATGATAGAAAAAGATATTTCAAGAAGGTATGAAAGTTATATAAAATCAAGTTTCGTAAGGTGTCAAAAACAAATTCGAAAAATAATTTTATAATCAATAACACAGAGATCGATGATGCTAAAACGCATAATGGGACAATATTGTTCAGTCATTCGTAACTAATTTTTAGAGGTGAGGTGAGTTTGGTGTTTAACGCCGCTTTCAAGATTATTTCACTTCAATCTAGTTAAAACGAGCTGTAATATAATACGTCCCTCAGTCCGTTTTGACGGATCAATGCATCTAGTTTTAACTAGATTGATTTCACAACACTAGCCCGCAACACTATTGTGGCTATACATTGCGGTGAAACCTGCGAGCATCGGCTGGAACTAGCATGGGTGGTACTGCGCTGAATTTCAGTGTAGCATTGCACCCAAACCTGACTGCGTGTAGAACAGTTCTCTACTGCAGACAAAGTTGCCGAGCCCCTGGCGGGATTCGAACCACAGACCTCCTGGTCCGAAGCCGTACGCGCTAACCTAATTTTTAGAGGAACAGCCCCTTTGGGGTAATTTCTTAATAGAAACGAACTTCCAATTTACACACATATCGCTATTACACGATACTAACAAATTCAAATAAATATAGCAAGTGATAATAATTGACTGCTTTTGCTGTTCCAATTTGACAAAGAGTGGCGGACACTACTTCAAAAAAAGAAGAGAGGATTAAAACCCAATGATCACCGGCACTCTGGCAATAGGCATTTTTTTTTTTATTATTTTCTAAATTTTTTACTGTATATGTGCGGTGCCATTTGAAATACAAACCCCCTATGTCAGCTCTGTACAACGTCATGCTATTTGAGAGAAATAAGCGCATTTCACCATTTTTAAACTTGATTTGTGACAAAAACTATAAGTGTGTGCATGCGTGCCAGCCTTGATTTCTAATTTACATATTGATGGACAGTGAAATCTACACATTGCATTTATAAAGATGTTTTTCTTTTTCATTAGGCATTATTGATAAGTATAATGAAAAATTAAGATTTACAAATATTCTTTCAATACTTATATAACGTGCATCATTACGTACTTTTTTCAATTATTAAGATACAGCGGCGTTTAACCTAATTCAATAACACTGAATAAAGCCCCAATATTTCATATGAACCATCACGTTCATATACCTTACTCGATACTAACAGCTTTCAACGGTGAAATAATGGTAAGATATAGAAGAAGAAGAAGAAGAAGAAGAAGAAGAAAAATAATTTATTAAAGTGTCGCACAACATACAACATTAGGTGATGACATTTGAAAAATATTGCTTAAAAGATTGCATGTTGCTTGGCCAAACATGGCCTAAGCGACACTATTCAACAGTTAAAAACATATATAATGATATTAAAACACATTCAGACATTCAGACGAAACGCCAAAAAAAAAAAAAAAATAAAAAAAAATAAATAAATAAATAAATAAATAAATAAATAAATAAATAAATAAATAAATAAATAAATAAATAAATACACACTACACAAGACATTCATACAACTATATACATAAACTGAAGATTTGTTTTCTCAGGTAAGGAAAAGTATACCCTCACCACATTCAGCCTAAAGACATTAAAGGTAAAAGATTTCAAACAGTCCCTGATGCTCCTAATGAACCTAGCTTGACGGTGAGTAAAATAAACTTTTTCCCACGAGAAAGACACGCCCTTAAACGGAAGGGAGAAATTATTCATTGGAGTGAAAATTTATCTATCTATTGTCACTTGACCATTCTTTGGCCTAACAATGTCTTTTAGTGAGTACAAAGCTTACATTACAACTTTCTGCTACCTATTCATGAATACTGTATGATAAAGTGAAAAGAAAATGAAAAGTTGATAATCGATGGATCCATCTCACATATATCGCTTTAATGTGTTCACATACAATGATATTACGTCCTGAAATGTCTAAATCTGTATCCCTGTCTCTCTTAGTGTTTGTCTGTAAGTCTGTGTGTCCCTGTCTCTCTTAGTGTTTGTCTGTAAGTCTCTGTGTACCTGTCTCTCTTAGTGTTTGTCTGTAAGTCTCTGTGTACCTGTCTCTCTTAGTGTTTGTCTGTAAGTCTGTGTGCCCCTGTCTCTCTTAGTGTTTGCCTGTAAGTCTCTGTATCCCTGTCTCTCTTAGTGTTTGTCTGTAAGTCTCTGTGTACCTGTCTCTCTTAGTGTTTGTCTGTAAGTCTGTGTGTCCCTGTCTCTCTTAGTGTTTGTCTGTAAGTCTGTGTGTCCCTGTCTCTCTTAGTGTTTGTCTGCAAGTCTGTGTGTCCCTGTCTCCCCTAGTGTTTGTCTGCAAGTCTCTGTGTACCTGTCTCTCTTAGTGTTTGCCTGTAAGTCTCTGTGTCCCTGTCTCTCTTAGTGTATGTAAGTCTCTGTCTACCTGTCTCTCTTAGTGTATGTAAGTCTCTGTGTCCCTGTCTCTCTTAGTGTTTGTCTGTAAGTCCCTGTGTCCCTGTCTCTCCTAGTGTTTGTAAGTCTCTGTGTCCCTGTCTCTCTTAGTGTATGTAAGTCCCTGTGTCCCTGTCTCTCCTAGTGTTTGTAAGTCTCTGTGTCCCTGTCTCTCTTAGTGTTTGTCTTTACGTCTCTGTGTCCCTGTCTCTCCTAGTGTTTGTAAGTCTCTGTGTCCCTGTCTCTCTTAGTTTTTGTAAGCCTCTGTGTCCCTGTCTCTCCTAGTTTTTGTAAGTCCCCGCAGTTTGTCTCTATGTCTTTCTCCGTCTGTTTCTCTCTCCCGCAGTTTGTCTGTAACTTCCTCTGTGTGTCTCTCTCTCCCAAAGTTTGTCTGTAACTTTCTTTGTCTGTGTCTCTCTCCCAGAATTTGTCTTTAACTTTCTCTGTCTGTGTTTCTCTCCCACAGTTTGTACCTTTCTCTGTTTGTGTCTCTTTCCCAAAGGTTGTCTGTAAGATTCTCCGTCTGTGTCTTTCTCCCACAGTTTGTCTGTATGATTCTCTATGTCTGTGTCTGGCTTACTATTTGTGATTACATGTATGTCTCTGTCTGTATGTTTCTTTGTATCTGCAGAATTACAATTTGCGCACTCTATGCAAATGAGTGGGACTTTCTCAAACTTGCTGCGTTGAAAACGTGGCATTGCTGACGGTCCCCCATGTTCCTCACACACCATGCTAAAGAGTTCCGAAAGACCGAAAAAGCTGTCCATGGTTATGTCTTTTATCGTTTTTTTCAAAACATATGTCGCTGCCTTTCTCACTTCTGACCCTATCAGTTTAATGAAATCCGTGTTATCCTAATCTTCCATCAACGCTATCTATCTCATTTTGTTTCATTTAGACTACCAAGGACTTTAATAATTGATTGTAACTTATTGATATCCTTCTTCCATATAGATATGAATCTATTTCTGACAAAAACACTGCAAATCTTAAAAACATCTACCTGTCTGTTTAATGGTTCGTTCATTGCTCCATTAGCGTTGATGAATCTTTAATAGGCGATTTTTTTTAATTTTCCCAACGAAGAAATTTTCTTGTGTTTGATAATTGAACATTAAAAGATATGACATTGTTGATAATCGGATTGATATCCAGAGAAATGGGATATCATATACCAGTTCCTACTTTGAAAGTGACACGTTTATCGTAGGGGTGAAATATACAGGTTCTTACACAATAAAATCGCAATATGAGAATCGGACTACGTTCGATATTGAAATTGAGGCACTTTTTATGTTTTATTTCGTTTAAAGTTCTCAATTAAAAGAAGTTATTCCGGATTTCATTTATTGAAATGGTGAGGCATTATAAGTGTTCACTCAAATTGAGAAAACATTGTTACGCATCCAACAAAATTCCTGCGGTCATTTTAGTGTGAACAATTTTTAATGGTTTCAGAAAGGAAATAGAGTCGTATTGGGGACATGAAGAAATTGTTTGAGGTGATATCTAACTCTATGACTACTCTGATATAATATAAGGAGATTTCTTACCCACTGTATATATATGTATATATATTTTACATTTTCTTAAAATTCAATTTAAAAAATTAAAAATATAATACTGTGCCTTTTACACCCCTAGAATAACAGGGGAAAATCAATAATCACTTTCATTACAAGGTACGAGCATCGACTGGAAATAGAGAACCATGGCTGAACTGCACTGTGTAACACTCTACCGATATCTTACTGCTTGTATAGCATCAGTTAGAGTCTCCCAGCACCAGATTGGATCCGAACCCAGACCTCGATCTGCAGGCGAACCCAATGAGGTGGAACATTAGCCCTATGTCGGAAAGTATTAACATAATAATTTTTTTATTCGAAATGTAAATATTTTTTATTAGTTATTAATGTCCTTTTTTCCCACTCTTTTTTGTAGGCTAATACCCAAATTCTTAAAACCGTGAATGTATGGTTAAAAGAAAAAGTAATGACTCACGTTTAAGAAAAACTATATCGAAAAATAATCGGGAAGTTATGTCATTCGGGCTTGGAAGTTGTGTCATTTTAAATTGAAACGCTGTCTCGAGCCTCAATTTCGGTAATGGCAGCGTGACAATACTGGCCCATTATGCGTGAAGCCACATATCCGTGGGACACTTACTGAACGAGACATCATTAAAAAGTTCTAGTGTATGTGACATCAACACAACGGTCTGGCATCCTTTCAAAAGACATACATATATAACACACAAATGCAAATTTCTTTCTACATATTCCGATGTAATGACAGAGTTTCCACCGCCAAACGCGTCATATCCGGTATGCTCCTTCCCCGGCCTCGTTTTCGCGTGAAAAACATACGCTATTTGTGCAACGTTTTTAAAGCTGTATTTTTATATGGTAACTAGATTCATTCTTTTTTGCCCTCATTTTTATAATACAAGGTACATAGAGAATCTCACCCTCGTGTCTTCTGATATCACATATATCAACACAAGTTGATAAAAGTTACAAATAGCCGAGGCTTGCCGAGGATATTTTACTTTTATCAACGAGTGTTGATATATTTGATATCAGAAGACACGATGGTGAGATTCTATTTATCATCCAAAATCATTTTTCATTTCGATTCCGTGAAAAATGTGTTTTTCTGAACACTGCACTACTCTTAGACTCTCAGTGGAGTGATGTCATAGCATTGTCACGTCATCATGTTTATGACGTCATAGCACTGTGATGTCATTACTTGATGATGTAAAACAATTGTGATGTCATGAACTTGACTGTAATAGGGCATTGTTCAGAATCTACTTTCAAAACGATATCTCCTAGGAGATATCGCTTGATCTTCCACAAGCGATATCTCCTGTGGAACACAGTTTTGGATGATAAAAGCATTTATATATAAACGTTATTTTACCAATTGGTCAGGTTGGATAATTAAACCGAATGTTTTCCGACTTCTCTTTAAGATTTACTACAGTTAAGAAAGTATTTTTCCATAAATTAAAATTTAAAAAGCCATGCTTACAAGGAAACGTGTATGAATATCAAGTTATGTTTATTTTCCATGAGGCATCATTTTTTAATACCTTTACAAAAATATGCTGTGTCATAGTGAGAGTATGGTTTATATATGAGCATATACCGGAACAACTATAACCACGACTGGTGTATAAAAAAAATTAGTCGATTCAGTTTGTGAAATCAAGCGCTTCTCGCATGGCTTGTTGTTGATATGTAAAAAATGGATACGCAGAAGTATGCGGTCAGTTCAAAGGTCAAGAAAATAATTTCTCCTCATTTGAATTTTTTTCCCCCAAAAGAGATTGATGGGTTTGCGTGAGATCCCAGGTTTGTTGAAATGTGAATCCTTAAGTATAAGGACGAGTTAAAAACGTCGAGTTGGGAATCATCGTGTAAGGTACAGTATACCATTTGGCATGTCGGTGAAACATGCGCACTTGCAGATATTCATTCTCTCCCAACAGAAGTAGCTCCGTCATTAATTCCTCTACATCCTCTGTCTTAATACGAAGGTTTCTCGGGCTTCCGGAAGTTTCGCCTACCGGCACAATATTGCAACTTAAACTACCTGGCAGTATTTCAGCCAATGGAAACAACGAATGCATTAATAACATAGTTGTTGTCACACAGGCCTGTGCAAAATACAGTCGCAAAATGAGACGTTTGTGTTGTGTAAAGACGACTCAAAGTGCAAGGTGCATATTCGAATAAAGTTTAGCTTTTGGAAAGCTAACGGATATAATTTTTTGATTTGATTTGAATGATAACTTCTGTAACGGCGTCGCTGATTGCACAACTAACTTTGATTGCATCCAATCAGCGTTCTACATTTCAAGACCAAGAAACCATCGTATTAAGACAGAGGTTGTTTAATGATTTATGACGTAGCTACCTCTGTTGGGAGAGAATGACAGATATTATCAATATTTTAAAAATGGACATAGCTCGATTCTCTCTATATACCTCGTGTTGATCTTTTATGAACCAAGCACCACGTAACTGCAGATTAAACGTATATTGAAAGCACTGAACTGTATCATCAGATATTTAAATTTTGTAAAAATGAGTGAACTAACTTTCCAAACTATTGTCCTGGCTGACGTTGGTAGTTAGAAGTGGTGCGATAAGCACTCGGCATGTAGAATCAGAAAAGCAGATATCGTGATGGCTCATCTTGGTCTTCAAATCAAGTGAAGTTTTCAGATGTCAGAACAAGGTTTCTTCTTTCTTTCTGAAGATTTGAACTTAAAGTCATATTCTCATTTTTGCAAGGAAAATTATAATGCACGTCATACAAATAGTTCATCACTCACAAAATTCTTTCCCCTAACGTTTGCAACAATTTTCAGAACTCTGCGTGCATTCTAGCCCTCAATAATGAAGTTGAAAACGCCCTACCCTATGTCCTTGTCGAGCGTCAGTCCTTACCACGTTACTGATTTCGCAAAAGCCATGACGTAGAACACATGAAATGTCCCAGCTGAATATGCAATAAAAATAGCTTATGCCAATCTTTTTCAAATACAGAAAAAAAAAGTTGATTAACTAAATGAAATATCCGTCTGTCATAAGTATCGGCGATGCAATTACTAGATTTCCGATATATCGCACTCGCGATGGGGTGCACTTAGTTTTTGCTCTTCGGCACACGCCAATAGTCAGCGTCATCCTAAACGGTAAAACGGACATAAAATGAAAATCTTTGCAGACGCGAGAGGAAAGATTGGTGAAAGTGATAAGATTTTTGCTCGTGAAAAATAATAATTTCAGTTACGTTGCCTTACAAAAGTGATTCTATGACTTTAAATACACGTATGCTTGGTTATGAGCCTCTAGTCTGTCTTTCAGACCCTTAATAAGATAAAAAAAACTCCACGTCTATAGAGACTTGAGGGCTCGATTTCAGGAAATAGTTTTTGAAACTTAAAGGGGACTTAACACGTTTTTAAAAAATTAATTGTTCAAATCTCCACCAATAAAAATATATTTTATACCAAATGCATTGTCTTCCGAGAGTCAACCCTTTTCAGCCCGACCATACAAAGTTTTGAAACAAAATATCAGGTGTCACGCGAAAACTGCTTTATTGTGAACACCGTTTAATCATCAAATGTATTTAATTGGATTCCCGTTCATGTTACGTTCATTTTAGAACCGCCTCTTAAATTGAAAACATTGCTTGAAAATGATATCCCTTTGTTTACCTATAATATGCTACTCCCCCTTTATTTTCTTTTAATTTTTTTATATGTATTGACCAACATTTCTTTTCTAATTCTAAAATGTTTAGTCTACCTCAACACATGTTTCCATGGAAAATAAGCTTCCAGGCTCAAAAGGTTATTATGGTTACCAATCGGAGTTCAATATCTTGTATAAGTACAACAATTGATTGTACGTGAAGCTTGCTTCATGAACTTGAAGTGTATCGCATAACACTGATCTATCTAGTCTAAAAGATTGAAGTAAATTAAGACTATTTTTTACTAGCGTTTTGAATAGCCTTACTTAATCACCAATGCTTATCAATTTTTAAGAGCATTTAGAAGTGATTTATTTAAGGAAGACAAGGTTTTCTGGATACATAAGGAAGACAAGATTTCTGGATACATAAGAAAGACAAGATTTCCTGGATACATAAGGAAGACAAGATTTCTGCATACTTAAGGAAAACAAGATTTCTGGATACTAAGGAAGACAAGATTTCTGGATACATAAGGAAGACAAGATTTCTGGATACTAAGGAAGATAAGATTTTCTGATACATAAAGAAGACAAGATTTCCTGGATACATAAGAAAGACAAGATTTCCTGGATACATAAGGAAGACAAGATTTCTGCATACTTAACGAAAACAAGATTTCTGGATACTAAGAAAGACAAGATTTCTGGATACATAAGGAAGACAAGATTTCTGGATACTAAGGAAGATAAGATTTTCTGATACATAAAGAAGACAAGATTTCCTGGATACATAAGAAAGACAAGATTTCCTGGATACATAAGGAAGACAAGATTTCTGCATACTTAAGGAAAACAAGATTTCTGGATACTAAGGAAGACAAGATTTCTGGATACATAAGGAAGACAAGATTTCTGGATACTAAGGAAGATAAGATTTTCTGATACATAAAGAAGACAAGATTTCCTGGATACATAAGAAAGACAAGATTTCCTGGATACATAAGGAAGACAAGATTTCTGCATACTTAAGGAAAACAAGATTTCTGGATACTAAGAAAGACAAGATTTCTGGATACATAAGGAAGACAAGATTTCTGGATACTAAGGAAGACAAGATTTCTGGATACATAAGGAAGACAAGATTTTCTGATACATAAAGAAGACAAGATTTCCTGGATACATAAGAAAGACAAGATTTCTGGATATATAAAGAAAACAAGTTTTCTGGATACATAAGGAAGACAAGATTTCCTGGATACATAAGAAAGACAAGATTTCTGGAAACATAAGGAAGACAAGATTTCTGGAAACATAAGGAAGACAAGATTTCTGGATACATAAGGAAGACAAGATTTCTGGATACATAAGGAAGACAAGATTTCCTGGATACATAAGAAAGACAATATTTCCTGGATACATAAGAAAGACAAGATTTCCTGGATACATAAGAAAGACAAGATTTCCTGGATACATAAGAAAGACAATATTTCCTGGATACATAAGAAAGACAAGATTTCCTGGATACATACATCTTCACAACGTCAAGGCCGAAACGAAAAGATTTCGAACTCTTCTCGCTTCTCCCTTGACACCACGGCCAACATTTTCTGTGCTAAGAGTTTAGTCCACTGCAGGCCCTTCTGATAGGCCAATCAGAAGGCGGCTTTCAAAATGAACTTCAAATGTCAACGGCAAAGATAGCGGTAGTGACCTGTCGCGTTTGAGAAGACTATTTAAAATATTAAATTGTATTGGAATATATTGACAATAAACAGGTTAAAGTCGTGATTTGTGATCGAAAACCGGACAATGGCGCACGTCAATAATGCAAACGTAATTTTTTAAACTGATTTACAGAAGACACAAAGACAAATATTGATTGGAAGTGTTAAGTAGGTCGTTTAACTAATATGAAAGTAAATTGCAAGGAGATATTCGACTTCTTGAAAACAAGATAATAGCATAGTTTGGGTATTTTAGCGATAACAATGCAAAGTTATAGGGACGATATGAACATAAATTATCATTTATAGTATTTTGGTTCTTATTTCAGCCACAGAAAATATCATCAAACATACTCAGTGTCACTTAAATCTAAGTTGTTTGAGTTTCGAGATCAATCTCGTCCGAAATTAATCAACCACTCTAACTATCAACAAGCCATCAAACGCCAGCTCGCAATACATTTAACATCCACGCATGAGTAACCGTGCTTTGTGGAGTTAATGTGGGTAAAGCTGACGCCATTTCGAAGCTGACGGACAAGTTGTTGAGAATATATCAAGTAATGTGCCTAAAGCTCTTATTACCTAACTCTGTTCGAGACATACAATAGGCGCACTCGTATTGAACAAAACAATTATCTCCCTTTGAAATGATTGAGTGACACGTGACCTCTCACCCTTACAGTAAATGCAGAAGTCAAGGTCGTTTCATGTTCCTTCGCATTCCTATGTTGTCATTAAGTTAAAGAATTAATAGTTTTAATTAGCCAATTTAAAACGGAACTTGATTATTCAAAGATTAATTCGAGCACATTTTTTATTCATGGAGGAAGTAGCAAAAAGAAAAATAAGATACATACAAATGTTAAATGAATGATTTTTTTACTGACTGTTTTATTTGTGTTGCTTGGAAGAGATGCTGAGTACCATATGTATCCTAAATTCATATTGCTTAGATTATAAGAGCAAAATATCATAAGTTCCTAGTTACGATCAAATCACTTCTCTAATTTGCCCAATCTCATTAAAATGAAATATGTGTAACATAGTGCAACAATGTTAGATTTCATTTGAATGAGATTGCTAATTTACCTAAATTATGACATTTTCTTGTTTTCAATGGTAATCGAAAAATGGTCAAAATATGTTAAGAAGTCGAAATTCTGTGGCCCATTAAATACATAAGTTAGTTAAAAGACTTACCATACACTAACGACTCATATTTGTCTATGTGCCTACAGTGAAGAAGTTTCAAAAATTACGTTTCCGTCATTGGCGCGCTCAGTTCGTTTTTTTTTTTATTACAAATCACTTATAATCGTTTATCATCTTTCTACTGACCTGATAAGCCTAATGATAGCAATTTTCGGGAACAACAACTAGTTCGTGACATAGTAATAAACTTTTAAAAATTTACATATATTATAGTCCCAACACGTACTGAATTTAAATTTAACCACACATATAATGCGTGCATTTATATAGCGCCAAACTCCACAACAGGTATGCACATAGCGCTGACAATAAACAGAAAATATAAAAAACGAGTAAATTGTTATAACATCTTTTGTAGAGATGAGTTTTAAGATGGCTCTTAAAGTTTTCAAGACTTGCAGAATGCTTTAGTTCATCAGGGAGAGAATTCCAATTCATTGATGCAATGTTTTGGAAGGATTAATGTCCAAACGATTTGAGTTTCCACTTTGGAACACACAGTAAATTAGAGGAGGATGAACGGAGAGTCGTTGTTGGAATATAGGGCAATAATAGTTCTTGAAGATAATGTGGAGCAATTGACATGTACACATTGATAAGCAAGTGTGAGTATTTTATAGTCAATGCGAGCTTCTACAGGCAACCAATGAAGAGACATAAGGACGGGGGTGATGCACAGGCCCTCGAATCATTTAAAAAAAATTTTTTAACTTTATAAAAAAAAAAAAAAATTTCTAGAACACCCCCTGAATCGAATTGTGCCTCTGTTGATATTATATGGAAAGGCTATACACTCCATTCGCAAATTTAATTTTGTTTATAAATCCGAGGGACTGTGGGGTGATGTGGCAATGTTTCGGTTCGAGTGTAACAATGCGAGAAGCTATGTTTGTTGTAACTTTTGCATACACTCCTGGGAGGCTGCAACCAACAAACTGTTGCAGTTAACCTGGTGCTACGACTGTCGAATGCCTCACTGCGGCTTTCTCATTAATTTTTCTGTGCACATTCTAGCAATATTTATATATTACTATTAGCAAAATCACAGCGGTTTTCTTTTAAGTAGTGAGGAAAGGACACAATGTCTCTATTTCAAAAATATGACTTTTATTTCAATGGCTTGATTAAAAGTTAGTTTAGACAATGCAATACGGAAATGATTTTTTTTTATTAAAAGCAGGGAATGAAACTGTGAACATGAATCCATGACATTTTCAAAAATAAAAGAATCTGAAAAAAGATTTATCAAAAAACATAATATTAAAAATCTTTATTAATAATTTTCTCATTTATGAATCTGCAAAACATTATAATCTTTCACTGTGTTTGTTGTAAACATGTTGAGTTTTACTGTTAAATTATCATTTATAGTTTCATTTATTTCGTGACACTTTTATTTCCTGTTCAGGGAATAATCTCATATTGTTCATCAACCATTTTCGAGTAACCCGAATACATTATTTAAACAAAAAGAGATTATCTCTTTAAATCCCCAGGACAACCCCAAAAAATTCGGCAACCAATCACCCCTGAGAAACACTTTTAGGAAGACGTGTTTGACTTTTGTCCACCTAATTTTAGTGTAAAGGAAATTGAAAACACCCAACATTTGAAAGTATGGACAACATTGATTGAAATCCCGCTCCCTTAATTAATGAACAGGCTACAGGACCATCAGTCGCCATATTGCCAAAACTCCCAAAATCATTACCTCGCTCCCGTTGTTTATGATGTCCCTAATTCAATGCCATTCAAAATTTTCTGCAATAATTTGCAAGCGATTCCTTTTAGAATACTAATCATATCTTGTTACATATTCTTACAAATGTCTTCATTTTCACTAAAACCTCGCCGAAAGAGGAGTGGAATTTTCTATCAATATTAAATATTAAGACTATCTTAAATTCCCCCTGTGTAAATGATCCGTATCATTGCAGTTAAGATATAAGTTACTGAGAAGTGATGTCAACATTTACCGTTTACAGCGATTTTTTAAAACATTTTACGGCCGCTTCAATATGATTTTTGTGATCTGTTGGAATGTCAGTTATCTTTATTTTTGGAATATCGATGGTACTTATACAGTGAAAAGCATTTGTTATCGATAATTATGACAACCAACAATAATCAAATAAGTGTTTATAATTGGAGAGTGTGGAAGATATACTCTCTATATTGTTCCCTCGGAAATGTAATATGTTGTATCTGGAATCTTCACGGGGTAAGACTAACTGGGCATCTAAGATTAAATCTTTGCTGTATACCTCTGGTTTTGGCTATATCTGGGAAGCGCAAAGTGTGGCATTCCCGTCAAAGTTTTGGCAGAAATTGAATTTAGGTTAAAAGTTATATATGAACCACAGGGGCGTGTATCGCTTAGAAATAGCTTTAGAAAGACATATATACCCATAGACCCTACCCTACTACTATCCTTTTATATAGTAGTAGGGTAGGGTCTATGGGTATATATGTCTTTCTAAAGCTATTTCTAAGCGATACACGCCCCTGTGATATGAACAGAATGCGGAATAGTTTCAAGATGTTTGTGTATTCCTAATTTTTCACCATTTAGGGATATTTGTTATTACTTAATTTTGATTAAAAAAAACATTTTACAGTTACGTTATGCAGGTAGAACGTCGCAATTGTGATCTAAAACCGGACAGTGGCGAGCGCCAAATAGTCAAACCTAAATCTGGAGACTTATCTAAAACAGCCAGGAGGGCAGTTAGGAGTTGATATGTTTGTTAGTTTATGTAACTAGTATCCATGTATCTTGGACGTGATATCTACACCTGTGCATTTATAAGGCTGTTTTTAGATTTTCATGGAAAACCAGTATTTTACAACAGTCTGTGACACATTAAAGAGCCACTCCGTGAGTTGTTTGAGTCACATATGCCAAACTTAATCAATGGTGTCATTTGATCGCGAAGTATCAACTGTTACCAAAAAGACACATTTTAAAAGCTTATTGTTTTTTTCAGGTTTTTTCTTTCAAAAATCCTGGATCCGCTCCTGAATAGGGTATGCAAAAATGCATATATGAATATTCGAAACATCAGTCAGATACAACAGTTCATCAACCAGAAAGCCACAGCTAAACTTGTCCATGCCTGTGTAATCTCTCATCTTGATTAATGCAACTCTCTGCTCCTCGGCCTGCCAAAACGCCCAATCTTCAAGCTCCAGAAAGTGCAAAACTCTGCTGCAAGACTTATAAAAAGAACAAAAAAAGGTGATCACATTTCTCCAATAATAAAGGATCTACACTGGCTCAAGGTGGAGGACAGAATTAAGTTCAAAGTGTTGTCTCTGACATTCCGTGCTCTCCACTGTGATGCTCCGCCATACATCTCAAAACGACCTAAGGGGCGATATGATTATTTCACGAACCCAATCCTACATTATCTAATTATGCATATATATATATATATATATATAAGTATGAAGTTAAATGTAAAAACAATCCATTTTAATGGCTAGCGCTTTCAGCTCAACGAGCCTCTTCAGGCCATACATACAACGGATAATGCGTTGAACAGCAATTTCAAGTTTGTGAACTTTTTTCACATATATATATATATATATATATATATATATATATATATATATATATATATCTGACTTGTATACCCCACTCCAGTCGTGAATTATATCATATATATATATATATATATATATATATGAAAAGTTGAATTGGTTCAAACGCAAGGTCACATATAGATTAAATATAACATACTTCACATAGTCGTTTGAAGAATCATTTTAATCCTTAAAGGATCCGTAGGGATTAAAATGATTCTTCAAACGACTATGTGAAGTATGTTATATTTAATCTATATATATATCTATATATATATATATATATATATTATATACATAGGCTTACATAGGAAAAAATAACAACATATACATAACACAAAAGAAAGTATCAATGTCGGTATCAATCATAGTAGTTCAGTAGGCAGAGTCGCTGCTCTCCAACATTAAGGTCCCATGTTCGTATCCCGTCGTCGTTGTTTATAATTCAAAGAAATTTAAAAAGCGAAATTTTACAAGTCCCTTTGTTTGCCAAAGTTGAAGATTTCTTCACCTGACTAAGTTTAAATTTACAAAAAGAGTAGGTGTATTAGAAAAGTAGAGGTGTAGAACACCTACAGTTAGAACAAAGGAAACCATAGCAACGAGACCGGAAGCTGGGTATAACCTTAGATACCCTTGAATCTTCCAACGTACGGCCTTTACTTTCGATAGCCCCAGTGACTCGCGAGGATAGGCCTTGCCGCATTTCCCGTACTTTTCTCTGCGTATCGTACAGGCTGCTGCGACGGATCGCGATAGTTCAATGATAAATTTTACGAGAACTGCTCCTTTTTACCGAAGATTGCGCTGCACTTACAACAAGAATATTAATTGGTTGGCAGTAAGGTTTAGATTAGCCAATGATAGAGACTAGTGCAATTCAAAACCATGGCGGGGAAGATCGTCTTTGCACGTGCATTGCATATACACACTGCGATGCGATTGACGGCCATTTCCGTCCACATTTTGAATCACATACTATAACAGACAGACAGACAGACAGATTTATTACAATACAGTATAAGGCCTTGGGCCCATAACACAGTATAGAAATTGATTGATAGTAGCCAGTGCATGCATGGTTTTGAATTTGTTTAGAGTATGAGTTTTCCCGACGTGCGTTGAATACTTTTTAAAGGAACATGTGCGCGGCCATGGATTGGAGTGTCCGTTTCTCTTACGATTGCATTAGTTGGGTGAATTTATCTAATTTTTCTATCTATCTTTTATTTATAAAAAAACATTGTCACTTTTTAATCCTTTATTATTATGCATTCTTATGCATCATTAATTCATTGTGTATTTTATTCATTTTATGTGTCTCACAGGCCTTCAGTGGCCGGCTCGTGTACTTCTTTTTAAATTTAAGAACAACATTGTCATTTTTGTACTGTACATGTGGTGACACATTAATAAAATAATTGTCTTCTTTCTTCTTCTTCTTCTTCTTCTTCTTCTTCTTCTTCTTCTTCTTTTTTCTTCTTCTTCTTCTTCTTTCTTCTTTTTTCTTCTTTTTTCTTCTTCTAATTTTTTGTTTAGAAAATGTTACTGATGTACAATTTTCGTATATGATGATACTTAAATTTGTACTACACAGGAGAACATTGTATTCGTCTTCAATACATTTTGAGTTGAACGTGTATCACACATTCTTTCACTGCGAGGTATATTGTAATGCATTATTAGTTTTAAGAAACCACCTGCCGAAAGTGTCATTGCAAACAACTGTGAGATTTGCGTAAACCAGCGCCTTGACATAACGTGAACAATAAAAAGCTATTTTGACAACAAATTTAAGATACGTCATTTTTAATTTTCTCAATATAGCAAATCCATGACAAATTGTTTTTTGAAGTTATTTATAAAATTTAAGAAAAAACAGTAAGCAGACTCGAAGTCAATCTGAACATTTAACAAATTATATGAACACATATTTCATAAAACTTTAATGTCTTAGACAGTTTTCTCAGGGAGTAAAGGCTACAACGAGTGTCAATAAAAAAAGTTCGTTTAGAATGACGTAGAAAGCAACACAACATTTTACAATTTATTTTAGAACCTAGTCTCCACTGACATCTATACTTTTGACCAGCGATGTTCCAGCTTCATTGTGCCATTCTTATAGAACTCGGCATCCTGGGTCTCAAGAAATCTCTCCCCGTCAGCAATCAGGCATCAGCAAAAACACGTCCACCTAAAAACGTAAACAGGTATATACGTACTCAAAGAGGAGAATTTGCCATCCATGTAGATGGTGTCTATGGACTAGAGGGTGGCTAGCTGATCTTCTGTTAAAAAAACTGCCAACTTGTTGCCATGTCCATCGGCGATAAATAACTAAACCTAAATTGTAATTACAAAATAACACTATACTCCTCAGCAAAATCCCACCTGATTTATCATAAAAACCTACATTATCATATTAACCATTAAATTTCTCTTATAGAAATATTGTTCTCCATCACTTGCAAAAAGTTATTATCTCCATAAATCTATCTCGTTAGTCTATGGTGTAGGTCCATTATATCACTGGGTACCACCTGGATGTAAACACAGTCACATCGGAGTGATTCTTCTGTGTGTTTGGACATCTGGTTTTTGGGCCGTCTGAGTTTTGGGGGTAAACTATACGTACACATAGAATCAAAGTTTAAAACAATTCTGTTACTCATAAGGTGAGGCAAAAGCAGTAGCACATATAACAAATGTGCACATGTGCGCACATCAATTTGGACTAGCATCTATAGTTTCATGGCCAGTTCCCGTATTACTTTGTCTGTGATGTAATAAATCAATTATTTGTGACGTCACTGAAGCAGATCGTCGATAAAGAATATAATTTAATTTAGTAACATGGAATTTCACAGGATATATAAAAGTAGGGCATCCCCCGAAAACAACGTGTGACTGAACGCAACGCAGGCCAATTCTGTGCGATTTCAATGGAATGAATGGGATAATCATTCAACTCGATAGTTTGCAATATGAATTTTATAAAAATATTGTAAAATTGTGTATATGACCCTCACTGTCGCTCTGGTAATACAACAATTTGACACTCGTTTTCTAAAGTGATATGACACTCATCCTCGTGTAATAATCTCTATGTCGGTGATGGTGTTATTTGAGTCCGTCGTAGGAGACGTTGGATATTTCTAACTATTTGTACCCGATGAAAATGAAATAAAATTGATAATAGAAAAAGAATTGCAACCAAACATGGGTCATGGATGTAACAAGCATGCCCAAATATGTGTTAAATCCTCGCTTTTGCTCTGGTAATATTAAATTTCAAACTCGTTTTCTAAAGTGATATGACAAACCTCATTGGGTAATAATCTCTAGGTAGTTGATGTTATAAACGGAGGTCGTCATAGGAGACGTTAGACATTTCTAACTATTTGTGCCCGATGAAAATGAATAAAATTTATAGTAGAGAAAGAATTGCACCCAAAATCGAGTCACAAAAATTCTAACAAACATGCGCAAATTTGTGGTTAACCCTCGCTCTTGTAATACAAGAATTCAGACTCGTTTCGTAAAAAACATCAATCGAGTTAAAACTAGCTGGAATATGATACGTCCCGAAGTCCGTTATTGACGAATCATTATAGAAATAATAGCAATAAGCTATCTGATTCGTTCAATAAGCTATCTGATTCGTTCAATAAGCTATCTGATTCGTTCAATAAGCTATCTGATTCGTTCAATAAGCTATCTGATTCGTTCAATAAGCTATCGGATTCGTTCAATAAGCTATCTGATTCGTTCAGTAAGCTATCTGATTGGTTCAATAAGCAATCTGATTCGTTCAATAAGCTATCTGATTCGTTCAATAAGCAATCTGATTGGTTCCAGAAGCTATCGGATTGGTTCAATAGGCTATCGGATTGGTTCAATAAGCAATCTGATTCGTTCAATAAGCTATCTGATTCGTTCAATAAGCTATCGGATTGGTTCAATAAGCAATCTGATTCGTTCAATAAGCTATCTGATTCGTTCAATAAGCTATCTGATTCGTTCAATAAGCAATCTGATTCGTTCAATAAGCTATCTGATTCGTTCTATAAGCTATCGGATTCGTTCAATAAGTAATCTGATTTGTTCAATAAGCAATCTGATTCGTTCAATAAGCTATCTGATTCGTTCAATAAGCAATCTGATTCGTTCAATAAGCAATCTGATTTGTACGAAGTCTCTTCCGCTGGGACACGGAACTCTTGTGGTTTCCGTGATGTATACCGTTCGCTACCAACCATTCATCTTAAACAAGCATGTATAAAGTTGTGTAGAAAATATGAAATGAGAGCGAATCGTTAAATCTTATTTCAATAAGTTTGATTCTTGAATCCTATCCTACAAATGCATGTATGAGTCAATCAAAACTTGAAAATGCTAATATTTTACATTCTGAATAAACCACAATATTTTGTTAAAAATTATACAATTATGGTGCTCAGTCATTAGATATTGGACACAAGCTTAGACGCCCTTGAAATGGAATCGATCATGCACTTGCAATACCGATCTTATACGCACTACGATGTGACTAATAGGCTATTTCAAGCATGTTATTAGAATTTTTTAATCAACAGGAATAGATGAAAGTGTTCATGGAGAGAAATGTGTGATTGGCCTCTGCAACACTTTGAAAGATATTGAGAACAATGAAAAAAATTATATTTTCTGTAAGTCGGTTTCAAGGTACTTAATCCTTTTTAAAAAGTCACAAGAATTGTAGTAATCAAATTACATGAAATCAATTTTAAATGTACGTAGAAGGGAGGTATTATTTGCGCAGACATTTTATGTAAACCATTGTACAAAAAAAAACGTACACGTGTTTAGATCATGCTTCACGTGTTATCAACATGCGCTCAATAGGTATTAGTCACGCAGATAACATCATTTCTCTGCAATTACACTTTCATCTTTTCTGATGATTTATTTTAACCAGAGTTTATACAAAATTCAAAAGTATGAAGCATAGAAAATTCAATTACTTTCAAAATCAGAAAATATTTGCATAGTTCATTACCCTTAATGAGGTTATTCTAGTCAGTTTGTAAAATTTCATATTCATGCACATGTCGTCTTCTTCTGTGCCAGTTCTTTAGCCTACTAGGGATGAACTTAATACTTGTCCGATATCCGTTTATTGCGGTTTTTTTTCATTAGGGTAATTTCATGTCTATTTTTTTCCTAATAAATTTTTTTGGAGCTGAATTCCAATGAGTTAAGAATGCACCCCCTTTGTCGTACACCATATGTAAAGGAGGTACATAAAAAAAATGCTAACTTAACTACTTTGTGATCGGTGAAATGTTGAATATGTTGAACCTTAGATACTTAACTTCAAATTTTTTTAAATTTAATTGAAGGTTGATAGAATATCAGAAAGGTATTCAAAACTTATCTGTTTCAGATATTCAGTATGAGTTCAAATAAGCTGTCATGGACCCCTAATTCTATGCTGAACATAACTTGTATCTTCTTTTTTTAAATAAATTCCTTTTTCTCAAATGCACTTTACATTGGAAATTTATTTTGTGCTCCCGGCACCCGACAGCCATGGTGAAGGAGCAGTTCAAGCGATGTTGAAGGAGCAGTTCAAGCGATGTTCAATCTTTTTATTGCTGAGCAAAGCAGTTACATCTCCAAAAGTTTAAAGTCTACTGGTACGACGCGACCGGAATTCGAACCCCGAAATCCTTCCTCTTTCGCTTTCCATTTAAATGGGCACAGAGTATATCGTTAGAGTAAAATATGTCAAAATTCTTATCGAGAAATATTGGTTGTTTCAGAAAATCAAAATCTTAATACTTATCAGTTTAGTAAAGTGACAAAAGTCGTTAATTGTGATCGTAAACCGGACTGTGGCTCGCGTCAATGACTCAAACTAAATTATAGCAAAATCATTTACAGCCGACACAAAGACAAACATAGATTGATTGTATTAGGTATATCTGTTAACTAATACACATGTTAATTGGACACAGAATTTCGACTTAGTAACATTTATAGGGCCGTTTTCCGATTATTATTGAAAATAAAAAAATGTCACGATTTTGGCAGTTTAGAGTTAAGTTAAGTTTTTGGAGGCGATTTGAACTTAACTTGGGTCATAAGTTATTTTGACTTTTACTTAAGCAACATAAAAAATCATTAAAGATACTCTGTATGGTCACTTTAATACGGTTAAAGATTCCTGTGCAGTCATGGAGAAAACGACTACCGATGCCTTAGCCGAAAAGAGATTATTCCCATTACGCTAAGTGTTTGAGCTAGTTCCAGATTATCATAGTATAATGCTAGGAGTTACAATCTCGTCGTGCGCGGGGTAATCGATAAGTAGTGGCCTAACATAGAAGAGAGAAGGTATCATATGTATTTTCTTTACAATTAAGTCCGCCTTCAAAGCATAAACGTATGTCATTGTTGTTGCAGGGAAGAAGTTTGTTTTTGTAAAAGTCTTTTTCTTGGCTGTGTTGAAATTTATCAAATGCGTCAATGACCGGAAATACCTTCTGGGGAGACATTTCCTCAGAGCTCTAACGGTAACAGACAAAGACTGAGGGAGATATATCAGACAAGTTTTATATTTGTTGTGATAATTCCAGATTTGTAAGGGCTCTTCGGAGTTAGTACTTTTGAATAACTGAAAGGTTGCATGTTGTAGCTACCATTAGGACTTGTTGATACCTCATAAGCACAGCTGTTACATATGCATGTTCTATCAACGCAATCAAAGGACTAATAAATAGGGATCATTTCCCGAGGAAGTGTGTCATATGACTTTTACGAAACGAGTGTGAATTTTTGTATTACCCGAGCGAGAGCGAGGATAATACACTAATTAGCACGAGTTTCGTAAAAGTCATATGACACGTTTCCAAGGATAATGATTTCTTTATTACCGATTCTACTCCATTTCAAAGGCATGAAATATTCAGAAAACGGCATCCTTCCCTTCCGCCGGCCCGCTACAGTGACGTCACGAACAATGATTTTATGACGTCACAGACGACGAAATACGGTAACTCGCGCTATGACAATCGTTGCTAGGCAAAAGTGATATGTGCACATGTGTTCATATTGAAAAAACCATAGTTTCAGAGTTGAAAATACTCAGGCCCCCTTTTTCCTGTCCAAAGCTTTGAGATGCGCACTTGAGTGTTTTATTTTTACTTATTATTTTTTTAGCTATACCCATGCAAAGACGCATTTTTTTACGTAGATTGACACATTATTCACACTTGATCCTGTTAAAGAACTTACTTGAGAATTTCAGTCAGTTTGACAGTTACCATGGTAAAATTGACACCTAAACGCGGTGTTGATCAAGTCACATTTGCTAAACGTTAACACTTATTTAATCCTTAGACAAAATCAATTTAAATTTTTTAATAGATATGGATTAAAGGCACTAGTACACGCTTTTACGGTTTACATTGGCTATTTTAAGGTTTAAGAGGACTTATGCAATCACTTAAGCTTTCTATCGATGCAATGAAATACTTAAAATTCTTTACAATTGACCTGCAATCAACAATGAAAAAATTTAGACAGCCGGTGTCGGCTTGGACATATAACAAATCTAAGGTTAGCTGTGCACAAAACGGATAAATTATAGACAGTTGAAAGCGGCTGAACTATTATTATGTGCAGCTGTTGAATTTACCTAAACTCTGAACTGAGAACAAATAATGAATTATGTTTTATGAAAGCAATGTTGTAAATAAACCGATTTAATAACACAGCAGTAGCATTGCTATTAGATTGACCAAAGCTGCTGCCGTTTCCGCTTTTTCGGTTATAAGCAAAATCCTAATATTTCCGATATACTAGTAGTAGTTCATGCGGATTTATTGTAACGTAACATTAAATACTTCCGGTCTTTAAAAATCAACTTTACTACCTGAATACGTAAATGTTCGTTAAATAACTTACGAGGTAGGTTACTTGAGTGAGGATCTTGAATAATATCGAGAGATATGCAGTATCTGTGCATTCGTTGTGTTAAAGAAATATTGGTGTGCACTAGTGCGTTTAAAGGCTTAAAGGTTATGTACTTTCAACAAAAGAACGCATATAGAAATGTCAGTGCTTACAGTGTTAATTAACATTTAGTTACTACAGTTACTGGAAAAAATGTGTTTAACTGTGTAATTGTTGCTATGTACATGTTTAATCCCCATCTTTGAATTAGACACAATTTTGCTCTATGGTCACAACTCTACGATCTAACTGGGAAACCATGTGTTTACATTAGGTGCAAACAAAGAAATATTTGGTGTTGCACTACTTTCGTCCATGTGACCTGACGCCTTCTTCGAAAAAGGAAGGATTCGAGATTTCGGCAAACAATCCTTTTCTTATTGAAATATTTATAAAACTGAGCAAAAATCATTTCTTCACTGAACTAAATCATGGTCATCTATGAAGTCATATTATTGTTAAATGACGTTAATGGATACATCAAAAGATTGTTAAAACTAATTCATATTGTAAAATAACATTATTATTATCATCATCAAATCATCAATATTAACATTTGTAAGTTAATTTATAAACATCACTTTCTCGTGAATTACAAATCACTCTTTTTGATTGAAATTACCAGGTATTATAATACATTGTAGTCAACGAGAATCAATAAAAAAATTTCGTGAGTGAAATTTTCCTTGCTCATATTGAAAAAATGTAGAATATGTACAAAATATATGAATATTCTCTTGGATATCGTATATTATTCATAAAGTAAATAAAATCTAACAATATTTATCGAAAATCATGCATAAGTCATCCAAGAAAAGTTTAGCCTCTCACGAATAAATATTTCTACCTTGTGTTAAAAAAGAATACACTAAACGCCAAAAGAAACGTTACCCCTCTCCTTTTTAAATAACTTTTTAAGTCTTCTTTGAGAGGAATTTAGAAGTTGGTGAGATGAATAGAGAACAAGTTATATGGCTTTACAACTTCTTTATTGCAGGATTGCGACGTTTCGGTGTAGATTCTAACACTGTTATCAAGCAAGTGATCACTTGTAATAAATCCATATAACTTGTTCTCTATTCAACTTTTTAAGTATTGAAGATATATAAGAAATGAATGGTTCAAAAGAAAGCTGAATAACGTAGCTTTATGCTGATAACACATTTCAAATTCTTGATGGATTCAGATTGTGGCGAAATGCGTCTTGCTTGTGAAGATCCAAATTGTCCGGTTTTTGACCAGGCTGGTAGTAATCAATAAATGTGATTTAGATGTCCAGAAGAAGTTGAAAGTAAACTTTTACTTTTTTGATTAGACAAAGAGGTTGTATGCTGGACATCATAACCCGTAAACGATGAAAAATTATGTCGTTGAGTAAGTTTAAGTGTGAAAATTAGAACAAATGTTTTATAGTCATAAAATATCTTTTCTCGTATTTAACTTAGTGAAACTGTGTTGTAAAATGACTTTAAAGTATTCAGGAACACAAACGATTATTTCTGTCAACATTTTTGCTTGAAAATTAAAAGTTTTGATTTTTTTGTTTATCACCCAAACGCATTAACGCCCAAACGTAACAAAATTCAAGCAGCATTTGCACGAACTCAATGCTTCTACAGAGTATAAAAGGTACCTACTTTGCATAATATGGCACACATGTACGAAATCATGCCGCGATTGACAGCTGAAGAACGAGAAAGAGAGGGGATGTTGCAGATGGGGTCGACCAACAACGATGTCGCCAATGCCTTCAGATGTCATCGTATGACCATCATTCGACTTCGCCAACGCTATCTTCAGACCGGGGTCACCGCTGATAGACCAAGAAGTGGACGTCCCCGCGTCACAACCCCAGCTGAAGATCGCTATCTACGTCAGCTACATCTAAGCGACCGATTTCTGCCGGCGACGTGGTCAGCCAGGGCTGCTTTTGGACGAAGACTAAGTGCTGCTACAGTGAGAAGATGGCTTCGTCTTCAAGGTTTACGGCCATATAGACCAATGCGAGGTGTGCAGTTGAGCGGCAGCACCGGCTAAACAGGGTAGCGTGGGGACGTACCGTCAGACAGTGGCCAAACTGGCGGCGAGTGATGTTCACGGAGGAGAGTCGTTTTAAGATTCACCATACCGATAGGAGAAGGAGAGTGTACCGTCGTCAAGGTGAAAGAGAGGCTCCATGCTGTGTTCAAGACGTGATACCTTTCGGAGGAGGCAGTTTAATGGGGTGGGCCGGAATAAAGGACGAAGTTCGAACTGGCCTTGTCATCATTGAGGGTAATATGACGGCACAAGTATACATTGACCAGGTTGTCCGTCCTGTGGTTATTCCATTCTTACACCAAAACACACTTTACAAAAAGGACAATGAACCACCTCATGTCGCAAGATTGATAAGAGATTTCTTGCATGTCAACAACGTCAACGTCTTGCCATGGCCTTCCAAATCCCCAGACATTAGTCCCATCGAACATTTGTGGGACTATCTCGATCGCAGATTTCGCTTGCGACAGCAACAGCCGCGAAATCGTCAGCAACTAATTAACACTTTGATAGAAGAATGGCGTCTAATTCCGGCTGCCTTCGTCACACGAGTGACCCATTCTGTGAGGAGACGTGTTCTGGCATGTTTGGATGCGAATGGCGGCCATATTAGATATTTAACAATATTTTTTGAAAATTAAAACATGAATTTTACACTATTTTGTTGTTTTTGAGTGATGATCGAAAATTGGACAATGTTGCCAGCCTTTTGCTTTGTTGTTTAAGCCGAAATATCAGTCGATATTGTCAAATATTTTTTTTTGCGATATGATCCGATATTGTTTGGCTACACAATGCAGCAAAAAGTTCCATCGGCCCGAAATATGCATGATATTCAACCCCAATATACTCCATATTAACATTAGCAAGTGATATCCCTTATGCATAAAATATTCAACGAGAATTCATCAGGTTCGAACTACTACCAGTCCCTCTAGATGGAACCCTACGGGTGAACCCCCCCCCCCCCCCCCTTCCCCATTTCAAAAGGTGTATCATCATTCCCTGGACAATTTAAAAATTGACAATGATTTTTGTAGCTTCTGCAAGGATGTTTCTGAGAGCATATGTCATGTTTATAGGAATTGTTGTGAAACCATGAAATTTCCCCCTCCCCCCCAAAAAATACAACATTCCTGCGGATAAGATCATTTCCAAACTTCGAGTAGAGGTAGATTTAAACTTTTAATCGCCGTGGGGCTCCCGGTTAGAAAAGGGCCTCGGCATCTCTATGCCTGTTGTAAATGGCCAATTAAATGGGACGGTCTGTTTGCCGTGGACTGCGACCTGTGTCGTTGGAGTAA
This sequence comes from Phorcus lineatus, assembly GCA_921293015.1. Lineage (NCBI taxonomy): Eukaryota > Metazoa > Mollusca > Gastropoda > Trochida > Trochidae > Phorcus > Phorcus lineatus. The sequence goes on along the minus strand of OV121098.1, from coordinate 13,894,575 downwards.
GGGTGCCTGGTGTTTGAGGGAGGCGTAGCTGAATAGCTTACACTGACCAATACACCACTTCGGCCGGAACTTCATCTAAACAGGAGGCCAGATGGGCCCGGTTTCTGGCCATGCTTAGTTCTTTTCTATCCCTCTCTTTTCACATAACATCTTTGCTCTGGATATATATTTTTTATCCATCTTCTACATCCCTCTTCTCCATTTCTCACATCTTTCCTAAGCTTCTCTTTGCATTCAACAGCTATTCTTATTCTGGTGTCTGCTCTCATACAGACATATTAATTTTGTTTCCAAGATAGCGGTGGCTACTTGGTCAATCCTGTTAAGAATTGGCAACTCTTAGTGGGAGTATATCACCCTGGTATCCTCGGTGCTGCTAGCTGGACTCCCGCATGACAGTTGCAGCAGCAACTGTTACACCGTCAACAACTTATGCTTCAAGGCTACATGATGGAAGCAGCATCTTCACTGCAGAAGCAAAGGCCATCCTCAAGGCCATTCAGCATACCAAAAATTCATCTCCTAACAACTATATAATATTTTCAGACTCTCTCTCTCCCTCTTGCTTACAAGCAATCAAAAATTGTAAAAGTGATCACCCCTTTATTAAGGATATTTTAACTGCTCATAATACATTTCTCGAATGCGACATCGTCTTTTGCTTGATTCCTAGCCATATGGGTATAAGAGGCAACAATAATTCTGATTCAGCAGCTAAGTCAGCTGTCAACTTCAAACATGTCTCTCAAACTAAAGTTCCATATACAGATTCCAAACCTGCTATCAAATCTTACATCAAACAGTGTTGGCGGTCCAACAACAACACAATAAACTTATGAATCTTTATCTTCTTTTAAGCATGTGTTTTGCGACGATATCGCATGCATTGGACACACCAATCTCACTCATTCATATCTTTTAAAGGGGGAAGACCCTCCTGTGTGTATTCCCTGTCAGTATCCCCTCACAGTTAAGCACATCCTGTGCGAATGCTGGGACTCTGCACAAGTAAGGGAAATTTACCCAAATGTTTCAATTTCACAACTTTTTAATCAATTCGGTGAACACCGTATTTTATCCTATGTAAAGGAATTCAATCTATTTGATAAGTTGTAGAATTTTACACATAGTATATCAGCTTTTAACCAACTCTGTGATATTTTGCTGATGTTTTTTTACAGCCTTAGTGCTGTATTATGTCTTTGCTTTTGCAGTCAATTTCATTTCATCAAATCTCACGCCGCTAATGGCTGAAATATTGCCCAAGCGGCGTTAAACAATTTATTACTCGCCCGTGTAAGATACCGCAGTGTAATATTTATACGGCGATATTAAACTAGTGTAATACCGCTCCCCGTATGACGTCATAATATTGTGTGGTTGTGACGTCACAATCTTGGCACCGACGTCTCAATGGCGGCTTAGTCGCGGAAATGCTTCGTTCAATACACTTTCAGTAATAATGCTTGAATACTGAGGTCAAGTAATAAACAGAATACTAAACTTCCTTCCATTTAATACTATTTGTATTAAACTCGTTAATGATTTGGTATCAAACTCGCTTTCGCTCGTTTTATACTTAATCATTAACTCGTTTAATAAAAATAGTATTAAATGGAAGGTCGTTTAGTATCCTCTATAACTCACTCACTCATTCAAACTTTTAAACACCTTTATCAATGGTGTAGTCAACACAGCAAAGTTAGGACGCAATCTATAAGGGATTTGCTTAAACGTGGCAATGTTTGTTGCAACAGTTGATTTGGGTTCTATCTTTACCTTTACATGAATAGATGTAGAAAAGTATCTATTTCTTGGACAAAAAGTCTGCAGCGATTACACACCTCGTCTCTGCGAAAGAGCAATTATTTCAATGTGATATATTTCAAGAAAGATAAATAAACATCATATGGCTTTTTTTCTTTTCATTTTCGGACTACATAATAACTGTTATGTTTTAGTTTCTGACAACATAACCACTGTTTTCGTTTTGGTTTCTAACTACATAAGAAATTTTCGTTTTTGTTTCTGACTTCATAACTAATGTATCCCTTTAGTTTCTGACTACATAAGAAATTTTCGTTTTTGTTTCTGACTTCATAACTAATGTATCCCTTTAGTTTCTGACTACATAACTACTGTTTAACGCGTTGATCCATTACATAAGTTGTCGGTTAGTTTAACATCTCCAAGACAAACCTCTGTCTAACGGCGTTGCTTCTTGCTTTTCCCTGCACATGGCAGCTGAATGGGGAGTGTACGATTTTGTGGGTTGTCCAAAATGATTGGGAAAAGTGAAATTTTACGATTGATAGACTGAGTCAGAAATCACCAGAAAGAAAACTACACATAAATTTCAACATCACAATATATAAAAAAATTAAAGAAATTAAAAAATTAAAATAAACAGTATCTGACATAATTGTATTTAGATAGAAAACGTGCTACTGACCATTTAGAAGTGTTTGCCTCAATTTGGCTTCAATCCATCACAATGCGCGTCTCTTGATTGCCTTCTTAGAGATAGCAAGTAAGTACCCATTTTGAAGTTGAAACTCTTATAATTTTTCCATTTTACATAGATTAAGTTGAAGTAATTTACATACATGTATGTCCTTTAATTGAATAAAATGCAGGCAGAAATATTTATAACATGTCATTCTTTGACGAAACAAGGGTCAATCTCTTTAGCATATTTATGACGCATGTGATTAATAAACCGTTATTGGTATTTGTACATGTTTCGGTGGTTTTCGTATCACAACATGTTTTTGGTTAATATGTTTCACGAAAATAAAAATTACTCAAAGAGTACTAGCTAAAAGACGAAACGTTTATCCAACGTACCCGTTTCCAGAAAAAGCGATTTTGTACCGGTACATACCGGTACATAAAATGCAATTCTATGACAACGATTACGTTAACGGATCAAAATAACTCTTTATCTTGGTAATTAGAATATTTCTACAGTCGATTCTGGAACTTATACATAAGTAAATTGTGAGGGGGGCTAATTCCGCAAGGGGGGCGATTTTATACTGGTATACAATCTCCAGGGGAGTGTTTGTACAAACCGGTACAAAATCGCCGGAGGGGGCGAAATCATACAGGGACACCGGCGTCTCAATAACTATCGTTGCATTGACGGACTCATTTTAACTTCTCGCGTCTTCAACGTCAATCAGGAGCGGCTTTGCGCTTGCGTGAATCAATTCCGTATTGTTGGCAGAGGTGTTTTCGACGCCCAATCCCTGGCTTATAAGATCATGGTGAACTGCAATTTGTTTCACTAAAAAGCTTCCTTTGACAGGACAGCACAAAGTTTATTCTCATCATCAACTTGAATTAAACAAAGTCATGTCTGTCGTAATTCCAGCTGTCACCATGGCCACTAACTTCAACGAAGGAGATATGTCTCTGACATTCAACAGAGATAACCTGTCTGCAAGACTCCGAGACGACGGATTAGTGCCATATCATCTGAGAACATCGAATATGTGCTTCCTAAATTCGAAGAACTTGGTTGTCACTCATGAGTGTCATCTCAAAAGTGTCATCTTTTCGTCGGCATTGCCTCAATAGACACGTTCGTGATTGTTGTCGTGAAGTTCAGCCCGTAGAGAAATCTCATGAGGGATTGTTGTCGTGAAGTTCAGCCCGTAGAGAAATCTCATGAGGGATTGTTGTCGTGAAGTTCAGCCCGTAGAGAAATCTCATGAGGGATTGTTGTCGTGAAGTTCAGCCCGTAGAGAAACATCATGAGGGATTGTTGTCGTGAAGTTCAGCCCGTAGAGAAATCTCATGAGGGATTGTTGTCGTGAAGTTCAGCCCGTAGAGAAATCTCATGAGGGATTGTTGTCGTGAAGTTCAGCCCGTAGAGAAATCTCATGAGGGATTGTTGTCGTGAAGTTCAGCCCGTAGAGAAACATCATGAGGGATTGTTGTCGTGAAGTTCAGCCCGTAGAGAAATCTCATGAGGGATTGTTGTCGTGAAGTTCAGCCGGTAGAGAAATCTCATGAGGGATTGTTGTCGTGAAGTTCAGCCGGTAGAGAAAGCTCATGGAACTAGCTACACGCACAAGAGGGACGTGACATCGCATCAAGATTCATCAGAATTTTGCATAGAATGTCGAAGATGTTAAAAGAGTGTGAACTTCGAATTGTGCAATCACTGTTTTATTGACTTTGTTTTTTTCTCGATGTACACTTTTTGTGTCTTATTCGTTATTTTAATGTATTAAGTGCTTTAAATAAATTGTGATGTGGAAATGTATTTATTTGTTTCCATCTGGTAATCTCATTAAAGTAATATAACACTTTTCCCATTTTAGCGCTTAGAGCAGACATTTAGTGCCTGGAGCATTTTAGCGCTTTATAAATCCACTCATTATTATTATTATTATTATTATTATTATTATTATTATTATTATTATTATTATTATTATTTTATTTATTTTCTATTTTTATTTTTTTTTAAAAATGCATTTTGATACTTTTAGACAACCCAAAAAACTATCGAACTAAATTATTTCCTTTCCAAAATATGCACGTTTGTTACCTTGGAAACAAAGCTCAAATATCGGCTATTTAAAGGGACATTACCACGTTTTTTAGACGACAAACAAAAATGAATGTTTTCCTTTGCAAGACAATATTTAGTTATCAAAAGAAGAACCTTTAAAACGAACGATCAACATGTTAAGTGGAGCACAGTGGTGTAGTGGTTAGCATGCTTGCCTCTCACGCCAGAGACCCGGGATTAGACCCGGGTTCGAATCCCGGTGGAGACACCAGAAAATTATGAATTGGGTCTCATCCTGCGTTGTGTCCTTGGGTAAGTAACTACATCCACTTTGCACTCAGTTCACCTAACTGTACAAATGGGTAACTGAACAAGGGGGAAGTACGGACCTATACGGTTAATCGGTTAATCGGCGGCACCGAAGATACTATGCCTCCAGGGTATTAATACTCATGGCGCTTTGAGCATGCTTTGTGGGTATTAATACTCATGGCGCTTTGAGCATGCTTTGTCATGGATATAGGCGCGGTATAAGAAAGCTATTATTATTATTAACCTTTGTGAATCCAGTTCCCTACCTCAAATGATTTAATGGTGTTCATACAAAAATGGCCGCCAATTTTTTCTTCATGATATTTGATTATTTCTTCTACGAAAAATAATAACCTGGTTGAGTAAGAGTTGTTTTTTAATTTATTTTTATTTTTTAATTTTTTTTTTATATTTTCCCTTAGAGTAAGAGTAAGAGATATTAACCGTATATCTAGATAAAACATGCACTATATATTGTTTATTAGAGAAAATCGGAAGAAATAATTTTTTTAAAAAACATGCTATTGCCCTTTTAAGGCATACTAGTTTATCGGCGCTCATTTCTATTGATTCAATAAATGACATATCATTCTCCACAATATACCGTCAATCAATTTTCTTTAAAATTAGACGGCTGCTGTCCGATAGAGAGACATTAATCAGCTACAACAAGCGGGATTAAACGGGATGGACTGCTGAAATGGGTGAACAGCAATTGAATTTACAAAAACCTCTGAGCTAAAAGAAAGCCTGATATTGTTTAATAAGGCAGTTCTGAAACCGATTTCTAGTATCAGCATTGGTGTTGGAGCAACCATGGCCTTGTTTTTCCGACTGTAAGTAAATTTGAATATTTCCGACATCTTTACTCATTAGGATCCACTGCAACGTTGCGTTTAATACTTCCGGTCTTGACTTTATAACCTGAATACGGACCTATTAGCCAAATAACTTCTATGTAAGATTACATGAGTGCGGGATAGCCTGTTGGGTTAGGGATCGACAATTCCGGGGTTCGAATCCCGCCATGGGATCGGCAATTTTGTTTGCAATAGATATAAATTCATAAATTCCTATACAACCTCTGTCTTAATTCGAAGGTTTCTCGGGCATCAGACAGTTTTCCCTACCGGCGATATATTGCAACTTAAAGCACCCGGCAATATTTCAGCCAATGAAAACACCGACTTCTGCGGAATGCATGAAAACATATTTGTTGTCATATAGGCCTGTGCAATGATCCAGTCGCAAAATGAGGTGTATGTGTTCTGTAAAGACGACTCAAAGTGCAAGATGCAAATTCAAATAAAGTTTAGCTTTTTTTAAAGCTTCCGGAAGTAACTTAGGCGATTTGAATGATAACTTTTGAAACGGCGTCGCTGATTGCACAACTAACTTTGATTGCATCCAATCAGCGGTCTACTTTTCGTGCACAAGAAACCTTCGAATTAAGACAGAGGTGGTATAGGAATTTATGACGTTGCTACCTCTGTTGGGAGATAATGTTCATCACTATGCAAAAAAAAAACCAATTACATCCAAAAACACCGTTCTACCCCCACAGAGGCAGCTCTAGTCATAAAAACCTTAGCCAACCTCTGTTCCATTACGAACACTTATCTGGATTGCGGTAGCTTTAGGCACGGTCGTGTTAAAAAATTTATTATAACGCGATACTTTCAGGTTCAGCTATGTCTGAAGATATTAAAACCAATAAAATATCAAGTAAATAACAAGTTTATCATTTTCAAAACAGTGAAGTTCTCTTGAAAGCGGCGTTAAATCAAAAACACCTCACCTCACCTCAGGGTAAGGATTGTACATTGCTGATTATCTCTCTTCAGGATGTGGAGTAGACAAAAATTTAGTCTATGAAAATTTTTAACAATCTACTGTTCCTTCATCCACAATATTTATTTTTTTGGACTCCAAATTTCAATCTAGACTTGCTGAATGTAAACCTAGACTGTACTAAAGGCTCCTTTATATACACAGTCACGAAGAAGAACTAGATGTGGAGCTGAAGCGTTGTAACCAGAGGCAAGATGTGCTTTTATCATCCAAAACTGTGTCCTACAGGAGATATTTGTAACTTTAATCAACTCGTGTTGATATATTTGATATCAGAAGACACTTGAGTGAGATTCTCTATATCCCGAAAACTTAGTCAACAGATATATCATCTCTTCAACACAGAATTGTTTGTTTCGTGAAAAGTTGGCGGCATTCTTCTGTCTTTTCGGATCGTACAATTGTTTACATTGAATTCTGTTATTATCATTACCCATTATCATTATCATTATAACCCAAAGGCAGTTTATGCCATTTTATTTTATTATAGTAATATTAACACTACAAACTGTGAAAACACATACAATTTACGATTATAACGAAAAATATTAATGTAATAATCCCTTTTATCATTATAACTAACTGTACAAAACATACGTCATATATTACATATTACATATTTGGAGCACAGTGGTGTAGTGGTAAGCTTGCTTGCCTCTCACGCCAGAGACCCGGGTTCGAATCCCGGTGGAGACACCAAAAATTTGTGCCTTGGGTCTCTTCCTGTGTTGTGTCCCTGGGCAAGGCACTTCATCCACATTGCACTCAGTCCACCCAGCTGTTAAAATGGGTACCTGAATATAGGGTTGTACGGACTTAGCGCTAAGTAGCTGCTGGAGTACAATTCCTTCAGGGTAATAATGTACCGCCAGTGAGCAGTGCCTCGCACTGGATATTAGGCGTTAAAATGTATATTATTATTATTATTATTATTATTATTATTATATTTCCCATATGCTTGATAATGGTTTAAGAATCTATACCGCAACGTCGCCATTGTGAAAATAAAGAATTTGTATAGCCATAATATCATTGTCTATCTTATACTGGCACCACGAATGCCACTGAAACAATAAATATATATTATGGCGATGTCACCAAAATGTCTGAAAAAAATAATTATATATTCCCCAAAACAGTAGGCGATATTGAAATGCAAATACCTATGCAGATTTGATATGATAAACAGTCATGGACGCTTGACATGCTTTGAGAGTATGTTCCCGGATGAAGAACTTATCGCCCCAACAGAACCACTGGGCTACACGTGCGACACGCATTAGCGCCAAACACGTGGGAGGTGTTCATTGTCAAATTTGACACTTCAAGGAAGTGTTGATGGAACTGCCCCGTGCTGGTTTATCCTTTTTATGCTTACTTTCCAATCGGTACTTGCATAAGATATATTGTTTAGCGTATCTTTGCTTTAGTTTCTTACGTCTAATTTGGAATTGGACGCCTTCAACATGATGAACGTCTACGTGCTGTTGGCATACTTCAAATGAATTCTACGCAACGAGCAGTAGCCAACATGCTTAAAGTCACTAGTGCACGCCAATATTACATAAACACAACGAATGCACAGATACTGCATATTTCTCAATATTACTCAAGATCCTCACTCAAGTAATCTACCTCGTAAGTTATTTAACAAATATTTACATATTCAGGTAGTAAAGTGGATTTTTAAAGGCCGGAAGTATTTAATGTTACGTTACATTAAATCCGCATGAACTAAATATCGGAAATATTACAATTTTGCTCATAATCAGAGAAGCGGAAACAGCAGCCGCTGTCGTCAATCTAATAACAATGCTAAATACAGGGTTATTAAATCGGTTAATTTACATCATTGCTTTCATAAAACATATTTCATGATTTGTTTTCAGTTTGGGTTTAGGTAAATTCAATAGCTGCACACAGTACTAATTCAGCCGTTTCCAAGTGTCAATAATTTATCCGTTTTGTGCACAGCTAACCATAGATTTTTATATGTCCAAGCCGACAGCGGCTGTCTTAACGTTTTCATTGTTGATTGCAGGTCACTTGTAAAGATTGTTTAGTATTTCATTGCATCGATAGAAAGTTTATGTGAATGCATAAGTCATCGTAAACCTTAAAATAGCCAATTTAAACCGTAAAAGCGTGCACTAGTGCCTTTAAGTTGCAATATTGTCCCGCTAGGGGAAAGTGCCGGTAGGCCGAGAAACCCTCGTATTAAGACAGAGGTTGTATAGGAATTTATGACAGAGCTACATGTACCTCTGTCGGGAGAGAATGAATATCACCTAATGTTTTGAAGATGTATGAGCATCTTTCTACTCCAACTGAAAAGTTATCAGTCTTTATCCCTGCTATCCATCATTACAATGAATATTTTCCATTCTATCCCAACAGATGTAGCTCCGTCATCAATTCCTATGCAACATTTGCTTTAAACAAGCTCTACCCTTCGGGCTTGGCAGGTTACTTTCTTGCCAAAACAGCCTCACTGCTCGCACGTGCTGACACCAGTTTAGCGCAGACAAAACCTAGTCTTTAGCGAACCAATCACATCATTAGGGAGGTCGCGTCAAATTCCTAAAACACAAACCCTTGAGCCAACAGTTTTGAAATTAGTGGCGGATAAAAGTGCTTATCATTACAAAGTCTTTCAATACCTTAATGAGTGTGTGCTCATTAAGTGAACGTTTTAATCCATCATTTACTTTCGCTCTCACGAACAACTTCAAATGTATTTCGTCAAAATGGCTGGTTGACCCATATATATATAGTCCTATATATAGATTGTGCTATATAAAATGTTAACGTCCTTACGAAACGAAATATTCCTTTACAGTAATATTGCATTTTATGGAGCTTCAATTAATATGCGTTAGCTTTCATCCACTTGTAACTTTCATTATGTTTTGTTTCATACATTGACTTGACAAATAAAACAGACAACTTTTCAGGGTTTATGTGTTTAGTTCCATTAAAATATAACATATAATATATATAACTAATTTATTTTACAGAATATGTTGTTGTATATCACATTAAAAATCACAGAAAAAAATACGTTTTACACCTTTAATTACAAATAATACTTTTTATCACAAATATCACATTTAATGACAAGCACATATCTCATTACTGGTAAAACGTTTATCATTAATTGTAAATATTTCCATTTGTAACAGCCTTTTTAATAGAGTTTACACGTACAGATCATCAAACACACCGAGATTTAAGTAATAAATTTGAAGCGAACATAAAATACGCTAGGCAGAATTCACTTGCAAGGGCAAACTATCATCCATTCCCTACATGTAAAAACTCCAACAACATTGTCATGTTCATTAATATACATATTTATGTTTTGTATCTGTATAAAATATTTTAAAAGTTGAAAATGCCAAGAATTTGTCACTGAAACGTCACCCCCTTACCACGAAACTAGTGTACGTAGTGGCCAACTGGTTTCAACATATCATTGCGCACGAATGCCAATTGTTAAGAATTGCGCATGCCAATTCAATATGAAACGGTAAATGTGTATGTCATAACTACGACAGACCCATTGTAACACATTGGAAATTGTTATTTTTGTGTGTTATAACTGGTTATGACGAGAATTAAGGATATACAGAAGATTAACCCTTAATTAAGATGATGGATATTGACAATGTCAGAACACTTTTTCCGAGAAAGCATTATCGTAAGAAGATAAGAATTCTTAGCGGAAATATAGAGAGATGTAGAAACGAAAATGCGATAGTAAGAGAGTTTTAATGTTATAAAGACTTCTTGTACAGAAAGATTTCCTCAAGTGGAAAGTAAATTATTTTACAGATACAATACAAATTGCAAATGGGGTAGTAAAACCTCGTTATTACGAGTTCATGTAGCGTACAAAATATTTTGCAAAGATGAAATACAACTTTAAAGTGAGTGGCTTAAAAAACGTTGTAATTTATTTTTAATAAGAAAAAAAATAAGGTAATCCCCTTTTTGCAAAGATAAAAGTACAACTGTCAAAATTTTGCCTCGTAATCACGTATTTAAAAAATTATAATTATGATGGGTCTTCATTATGATTATATTTATCTCTTAATTAGGACCTTTTCAAAAGAAAGATACAAATAACATATGAGGTATTTTATTGACATTTTAAAGACAATCTTCTCCTGATTACGAGTTATTGAGATACACAACTAATTTCCAATGTGTTTTCATTGATATTTCGTAAATAACAATCATTGAGAAGATGAAGATGTCAATGACGAAAAAGAACATAAAAAAGATATCTTACAAATAAATACACATTTGCAACGTATAAAGTTTACACACATGTAAGTATAAGATAACAATTAAATGTGGTTTACAAAGTACATTTTTCCGGATTTTATAATGACCGAAAATGGCTTTATGTAGAAAAAAAACGTACGCAATTTTTTTACTGGCCTCAAGCAAGATTTTAAGTTGAAGCAAAATACGTAAAATATTGACATAAACCTATGTACAGGTTTTTAAGAATGCTTGTGGACAGTAAAGTGTGATATAAGCAAAATATGTGGATATGGTAATCTAATTGACAACACATGAAAAGTTGACCAATGAAATCGCTAGCATTCAATATTCCCGTAATTATGTGATGAAGAGTAATTCGACTTACTCAAGCGAACTTTTAGAGTCGAATGCATGTCAATTTCTCGCGACTTGCACGTGAAGGCACGTGAGATTACGAAAATTGTCACAACTTTGCTGTGAAGTCACAGCCGCAGTCGAATCATTTTGTATAGGATCGAAGAGAGAGGTAGGTTGCTCGACGCGACCTCCCTAACATCATCGCCTTTAAAACAAGGATAGCGGCCATCATGGTTGACGAATGGTAAATGGGAGTTACTTGCCCCTAGCTACTGATACCGGATGCTTTTGCCGCACGCATTGTGATTGGTTAGTTGAGTTTACGTAAGAACGTGCGCTACAGTAGACTGCGGTCAGACCTAGTGGAGAGGATAGTCTAGACAGATAGAGTTCAAATCTCGCCAGAGTCAATATTTTGAAACTTTTATTCCCCGGAACGCGGTCGATTTTAATCAGACTGGGATGACATATATTTGGGACAAATGTTTACGGAGTGATGCAGTCGCTAAATAAGGTAAACGTTCTGTAAAGAACACTCAAAGTGTAAAGTATACGTTCGATTAGAAATTAGCTTTCCGGGTGCATACGGAAATAACTGAGTCGTTTCGATGGTAGTCTTTGAAACGATGTCTCTGATAGCACAGCCAACATTGACTGCATCAATTTTAGCTTCTATATTTCTAGACCGAGAAACACATTCTTTCATCAAAAGTATTCATTTCAAGAGTTGTTTTTGTGACACCAACAGGGAGCACCACTACAAAACAAAAATCTCGCATCCGACCCTTGGTACGATTTTTAAATATTGTCAGAGAATGCACTACGTCCGTCCTTCTTAAAGCCATGCGGACAGCCCTCCCTATAAGGCCGAACACTTTATCCCGGAAGTGACGCCATTCCAGTTCGTCATGTCGGCAGGATCCATTGTACGATGGAAAAGACCACAGGAAGTGCCAAGGTGACTGAACATCAAACATACAGGGTCTGCTGCGCATGCGTCCTCACACTGTGTTGCTGTTTTACCGTACTGCATCTCGTCTGTAGGATTACCGAATCCCGTTGATCTGTCTATGTACTTCTCAAAGCCGATGCAACCTGTGAGATAGAACGGTGTTTTGGATTTGATTGGGTTTTTTTGGGGGCATTTTGATGAACAGAAAGTAATAAATATGCTTGGTGTAACTGCTGATTTATTTTCATTCTTAAACGATAATATTAATAATAAACAGAATCAGTACTGCGTGGTGAGCAGAGCCACATATTCAAATATGTCTCTTTCCAAAGGCGACACGACAAGCTTCTTCACTTGCGGAACGAGAATAACAGTTCAAACTCTCAATTAATACAGTAATGATCGAGTAACCCACCCATCTGGCGTGCCATGCCAATTTTTCCGGAATGTCACTTATAGCGGTCAACTAAGCTACGCAAAGGGCCACGTGTTACCAATACCATACCGGTTCAATATTGAAGGTGCTATCCCACACCAACATTTTGTTATTAACAACTAATGCACTTATTAAACCGTATTTCCTCTAATAAGCGCCCGGGCGTTCACAACAAGTTAACGTTTTTTTTCTGAAATATGCGCATGTAAGTATATCATGCATTTGGCGTTCCAAATTGGTCATGTGAGAAAGAGTGAGGCAAAAAGACAAACTTGGCGGGCACAAGGGCAGATTCATTAGATTGGAAGGGAGGAGTAAATTAGTAGCAGTATTTTGAAACATAGGAATGTGAAGGCTCCAATAATGTGTATGTTATTCCGTATGGAAGGGGATGTGTGCCAAAAATGAAATCCTGTAAACTCGTAATTCGCAAGTTGTAACATGTCGTTCTCGACCATGCAATTCTCGAAAAGACAAGTCCAAGTATGCAAACCTAACATTTCAATCCTGTAAAACTCAACTTTCTGTTCTGAATTTTACAAAGTTCAAATGTAATTCTAGAAATGTCAAAGTCGAAACTCATTTTTGTATTTCAAATAAGAGGGATATACACATTTAGCAATCCTACAAGTTACGTTTTACAATTGGTAAATGAAAAATGAAGAGTTGTAAAATCATCCTTTGGAAACAGACTTTTGCATCCCGAGTTTTACATGATTTGCATGGTTATGATTGCAATGTTCCGAAATACATCTGTACACGATTTCGCATTGACCATATTTGGAAGTTTAACGAAGACTGCCGACGATTTCCGAAGATGATCGGTATTTGACAACAACGAGACCTCCCTTATCCAAGCTCCATGCAACGCTTTGCAAGCTTTCTGGATAGCGTTGAGTTGAGTCCACCGCAATGCGCGGAGCTTGGGCATGCGACCTTCACCTTTTGTCAAAGTTCTCAGTCAATTATTGATCTAGATAAATTTTTTCTACTGATTTCGTAAGGGTTACGCGAGGTATATCTCACGAAGATTTCATTTTTGGCACACATCCCCTTCCATAATTCCGCCCAATATAATTGAGAAATACATCCCCACTCTACAAGCGACGATGAAGTTAATAGAAATTGAACGATCAAATAGGTGTGATTATATGGCATTTACGGTGTTTATATTTGTATAGGGAACCTTGATTGATCTTTCGACTTAAAAGTGATAAATATATCAGAAATCTGATTGGTTATGTATCGTTTAAGCCTGCGATATTGATGGTATCGTCGATGTTCTAAGATGTAGTGATCAGATGCTACTGTGAAACTGCTAAGTTTCGAAGAGTAAATTGTGTAAGAAATAGATGAGTTTTTAACCGTGTGTTTATATTAACTTGGGGAATTTCGAATCTACTAGAATAGAAAAAATACTTTCAATAACTTGCTTGCTGGCAAGTGAATATTTATAAATAAAACAATTTATGAATCTTTGTGCTTAATATACGATAGGTCATCGAAGAATAAAGGGAAAGTAAATCTTCTTCGTTTGAAGTTACCTTAAGCAAGGTTATAGCTAAAGGGAGGCAACCCCGGCTTATTCTAACGATATTTTAGTGTGAAATACTAAAATATCACTCTATAATGTAACTTCGTTTTCCATCGAATGATTTTAAAATTGAGAAGACTGTTTCTCATCTTAATTTATTGAAAGAATTTTCGAAAAATGGTGATATTAAATTAGAAATCATCTCAACGATGCAAGGCAGGTTAAGAATGAAAATTTTAATTGCAACCGACAATTTCAAAACGAAATATTTTAAAAACAACCCTGCAAATGATCTTTAAGCAAAGATAGAATTATTTAGTTACTTTCTATCGAAGTTATTCAAGAAATGATGTATAGGACAAGTGAGTTACAAAGACAATGTCCGTTTGTCATCTTGGAAGAATGCGTGCTCTCGCTTTCGATATCTAGGTTAACATATAGAGCGCAGGATAGCACTCACAGCGATTGAAGATAGAGAGTGTGAATGTGCGCTAAGCGCTAACATTACTGAACATGGCTACTTGGAGATTCCTGGAAAACAGTCAGCTGTTTATTTGGAAAAGCGCGGGTTGTTACAAAAATGGAATTTGGAGACTCCAATTCTTGAATGCGAAATAATGGACCGAACTTGAACAAATGCATTCTCTTATTTATGTGATATTATTTTCACGTTAATCGACACATATAAAAGGAATTATGTTTTTTCTCTCAAGATGAGATTTGTGGGGAAATCAAAACCACTTTAAGCATGCCAAATATTTTGCGGTACCCATATATGGTCTCATGATTCATGTTTTGTTACAGCTCTGTTCATTGGTCATTCGATACGCCGTGACACAAATAGAACAAATAGCATTGGTTAAAACTTCTATTTGAAATTTCCAACTGTAGTATAGAGTGAAATATCGGCAATTACAGACATTTATCAGCTGTAAATTACTTGGCGGGCTTTGGTCCGCAAAGTGATAAGGTCTGTTTGAAGCGTTCGTAAAATCTATAAAGTAAGCGTCAAGTGTAACGTTTCTTCAGCTTAGAAGCTGAAACAAAGAACCAAGTTTCCAAGTCGTTGAGGCATTTTGAGGTTTGTTAGAATAATGAGAAAAGAAACTCGGGCTTTTTTCCAAAAACCTCGGACTTGACCCACATAACCCTTTGTTCCAAACCTGGAACACTTAACCACTTAACCACTTGACCACTTGACCACACCTGGAGACCCAAACCAAGACGAACATTCTCATCTCCTGCTATGCTTGAAAGAATAAATGTGCATGTTGAGACACGTAGGCTGCTCAAATAATTGTATGTATGCTTTTTGTGAAAATCATATATCAGTCATTATTTATCTGGAATATGGTTTATCAGCCTAAATAAAATTATTGATATCAGCGAAAATATTATAATATTCTATGTATGTTTTATCATACAAATTGGAATAAGTTAGTCGACTTACTTGAAGCTGGAGTTGTTGTTGTAGGAGTAGTAGTAGTTGTTGTTGTAGTAGTAGTTGTTGTTGTAGGAGTGGTAGCAGTTGTAGTAGTAGTAGTTGTAGTAGTAGTAGTAGTTGTTGATGTTGTAGGAGTAGTAGTAGTTGTGGGAGTAGTAGTAGTTGTTGATGTTGTAGGAGTAGTAGTAGTTGTGGGAGTAGTAGTAGTAGTTGTTGTTGTAGAAGTAGAAGTAGAAGTGGTCGTTGAAGTTGTTGAAGGAGTAGTGGTCGTTGCAGTTGTTGACGGAGTAGTAGTAGTTGTTGACGGAGTAGTAGTAGTTGTTGTTGTAGTAGTAGTTGTTGTAGGAGTAGTAGTAGTAGTTGTTGTTGTAGGAGTAGTAGTAGTTGTTGTAGTGGTAGTAGTTGTAGTAGGAGTAGTAGTTGTTGTTGTAGTGGTAGTTGTTGTAGGTGTAGTAGTGGTTGTTGTAGTGGTAGAAGTTGCAGTTGTTGTAGCTGTAAGAGTAGTTGATAGTTGCTGTGAAGTCGCTGTTGAGTCGGTTGTCCTTAAACTAGGTTGGGTAGTTGTTGTTATTGTTGTTGATTTTGGTGTGGTCGAAGGCGATACGGTTGTTGCTTCAGTAGAAATGGTTATTGTTGGCGTTGGTTCTTGAGATGCGGCATTGACAGGTACTGTTTTAATAAAGGATAGTTAAGGAATGTATTTTTAAAGAATCTACTATAAATTTCTTCAAAGGCATTTAGAAATAAATAAAGAATTTGTCATCCATAACATCGTCTTGTATCAATATATATACTATAAGTTAGACTTTCTGTTGATGATATAATAATTACAGGTCTGTTTAATATTTTTCAAAAATTGCGTGATTGAATGATTGAATTAAATATCAAGTTAACTATTCCATCATGCTATCAACTATCAACCCGAAAATATGCTAGTTAATTTTGTCCAAAACCTCCTTTTTCAAAATCAGAAGCAAAAAGTCAAGCAGGTGCAGTATCCGGAGTAAGCGACTTCCCTAATAAGACATATGCTTAAATGTAATAATTCTGGACACATTCGTTGGTAAGAAAAATGTTCCTTTGTGGCCCACGAGAGGTAGTCAATAAGTTCATTAAAGGGTCTATGCCTAAGAGAGTGTGATAACTATTGAGGTACACTATCTACAGGCTCTTCAAAATTAAAACACATATTATGACTGATTTTCGAATAAAGATCTTACGAGATAATTTTAGAGCGTAGCATTTCTCATAAAATGGTTCCACCATAATTCCTGAACGCTTGCATGGTTTCGGCAAGGGGTGGCGCGAAATCTAATTGCACACGATCCTTGCCAGCGAATGGAATCAAGTCGAGAGCTCTTAGACATATATAATGCTAATCCTGATAGCTTTCAACGCCTTTCACAGAGATTCATCGCATCCGGATATCCGTGGATGCATCATTCTCTCCCCAAAGAGGAAGATAAGTGTTCGCAATGGAACAGAGGTTAGCTAAGGTTTTTATGACTACAGCTGCCTCTGTGGGGATAGAACGGTGTTTTGGATGTAATTGGGTTTTTTTGCGTAGTGATGAACATTCACTCCCAACAGAGGTAGCTCCGTCATAAATTCCTATACAACCTCTGTCTTAATTCGAAGGTTTCTCGGGCACGAAAAGTAGAACGCTGATTGGATACAATCAAAGTTAGTTGTGCAATCAGCGACACCGTTTCAAAAGTTATCATTCAAATCGCCTTCGTTACTTCCGGAAGCTTTACTACAGCTAAACTTTATTCGAATTTGCACCTTACACTTTGAGTCGTCTTTACAGAACATATACACCTCATTTTTCGACAGCATCATTGCACAGGCCTGTGGGACAACAAATATGTTATTCATGCATTCCGCTGCATTCGGTGTTTTCATTTGATGAAATATTGCCAGGTAGTTTAAGTTGCAAAATATCGCCGGTAGGGGAAGCTACCTGATGCTCGGGAAACCTTCGAATTAATACAGAGGTTGTATAGGAATTTATGACGGAGCTTCCTCTGTTGGGAGAGAATGTGGAAGCATAAGCTTTCTGCAGCGCCAGAGAAATTCACAACTCAGACTCCGACTAATAGATAATAGCGACCTTTTTCTAGTATTCGTGCTACTAATAGAGTATAAAGTTATAAACCTCCTGAAACTATTATCACAGGTTGAGAGTCGCAATCAAAACAAAAGTCTTGGCATGTTGACTGCTGGTGTCATGCTTATGTATCACAACGCACCAGTGCATAAGTGTCGACTGGCAGGCCGCATTTTAACAATGTAGTTTCGGTCAAATGAATCAGTTCTATGAACACATTGATTTCGTTGGCGTGAATGTGATAATTGTTTACCCATATGGTTTTTAATAAGCGGTGCCATATTTTCAATATAAGCACATGTGCACATATCACTTTTGCCTAGCAACGATTGTTTGAGCGCGAGTTACCGTTTTCGTATTCTGTGACGTCATAAAATCGGAAGGGAAGGAGGCCGTTTTCTTAATGTTTCCATGCCTCTGAAATTAAGTAGAATCTGTAATAAAGAAATTATTATCCTCGGAAGTGTGTCATATGACTTTTACGAAACTCGTGCGAAATTGTTTATTACACTCGCTCTCGCTCGGGTAATAAAAAAATTCACACTCGTTTTGTAAACGTTATGTGACACACTTCCTCGGGTAATAATATCTATTTATTTCCCACGAGGGCAATCATATCGGGGTTTATATAATTCATACAATGTCGTAAGGCAAAATATCACTTATTCATTGGGACCTCTTGTCAAAAACAATGCTTTGACGTCTTAGTTCGTCTATGACGTTGTTTTCCAAATGTAAGGACGGCGGGTAAACCGCTTGTGCTTGGAGGTTCATTTTGATAATTTTCTTAGATTTCGCGGCGACTTCATTAATAAACAGAATATCATATTCGTGTCTCTGACATACAATGTTTACGAGTCTCGTGCCTAAATATCAATATATCCCTCGCTCCCGCTCGGGAAATACTAATATTAATGCACTCGTGTCGTAAACATAGTATGGCATGGACACTCATATAATATACTCTATATTCAAACGTTGAGAAGAAAAATCTTCCTCAGTGACCCATGCTAAAATGTGATAATTCTCTACACAATCGTTGCGAGGAAATTTGAACAAGGAGACATATCCTCCCCTGTTAGCTGAACACATGTGGTGGATAGCATATCGGCCTATCATGTCAATGGCCTTGGTTCGAAACCGGTTGAGGCACCACACATTTGTAATATGGGCCTTGTAGTGTGTTGTGTCTTGCACTCAATCTACACAGTCGTACAGTTTGGTACGATGTCGTACGATGTCGTACGATGGTACGATGGAAAGTACGGACTCTACTGTCGCACGGAGTGCGTCATAGGCTGCCTTGGTAATACAGAGCCATTAACGTGCTACTTCAATTTTGTGCATTTTGATGTGAGGTGATATTGGGTTTAGAGCCGCTTTTAAGAGTATTGCTATTATGTCACGGCCGCTAGTACTATTGCAGGGAGAAAGCCCGCAACACCACTGTTGTTATGCATTGCGGTGGAAACTGCGAGCGTCGGCTGGAATTAGGGAACCATGGGTGGTACTGCACTGAAATTCAGTGTAGCATTGGACCCAGTTAGAACAGTTCTTTACTACAGATAAAGTTGCCGAGCCCCTGGCGGGATTCAAACGACGGACCTCTTGATCCGAAGCCGAATGCGTTAACCAATGCGCTACCCCACCCCTTTGCTTTTGGAGCATTCTTTGTCATAGATGTATGTGCAGTACAAAATGCTATTTTCCAAATCGTCTACATAAAATAACCCTGATATCGTATCACCCGGCCTCTCGTACTCTTCTGTCTCACCTGGATTTACCCCCATAACTCAGACGCCCCAAAAGTCGTCCATATTACGATATTATTAAACGCACTATTACACGCCAATATTTCGTAAACACAACGAATGCACAGATACTGCATATCTCTCGATATTACTCACTATCCTGACCCTAATAATCTAACTCGTAAGTTATTTAACAAATATTTACGTATTCAGGTAGTAAAGTGGATTTTTAAAGGCCGGAAGTATTTAATGTTACGTTAAATTAAATCCGCTTGAACTACGATATCGGAAATATTAAAATTTTGCTCATAACCAGAAAAGCGGAAACGGCAGCCTGTTACGACGTAAATTGTAATAAAAACGTAAATTGTAATACTTGCAGCAAATTGTAATAACTCTTGACGTAAATTGTAATAAAAACGCAAATTGTAATAAAACTTGACGTAAATTGTAATACGCAAATTGTAATAAAAACTGACGTAAATTGTAATAATAATATCTTCTTGCGGTAAGATGTAATAAATATTTACGTAAATCGTAATAACCGAATTATCAAAAACAAAAACATACATATTTAGGGTTACATACGCTTCTCGTTGTACATAGAAGGATACGGTTTGTACCGTACATGGTATGCTTCCAAATGTCCTAGGCAAGCTTTGATCGGATATATTTTACAGCGATTGCAGACGCCAAATAGGGCTTGAACCTGCTAATAGAATTTCATAGATAGGAAGAAAAATTGAGTTGTACAAATTCTAGCGAATATTTAAGATAATACATGGCGATGGGACCGGGGTAAGGGATATTTGACCAGCTATTATTATACAGTGTTTTATATCATTTATTATTATATATCTCCAGAAATTGGTAGATGTTTTGGAGACAGTAGATGATTATGACAGAAAAGTCGGCGCTTCTACGTATTAAGTTACAAACGATCTGTATGCCAGCCAGACAATTGCCACCCAAACCAGATAAAATGAAAATATTTTGTCAACATTTATTTATTCTATTAATTTCATGGTGGGAGTAACTAATATCTAACTAGTATTTATATAGCGCCAAAATTCCAAATTCTTAAACTAAGTCAATGCAAAAGAACATACTTTTCAACAATGAATGTTTTCTAGTAATGCTGCATTAGATAAACAGTGACACGGCTGCATGTACATGTAACCCTTATATGACACCTGTCATGTCCGTCAAAGTACAATTTGTACGTTCAATCTTATTCTCCAATTTCATTAGACAGGCGTTAATTTATTGGATTCATTCATATTTTTATGCTATCATTAACACGCAACATTAAATATCCTCTCAAGATCGCTACTAGAAACAGGTAAGGGCCCTGTGACTGTTTTGCGTATAACAAGTTCATATGGTTGTCGTAACCCTTACGCTTAAGCCCAACTCACACTCCACACGATTACGATTCGATCGTACTGGTATCGTATTGTGGTTTTTACGATCTGTTATGTGAACACTGTTTCTGTGCGTTAGGTAAACGATGTGACTACAATTATTGCACGAAAGATCACGATTCTAACACGGTCGGAACACAATCAACACAAACTTGACACAACGCTTTCACGATGCAATCACGAATGGTGTAAGACTATTGCACGATTTTAAAGAGCCACTCCGTGATTTTCATAACATATTATTTACTTATTTACTTATTCACAAACCTAAATGTCATGTGGTGATATAAAATCAAAGATTCTTAACTTTTCACGTCCAAAAGACATATATATGACAATATGAAAACAGCCTCATAGATGCACAGAGGTGTAGCTATCATATCCTGTATACTTGGATACTAATTATATAACCTAACAAACACTATCAACTCCTAACTGTCCTCCTGTCTGTTTAAGATAAGTCTCCAAAATTACGTTTAACTATTTGACTCGCGCTACTGTCCGGTTTTCGATCATAATTGCGAGGTTCTACCTTCATATTGTCACTTTAAAACAAAACAAGTTTTAAAATGTGTCTTTTTGGTTACAGTCGATACTTCGCTATCAAATGACACCATTGATTACGTAGGGCATATATGACCCCAACAACTCAAAGAGTGGCTCTTTAAATAATTTATGCAAAGGCAAAAGAGGTTAACCATGGCTTTTTATGATCAATGTAGAATTGTTATTCATCCCGTGATACATTGCAGCTATGAAATACAATGTCTTTGCGATAAAGACATGAGAGCATACCTTACCAATTGTAACATTATCTTCGGACAATGTTCCTGAGTTTTTCTCTCATCTTCTGGCTTTATGCAAAAACCTTCCGACGGTGTTTCATAGGCATTAGTTCTGATTCAATGCAGTTGAATTTCCAGACCACGTAAGGAATTTTACTTCTTAGGGACCGGTCATTTATTACAGGGGGGGGGAGGTGGGCCGGGGGTTTTCAGGGGAGGGTCAGAAAAAAATATACAGCCACCAGGAGAGGGTCATGAAAAAAAATACGAAAGGTTGGGAAGGGTCATTTTGAAATAGACAGTTATAAAACCATCCTTCTTTAGCATTTGAAATTGGGGCTGAAACATTATCATAAAGCCTTATCAAATGAAAAGAAATTCCAGAATATGAGCAAGACTGGTTTATATTTTTAAAAACACATGCTTATGTAAAAATAAATCACCATGAATTCACTGCTCAATTCTTTGTTCTTTATTCTTGTAGAACAGAAAGTAGAAAAGTAGTTTTGTTGGACTGAGAGTTTATACAAGCAGTTAACAGGTGTTTGCTATATTTTTATACAACAAAGATGCATATCTGATAACTAATAGACTCATAAAGTTAAAACAGCTAGTCAAATTATTAATATCTGAATGATTATATCAATCGTTCTCAATGATACAAAGTTATGAAATTGTAACACTTTAGCAGATGGCTTGATTGGTGCAAATTTGTTAATATAGCCATTCTTATGAAAAATATCTAAATGCATATTTAGAAAAATAAATTCCAATGTTGATATTCCAAAAATTGGGAACATTTGCTATATTCATACTTAAGCTTTCATACTTTTTGGGTTTTACACTTTATTGTTTAAATATTATGTAACATGTAGCAAATGTAACATATGTAATTTCTGTGAAACCTAGATGTGCCTTTATTATCCTTATGTTATGTACCTTCAAAATTCTATAGATTTCTTGTGCTACAAACTTAATGTAGACGGTTAAATTTGTTTTAATCAAACTCATACACAAACAGATTAAATGTTATGAAATTTGATAATTTAATTCCTATAAAGTAAAGATTTGACATTTTACATTGTTTGGTCCTATACTCTGAAAGTGTTTGTAGATAGATTTTAAATCTCTTGTTTTTTGCTTCAAAAGAAATCATTTTGTTAAGAGCTTATCTCCCAACCTGGAGCTTCCATGGTTTTTTCAATTTATGAATTCATTGTTTCAAGTTTTCAGTGGAATAATGTCGGCAAGATATGTACTTGATGGAATTTTTAACTAGTGCAATATCTTAGCTCTTTTTATCTCTGTTGAAAGTAAATTCAATAAAGAAGTTGATCATCCATAAAAAAATTCCTTCTCTCCCTCATTGCTAACCTATTTTGTTATTTAAAGATAAAAAAGACATTGTGATTTGAATTTTTAAAATAGATAAAAAATGAGCCTTAAAAGTAAGATGAAATTAAAAATAAAATTTACACTATGTTAAACATATGTGTGTAATATAAGCAATAGTATTCAAAACCTATTTTCATATATAGTTGATGTAAAATAAAAGTTCAAATAAAACTGATTTTAAAACACTATAGACCATTATCAGATATCATGTTAAACCCATCAATGGAAGGGTAAATCTGTTGTTTTTTTCAACATCATTTTAAGCGTTACTGAAAGAAGTTTCTCTTTTGGAAATATCAACCAAAAAAATTGAATGTAGAACCGACCATAAATCTTCAAAAGACCAATTTCAAGAACTTTCGTAGATATGATTTTGGGGAGGGTCATGAAAAAAATACGCTTAAATTGGAAGGGCCATGAAAAAAATTGCGACGAGTTTTTGGAGGGCCACATTTTTATAGACAATCAAAAGAGAAAAAACCCCAATTATTTACACAAAAGGATATTTTTGTCATTAACTGCCTCGTAAAATATTTATTTCTTGTTATGAAAAAAAAAATAGATTTCTGTCAAGTGTTGTAACCGAGACTAACTAACTAGTTGACAGTGATGTGTTGATAATGTATCATGGTGCTCTCATATTTACCAAAATCCTGTATGACTTCGTGTATAATGGGCCTGTGGTCCCTTTACTGACTAAGCACTCTCTCTCATTAATAACCTTACCATCGTTTGTGCTGACATGTTGAGTGAAAGTAAGACGCGCGAAGCACACGTGATGAAAACGTTTTGACGGGAAACGCTCTTATTTGTGCAAGTTCAATCTAATATCGTGTAACGATTGTATCGTGATCTACACTAATCGTGTGACTCCGTGCTCTGCACGAGCTGTCATCGTGGTCCTCAGGTTTAGCACTATAAGGGTTAATTTAACATGAATACGATAAGAGTACGATTGCAAGAGGGACAATTTATCGATCGTGTTGTGGTTGTGTGGTGGTTGTGCTGTTATCGTGTCCTAAGGCTGAAGCACGATCAACACAATAACAACACATACACTACACAATCACCACACAATCACTACACGATCGACACGCACACAACACGATTTTCTGAAATCAGGAACATGTTTGCGATTTGAAGGAATCGTGTTGGACAAATAGCACGATCACTGTACGCACTGTACGGTAACCACACAATAACAGCACAATAACCACACAATAACAACACGATGACTATACGACATTTTCGTACAGCGATCGTAGTCGATCGTACGTAGTGTGAGTTGGGCTTTACTGGGGCAATAGCACGGTTTTTAAAAGATGTATTTATTCAAATTTTCCCAATTAATCATTTGTTTATGCGAGATGTATTTTCGTCTGAGGTTCAAAACATCTCAGTACTCAACCCGATTTTACTACCCATATGGTTATTCATAAGCGGTGTCATATTTTCAATATGAGCACATGTTCACATATCACTTTTGCCTAGCAACGATTGTCTTAGCGCGAGTCACCGTATTTCGTCGTCTGTGACGTCATAAAATCATTGTTCGTGACGTCACTGTAGCGGGCCGGCGGAAGGGAAGGATGCCGTTTTCTGAATATTTCCATGCCTTTGAAATGGAGTAGAATCGGTAATAAAGAAATTATTATCCTCGGAAGCGTGTCATATGACTTTTACGAAACTTGTGCGAATAAGTGTATTACCCTCGCTCTCGCTCGGGTAATACAAAAATTCACACTCGTTTCGTAAAAGTCATATGTCCCACTTCCTCGGGTAATAATCTCTATATCCGTTGTCGTAGAGGAAACAATGAGGAATGAACCAAAAAAAACTACTGGCGGACATTTTTGTGCGAACACCTTTTAATCAATTGATGTACATGTATATATATAGAAATTGGTTCGCATAGTTTAAACGATCATGTTACGTTCGTTTTAAAACTGCTTCTTTCATTCAAACACATTGTCTTGCAATTGAAAACATTCAAATAATTGAGCTTCTTTTTGAGCGATGACAAACGTTATCAAGTATCACAATTACATACGAAAAAAACCCAACTTCGCCAGCACTCGCCTTTTGTGTATTTATATGAGTTGTAAGCCAAAGGCTCAAATATTACAAATCTTCATCTTAATATTGGATATCAATGATACGGACACATACTTGATTAATGATATCTGTTTAAAAAGATTGATGTATGTAGCTTGGACTTTTCGCTTTTAAAACCTGTAGAAGTATAGTGCTATCTGAAAGAGAAAGATATACTATAAAACAGATTTCTGCGCTACTGTGGCTCAGTCTGATTAAAATCGACCGTGTTCCGAGGAATAAAAGTTTCAAAATATTGAGTCTATCGAGATTCGAACTCTGTCTGTCTAGGCTATCCTCTCCACATCGGTCTAACCGCAGCTTACTGTAGCGCACGTTCTTACGTTAACTCAGCTAACCAATCACAATGTGTGCGGCAAAAGCATTCGGTATCAGTAGCTAGGGGCAAGTAACTCCCATTTAACATTCGTTAACCTTGATCGCCGCTATTCTTATTTTAAACGCAATGATGTGATTGGTTCGCTAATGACTAGGTTTTGTCTGCGCTAAACTGGTGTCAGCACGTGCGAGCAGTGAGGCTGCCTTCAGGCCGATGTGGAGAGGATAGCTTAGACAGATAGAGTTGAATCTCGATAGAGTCAATATTTTGAAACTTTTTTTAATCCTCGGAACACGGTCGATTTTAATCAGACCGACTGTGGCTGCATGTTCAAAGATAACCTATAATATTCATACAAAACCTCCCTTAAGCTGCCATGATGGGTATGTTTGTAATGATATACACAAAAAGAACAAAGCATTTTCTTGTTGTTGACATTGGTTTGAAGTTCAAGTTCAAGTGCGTTTCTGTAGGTCTGTCAGAAGAAGATCACTTGTGGACTCGCGTATTAATTGCGTGTAAGCGTCCTCAGCATAATTTGAGCATATCCAAGACCGTCACGACGTACACGAGCCAACCTTAGAACAATTAGTATGTCTATGAGGGTGGTATATTGCATGTGCATTATATATTTAATATTTCGTATACCTAGACTTGCTTCGTAAGGTAATGTCGAGGTCAAATTATCATTAACTACAGTCTCACTACAAGATTGATAATGTGTGAACGTTATAATACATTGAAAACCAAAAATAATTAACAAAGTTGTACCCAAGGAAAATTGACCGGGAAAACGTGCTTTAGTCGGAAAGACCTTTAAATGGCTAACAGAGACTCGTTGGCTCCGTATAGCTTGGGTTGTATTTCAAACTTATTGCTTCAAACATTTAAAAAATATATAGCAGTGTTCATGTAGTTGCCATTTCAGACAATCAACAAATTTACGATCGGACAATAAAAAATTCATAATTGTTATAATGTGTAACATAGTTGTTATGAAACCTATGTTATACTCTGCTAATCCCATCCCCAAGTAATCCCTAAGTATGTAATAACCAGTAAGCTGTTGTCAAGTGACAATGTGTTGAAAACTGAGTCTGTTGGGTATATAAGACCCAGGTTTGACTTCAAGGTGAATTCTCAATCGTGGTCCTGGAGAGAGAGTCGAGTCTCAGCCACGGGACTGAGGAGTGGAGTCTCAGCCAGGACTCAGCCATGGGCTGGAGACAGCCACAGCTAGACATGTGATTGAAGACGCGCTGGGGGTCGTGAGGGTGCCCATGGAAAGCGGGCTGGAAGTGTCAACAACCAGATCAGTTAGAGAGTAATTGGAAGAAATAAAAGCCAAGAAAATCTACGTCTCGTCTTCTTGTTGAATCTTACGAAGTGTGTGCCTGCTGATTGTGCTACATATGGCCATCACTCTACAGATATAATCTCTGTTTTATCAACTGGTACGAGTATGGTTGTAAACTGGAATCGTGTAATGTTTATACCCCACGCATAAATACTCAGAAAAGAGTACTAGTATAAATGAAATACATTGCATCCTTTTTTGTTTAAACCACACCAAGATCATACGTATAAAGTATTGCATTATTTCGTTTAATTTCATGATAATGTACTGTAGGCCTTTGGGTATTGAGTAGAGACTGAATGGGAAACATAGGGTAACCACAAACATTTTCAATATATTCAACTTTTACATTTTAAGAGAGAAGTAAACAACAGCCTTTAAAGATGAAACCTCTTTTTTCTGTCACTTTTTTACTTCATCGGCATTATATCATAGCGCAAAACAGGGTTTACAGGGTCACCACCCTAAAAATGTAACCCTTTTATGTCCTTAGTTCTGGAGATAGGACAGGGATATTTACATGTATTACCCCTTATCCTGAAAATGTAACATTTTCATAACTTAACTTTGTCCTGGAATATATAGTCAAAGCAGGTTTGCGGGTTGACATCCTGCGACTACCTATTTGAACGTGAACGTAATAATATATATGATCTCCTTTTATTCATATTAATAATTAGTTAGGGAGTGATAGATATTACAAATCATGCAAAACGATTTTAAAACAAGAGTAGAATCAATAATTTCCACTTGGTCGGGAAAATTCAAATGAAATGAAAACACATTTATATGAAAACAATATTTTTTTGGTGTAAAATTGGATGTAAAAAACGTAGGTACCTATAATTATCTAGCCAATCTTTCACAAGATCTTGTTTTCATGTAAAACGCTTAATTTTTTGAAAACCTATTCCTGTCCAATGATCATGATTCATAAAGCCCTCATTCAGTAAGTCCATATTTTATTGGTAAACAACAAAACAAAGAAATAAACATAAGAAAAGCATTTAATTATTTTTCGTCTTTCCCATTGCTAGTCTCTCTGTCTATTTGAAAGTAAATCAGTTTGTCTATCTTTTTTGTCACAACTTTTTCTACTTGACTTGTTGCAGTAAAACGGTAATGAACATTCCCACGGTTTTATTCTGTCTTTCTCAATTATTAACCAAAACCCCTGTTAAATTCGTAATTTTGAGAAATGCAATCGGTTATTACAAATTACGTAAAAAGTTATTACATTTTACCGCAAATAGAGATTATTACAATTCACGTCAATTTTTGTTACAATTTGCGTATTGCAATTTACGTCAGGTTTTATTACAATTTACGTTTTTATTACAATTTACACCAAGAGTTATTACAATTTGCTGTAAGTGTTACAATTCACGTTTTATTACAATTTACGTCGTAACACAGCCGCTATGGTGAATTTAATAACAATGCTGATACTGTGTTATTAAATCCGTTAACAACATTGCTTTCAAAAACATATTTGATGATTTGTTTTCAGTTCAGAGTTTAGGTAAATTCATCAGTTGCACACAATACTAGTTCAGCCGTTTCCAAGTGTCAATAATTTATCCGTTTTGTGCACAGTTAACCATAAATTTTTATATGTCCAAGCCGACAGCGGCTGTCTTTACGTTTTCATTGTTGATTGCAGGTAAATTGTAAAGAATGTTTAGTATTTCATTGCATCGATAGAAAGTTTAGGTGAATGCATAAGTCCTCGTAAACCGTAAAATAGCCAATATATATACCGTAAAAGCGTGCACTTGTGCCTTTAATCATGGAAGGTGAATATTTACGTAATGTCAATGAAAATTGGTTTACCGCCTGGCCACGTCTCTAGACCAAAGCATCTGTAGTCGGCTCCCCGTTGTACCGCGACGCACACCTCGTTATAACCACACGGGCGTCCACTGCAAGGATGGTCATCTCTCTGTTAATACAAACAACATGTGGTGACATCAATTGTAAAGCAACAAAACTGAGGATCCATTTCTTAGAAAAGAAACGGCTTATGATCATCATCAACATTTCCGCTGACGGTTTATTCATAGAATCAAGACTGAAGGTGATTTTAAGACAATCTCAGTTATTGCTGGGCAAAATGTTGAATCTCATTTAAATCAGAGGGAACCTAACACTAGTACTTGGATGAGCTTCTGACCTGAAAACTACTCTATAGCGGACCTGTTAGGCGGCCCTGCCTGCGACTTCCCCTTATCTAAATCAAATCATTCGAAGACTTGCTTCAATATGAGATTGTGCCAACAGATGTCTTGCCTCATCGTTGATGAAGGCCATATTCCGTTACGACTAAACAGGTTTAATGAATCGATGATCGCGACATCGCGATATGGATTGTTTTATACGAGCGGAACTTAGGATCGGCTCCTAATTTTCTTTGAGTATATTTACTAACCGACGTAGATGTCTGATGAACGATGCAATGAGGAAGAGATTTTTTTTTTAAATATCATTTTTGTGACCATTCGTTTTGCTACCATGTTACAAATTCCAAAATAGAATTTGTTTACATTAAATCATATATCAGGTTTAATTGTTTACCATTGCCTTTAAACACAAAAGCGAAGTTTGATGAAATATTTAAAATGCCTGAACAAACCATACGGAGCCTGAAGATGTACAATCTCATTTAAATTAGTTGAACCCTTCAAACGTACCACCTTAATTTTTTTTTTTACTAGAGCTCTTCGACTACCACATGTTTAAAGACACATCTTAAAGATCTAAGTGAAACAATACTTCCTACCATCATGTAGAGAATTTCAACCACGTGTCTCCTGATACCAAATATGTAAACGCAAGTTTATTAGGGTCAATATGTTTTTTCTTTAATCAGCAAGTGTTGATATACTACATATACTTCAAAATCTTCCTCAACTGCTGTTAGGATGTGAGGTAGGTAACAGAATCTTATTTTGGTTTTATATCTGCAATGTTTTTCTGGTTTCTTTAAATTGCCTCATTAACAGTACCTATCTAATAGCTACTGATGAACACAGTCTGGGATGATAAAGTTGAATATCTACTACGTTGATGGTTTAGACCAGACATCAGTGTATATAGATTACCCTCAAGAGTACAGGGTTGAGACAGGACGTCAGTGTATACTCTCCACTGGACAAGGTTGAGACAGGACGTCAGTGTATACTCTCCACTGGACAAGGTTGAGACAGGACGTCAGTGTATACTCTCCACTGGACAAGATTGAGACAGGACGTCAGTGTATACTCACCAATGTACAAGGTTGAGAAAGGACATCAGTGTATACTCACCAATGTACAAGGTTGAGACAGGACGTCAGTGTATACTCACCAATGTACAAGGTTGAGACAGGACGTCAGTGTATACTTACCAATGTACAAGGTTGAGACAGGACCTCAGTGTGTACTCACCAATGTACAAGATTGAGACAGGACGTCAGTGTATACTCACCAATTACCAAGGTTGAGACAGGACGTCAGTGTATACTCACCAATTTACAAGGTTGAGACAGGACGTCAGTGTATACTCACCAATGTACAAGGTTGAGACAGGACGTCAGTGTGTACTCACCAATTTACAAGGTTGAGACAGGACCTCAGTGTGTACTCACCAATTTACAAGGTTGAGACAGGACATCAGTGTATACTCTCCAATGTACAAGGTTGAGACAGGACGTCAGTGTATACTTACCAGTGTACAAGGTTGAGACAGGACGTCAGTTTATACTCACCAGAGTACAGGTTTGCGACAGGACGTCAGTGTATAGTTAGGATGTTGTTGTTGGGGGTGATGGTTATGGAGGTAGTAATAACGACAATGAAGACGGTGACAATGTTTAAGTGTATGAAATAAAATTAGCAAATTAATATATTAACAATGACCTACCATCCGGCATGGTTGCGACAGGACGTCATTGTAGAGATGTTGTTGACTCACAGAGAAGGATCCCGGGCTGGTGAGTCTCGTCTCTCTGCTGAGCTGACACAGGTCTGTGCTGGAGGACCAGCTGCTGGACCTACAGGAGGAGACGGACCAGCACAGAACAGAGCACATCATCGACGTTTCAGTCAAAACTTCCAAAATATCACCAGAGATCAGTTTAGAATAATGGGTATGGTCTCCACACATGGATGCAATTGCCATTTCAGGACATAAAGCAACTCCCAGGTAAAATACATACATCATGTTGACTGGAGTCTTTGACTACTTAGGTGAGGTACAGCGAATCAATGCTGGACGGCGGACATCAGAGCATGTACGCTGACGGTGTAGTTCATAGAGACATCAATGGCACAATACGTACATAATGTTGACTTGGGTACTCTTCCACCGATGAAACACATGATATAAACAACCAATACTGGATCGATGTCGTGAGAGTCTGTGCTTGTCCAGCAAATATCACAGAAGCGTGAAACGTTTATAAGTCATACCTGGAATCAGATCATAATTCATGGTTAATGAAATAGAGCAAGCGTGACTGACATATAATTAATACTTTTAATACAATAAATACGAACATGTCTTTTCACAAATCTTCTAATAAGTGTCCTACAATTAATACATTTTTTTCTGGATCAATTAGCCCCAAAATGCGTTCAATATTTTGCGAGAAATAATGAATGCATCTCGAGTCTATGCATGAACTTATCTATTATTTCTCTTATCCACTTCGCTCACAAGTCAATTGCCTTTGTTTAGCCGGTTTAGAAGCGTTTACCTACTTCCCCTAACTCATCTATTGATTTTAACAGAAATGATTTCTCGACGCGCATTCGTCGAACTATGTTTGATTAAAATGTGAAATGCTCATGTCCTTAAGAGCATTGTAGCCTTACATGTTGCCTCGCTATCTGACTGACACTCCCCTTTTTTCCATATCGACGATGATGTTGATTGGTTTGAAACTAGCTTTCATCTATCGCAACGTATCTGGGTGTTGTCCATCTCGAGCTTCGCGTGTACGTTTAATTCAGTATGTTTAATTCAAGTGGTTGGTTAACTGGCGCTCTCAATCTATTCTCGCAATCGTTTGTCCTCTTATAAAAGATTTATGTAACTTGCTTAAATGTATGCAGAAAGATTTATGTAACTTGCTTAAATGTATGCAGAAAGATTTATGTAACTTGCTTAAATGTATGCAGAAAGATTTATGTAACTTGCTTTAATGTATGGTGGCTAAACACGACGGAGTTGTATAACTTGCTTAGTTCTTCCGTCCCGACCCGATTTTCTGCAAATGACTTAATGATAAAACTGGTTTTACTCAAATATCTTAAGGCTTCACTTTATCCTTTCATTTCACTCGCTTAGTTCATTTGTCCTTTCACTACAATTGTCCCAGTATAATCCTTACATGTTCAACTAGCTTCAAATCACGTGTCCTCTCACGTTAGCAAGTTTCACTCAAATGAATCATAGAATTTTCGAAATACTCTTTCAGGGC
This sequence comes from Phorcus lineatus, assembly GCA_921293015.1. NCBI lineage: Eukaryota > Metazoa > Mollusca > Gastropoda > Trochida > Trochidae > Phorcus > Phorcus lineatus. Next base: position 13,862,178 of record OV121098.1, on the reverse strand, counting down.
AGGTCAGTTGTCATAATAGCTGTGTAGTATGAATAGTTATTATTCGAATGTCCGCAGGTTCCGACAACAGAGTTATATACTTATCCTATTCCACGTGTCCACGAAACTCCAGTTAACCTGGTCCCCGGGCCTCGTTCCGCTTGCGCTAAAGAGAGCAAGCGGAACGAGGCCCGGGAACCAGGTTGACCTCCAGTGTGTTCATTACTTGGTGAAAAACTCGTCTACGACCAGATTACCACACAAGTTCACAAAAAATGAGTTTACAAAACTTTGTTTGCCCAACAGTTTTTTAAGTTCGATTGAAAACACTCTCAAACCTCTCTCCTTTGCAAATATCTTGACTCTTATTGGATAATCTAATAGGATTTAAGTTGTCAATCATCTTGTGAAAACGAAATCCAAAGTTGACACAAAAGCATCACATGGATGATATAGGTATTGAAGCTCATTGTGGATTCATGCACGGAAAACAATTAGCGTGTTTGTGATCAATTATAGCCTCTAGCCCACTGAGAGAAAACTAGACAAAAAACAATCAGTCTATGTGATCAATGTCTTTCATTTCCCTCCCGATCGATATCGATTTCCCAAGTCACGTTTTCCGATTATCGGTTTGAGAGAGACTACCTTATTAGAATACTTACGATAAATGCATTTGAAATGAGTTTGGAAATGGTGATGTTGATTAAGAGGTCACAACTCGTTTGGTTAAATATTTGGGATAAATGTATTAAAGATAATTTGAAAAATGACGTTATCGTTTGAGTAGCAACAAAAAGTCAATTACAATTCTGATACATGTCTTTTTTAAAATTCAAATTTAAGCATATAAAACCTGACTACTGTATGGACGCCTTAGTCAGTCTGTATTAAAAAATATAGGTAAACCTTTCATGAGATATCGCTTAGAGTCTAATGAGCTACAGAGCCAAATGTTGTATATTTTACCTTTTGAATGTAATGTAAACAGTGTATAAATGAAGACACTGTAATGGAAATAACCAAGATTTGAAAATATTTTGTCATGAAGGATGCCTAAGAATGACTAAAGAATATATACATGTTATGCATGAATTGGTATTTTTCTAAATGCAACAGCATTTGAATTTCCGTATATATCAAGTAATCAATTTTTCTTAGTAATACCTTTTTCATGACCGCACAACACCTGAACAACCTTAGTCCAATGTATCAATTTCATTTAGACAGTAAAGTAATTTGCCATTTATAAATATTTAAGTTTTTCAATTCTTTTTGTGTTCATTTTGATTCAACTCAAAAAGAGACAAAAAACTTTTAAAATATCTACTCAATACGATAATAACCATCTATATAACTGCTCAATACGATTGAACATGATGTTATTTCTTGCAATAGCTATTTCTTTTAGAGTTCAACAACAAACATCTAAAACGGTCTTTAAGGGTATGCAAATAAGGTCGCAACTAAAACAACCACATGGCATATAAGACGTCAAGAATAATTTATGAATATTCCTGGAGAGCTACCGAAAATCGAAATAGATGAAATTATAAATAAATGAACTATTCTCAATCTAACAAACACATCTTTAGTGTCTTTAAAAAACTAACAAAGAATGGGCTTTTAAAATCTAAGTTTTTATCAAATTTAAAATCAAAATTATAAGCATCTCACTTAATATTGAAAATTCAGTGATAGTCGTCTAGCAACGATTAGAATCATATACTGACCATTACATGGTTATACTTTGACAGACACAGAAAGATACATTGAATGATAATCTACAAGACGAGATGACTCTGTAATTCGATGCACGTTGAAAGAAGACAAGGCTAGAATCATGGAATCAGAGAAGTTATAAACTGTTTATGTTTGAGGTATTTTTACCTTTAAAAATATTTTTGTTATGGTTTTACATTGAAATTCACGAGAGACTAAAATAGAAAAGTTTTAGAAAGGACGATATCTGTAATTCATTTCGATGAACAGTTTTTTATATTATTTGAGATCGAAAAGGCGTTTTCCAAGAATTTTTGACAAGATGTTTTCTATTAAATCGCGAATGTATTACCACAAAATCGGCTCTCTTGCTTTATGAAAGACTAGAACTTTATTTATTTTGACACCCCAGACATGGAGGCAGTTTTTCTCTGTTTTTTGTTTGTTTTTTTGTTGTTGTCTCCCCTCCCATTAATGCCTATCAGTGTCAATTCTAGTTCCGGTTCCACTGACGTCTTCCGGTGAAGAGACAACGTTGGAAAACATGGCTAATGAGTCAAACGTGCGACAAAAAATTTTAATTTTTTTATCTCCAACTCTAACAATCTGATGAAAGAAGATACATAGATGAAGGTTATCCACAAAATGACAAATGTTCGAATAATCTTAATTTTCTTATTTCTGAAGCGGTATGAATTTGCATTTGAATTCATTGATTTTCAAATAAATAAACTGAATTTACTGTAAATACACCATCGTCAATTACACCCATAATTTTCTATTACCTTAAATGAATTGCTTTATTGTGATTGGTTCTAAATTCGATGGATGAAAAAAGAGATAAGTTCTGGTCGTGTTGTTTTCGTAATGATGATATCAGGACGTAATGAGCTTTTGTTGGGAAGGTAAAAAAAATCAATAATACCCGGAAATTGACAGGGCTCCGTGTTTTATCTCCTGTTTAAACTTCAGTTATCGTTGTTTCGTGTGTTTGGTCCATGCCAATATTAAATAACACAAACCTTTTAAGAATCGAACGAACGATCTGTAAAACCATTCCTAAGAATAGAAATATGATAATCCGTTGACGCAATAACACATAGGATTACAGAAGAGGGTTTCTAGTAAATAATTCCGTACTATTTTGAAAAAATGTAAACCTTCAAATTCTTTTGCAGTTAACATATTTTACATGTATCCTTTGCCGAGAGGATTGCAATAAAATTAACTGTATATTGATTATTGCAGGTTTTTTGCTGATAAAGCACTGACACTTAGAAATTCTAAGAGATAAATCAATTTTCTTGCAACATCCACAATTTTTAGATTCTACATTACCCTGATAAGAAATGCAAATGCATCGTATCGCTGACAGCTAGATCTTCATCTTTATACCTTTATCTTCCGTCAGGGGTAGATCCATTCTCTCCCAACAGAGGTAGCTCCGTCATAAATTCCTATACAACATTCTCTCCCAACAGAGGTAGCTCCTTCATAAATTCCTATACAACATTCTCTCCCAACAGAGGTAGCTCCGTCATAAATTCCTATACAACATTCTCTCCCAACAGAGGTGGCTCCGTCATAAATTCCTATAAAACCTCTGTCTTAATACGAAGATTTCTTGGGCACGAAATGTAGAAACCTGATTTGATACAATCAAAGTTAGTTGTGTAATCAGCGACGCCGTTTCAAAAGTTATTATTCAAAACGCTTAAGTAACTACCGCAAGCTTTCCAAAAATTAAACTTTATTCGAATATATGCATCTTGCACTGTGAGTCTTCTTTACAGAACAAATACACCTCATTTAGCGACTGCATCATTGCAAAGGCCTGTGTGAAAACAAACATGTTATTGATGCTTCGGCGTTTTCATTGGCTAAAACATTGCCAGGTAATGCAAGATGCAATAGTGTCCCGCTAATGGAAACTGCCTGAAGACACCTTCGCATTAAGACAGGTTGTATAGGAATTATTTTATGACGGAGCTACCTCTGTTGAGAGAGAATGAAGGAGATCTGTATATTAAGAGAATCATTTTTGACTGCAATCAAAATGAACAGCGATGCCGTTTTCAAAAAATCTCTAGAAAGACTAAATCATTTCCATTTGCTTAATTTATCGACTAATTAATGACATTTGGTGACAACCAAGATTTTCAATTGGCTGACTTTTTTCAGATGGTGTGTGATCCATTTTTTTTGTCGTCTCACCACTGTGGTTGAAGAATGTGATTACATATGTAAAGCATAAAATCTTTTCAGCCAAGGAATGGACTAATATTCATGAATTATACTTCAACGACCCTATCATCCGGGTACTGCGGCAAAATATTGATCGCGGAAGTCATATCATGTGGTGGTAAAGTCTATATATAGTCGATAACATCCATGTATCTCATTCGAGGAATTACGGTACTAACTGCCGTCACACAAACCATCAGTGAGATTCTGAAAGAGGTCAATCAATAAGAGGTAATCAATGTATTGAACTCCTAAATCTATCCAGTGTTTTTGTGGTAGGTACGGAGGTGACGGAGAATAATAAATATACAAATATACACGTGAGCTATGGCGCGGTAAATTAACTGGGTTGCCATACGATATATTATCTATTGGTCAAACCTAACTATAGACTCCATATCCACAAACAGCTAGACTATTGGTTAATAAGATTTTAGATCCTCGCATTGGGCCGAAACTTTGTATGAGATCTGACACCTATATCTATATGCATTATGTAATTTGAAGTCTTATCCTATTAAAGCTGTGTCTTTGACAAATTCAACATGGAAGCAAGGGGTGACAATGAAGCCAACTAGTCCTGAAAAGTGATCAAATTTGTGTTTTTTAAAGTTTGCTCACCTTTGATGAAATGAATGAAACTTGCTGTGAGAATGTCAATCGTATGACGTCACTTTTAAGGAAATCAGCGTTTGTAGATGTTATTAGACATGCTCCAAACAGCAAATATCCGCCATGACGCTATCCTTTGATTACTAAATCTTTAAATGCTATTCTATGATCACTAGACCTTAAAATGCTATCCAATGATTACTAGACCTTTAAATGCTAACCTATGATTACTAGACCTAGATGTTTTCCTCTGATTACTAGACTTTTAAATGTTTTCCTCTGATTACTAGACCTTTAAATGCTATCCCCTGATTACTAGACCTTTAAATGCTATCCAATGATTACTAGACCTTTCAATGCTATCCGTTGATTACTAGACCGTCAAATGCCACCCTATGATTACTAGACCTTTCAATGCTATCCTATGATTAATAGACCTTTCAATGCTATCCTATGATTACTAAATCTTTAAATGCTATCCTATGATTACTATACCTTTAAATGCTATCCTATGATTACTAGACCTTTCAATGCTATCCTATGATTACTAGACCGTCAAATGCCACCCTATGATTACTAGACCTTTAAATGCTATCCTATGATTACTAGACCTTTAAATGCTATCCTATGATTACTAGACCGTCAAATGCCACCCTATGATTAATAGACCTTTCAATGCTATCCTCTGATTACTAGACCTTTAAATGCTATCCTATGATTACTAGACCTTTCAATTCTATCCTATGATTACTAGACCGTCAAATGCCACCCTATGATTAATAGACCTTTCAATGCTATCCTCTGATTACTAGACCTTTAAATGCTATCCTATGATTACTAAATCTTTAAATGCTATCCTATGATTACTAGACCTTTAAATGCTATCCTATGATTACTAGACCTTTCAATGCTATCCTATGATTACAAGACCTTTAAATGCCACCCTATGATTACCAGACCTTTCAATGCTATCCTATGATTACCAGACCTTTAAATGCTATCCTATGATTACTAAATCTTTAAATGCTATCCTATGATTACTAGACCTTTAAATGCTATCCAATGATTACTAGACCTTTCAATGCTATCCGTTGATTACTAGACCGTCAAATGCCACCCTATGATTACTAGACCTTTCAATGCTATCCTATGATTAATAGACCTTTCAATGCCACCCTATGATTACTAGACCTTTCAATGCTATCCTATGATTAATAGACCTTTCAATGCTATCCTATGATTACTAGACCTTTCAATGCTATCCTATAATTACTAGACCTTTCAATGCTACCCTATGATTAATAGACCTTTCAATGCTATCCTATGATTACTAGACCTTTAACTGTTCCCCTATGATTAATAGACCTTTCAATGCCACCCTATGATTACTAGACCTTTCAATGCTATCCTATGATTACTAGACCTTTCAATGCTATCCTATGATTACTAGACCTTTCAATGCCACCCTATGATTACTAGACCTTTCAATGCTATCCTATGATTACTAGACCTTTCAATGCTATCCTATGATTACTAGACCTTTAAATGCTACCCTATGATTAATAGACCTTTCAATGCTATCCTCTGATTACCAGACCTTTAAATGCTATCCTATGATTACTAAATCTTTAAATGCTATCCTATGATTACTAGACCTTTAAATGCTATCCTATGATTACTAGACCTTTCAATGCTATCCTATGATTACAAGACCTTTAAATGCCACCCTATGATTACCAGACCTTTCAATGCTATCCTATGATTACCAGACCTTTAAATGCTATCCTATGATTACTAAATCTTTAAATGCTATCCTATGATTACTAGACCTTTAAATGCTATCCAATGATTACTAGACCTTTCAATGCTATCCGTTGATTACTAGACCGTCAAATGCCACCCTATGATTACTAGACCTTTCAATGCTATCCTATGATTAATAGACCTTTCAATGCCACCCTATGATTACTAGACCTTTCAATGCTATCCTATGATTAATAGACCTTTCAATGCTATCCTATGATTACTAGACCTTTCAATGCTATCCTATAATTACTAGACCTTTCAATGCTACCCTATGATTAATAGACCTTTCAATGCTATCCTATGATTACTAGACCTTTAACTGTTCCCCTATGATTAATAGACCTTTCAATGCCACCCTATGATTACTAGACCTTTCAATGCTATCCTATGATTACTAGACCTTTCAATGCTATCCTATGATTACTAGACCTTTCAATGCCACCCTATGATTACTAGACCTTTCAATGCTATCCTATGATTACTAGACCTTTCAATGCTATCCTATGATTACTAGACCTTTAAATGCTACCCTATGATTAATAGACCTTTCAATGCTATCCTATGATTACCAGACCTTTAAATGCTAGCCTATGATTACCAGACCTTTAAATGCTATCCTATGATTACTAGACCTTTCAATGCCACCCTATGATTACCAGACCTTTCAATGCTATCCTATGATTACCAAACCTTTAAATGCTATCCTATGATTACTAAATCTTTAAATGCTATCCTATGATTACTAAACCTTTAAATGCCACCCTATGATTACTAGACCTTTAAATGCCACCCTATGATTACTAGACCTTTAAATGCTATCCTATGATTACTAGACCTTTAAATGCCACCCTATGATTACTAGACCTTTAAATGCCACCCTATGATTACTAGACCTTTAAATGCTATCCTATGATTACTAGACCTTTCAATGCTATCCTATGATTACAAGACCTTTAAATGCCACCCTATGATTACCAGACCTTTCAATGCTATCCTATGATTACCAGACCTTTAAATGCTATCCTATGATTACTAAATCTTTAAATGCTATCCTATGATTACTAAACCTTTAAATGCTACCCTATGATTACTAGACCTTTAAATGCTATCCTATGATTACTAGACCTTTAAATGCTATCCTATGATTACCAGACCTTTCAATGCTATCCTATGATTACCAGACCTTTCAATGCTATCCTATGATTACTAGACCTTTCAATGCTATCCTATGATTACCAGACCTTTCAATGCTAGCCTATGATTACCAGACCTTTAAATGCTATCCTATGATTACTAGACCTTTCAATGCTATCCTATGATTACCAGACCTTTAAATGCTAGCCTATGATTACCAGACCTTTAAATGCTATCTTATGATTACTAGACCTTTCAATGCCACCCTATGATTACCAGACCTTTCAATGCTATCCTATGATTACCAGACCTTTAAATGCTATCCTATGATTACTAAATCTTTAAATGCTATCCTATGATTACTAAACCTTTAAATGCCACCCTATGATTACTAGACCTTTAAAAGCCACCCTATGATTACTAGACCTTTAAATGCTATCCTATGATTACTAGACCTTTAAATGCCACCCTATGATTACTAGACCTTTAAATGCCACCCTATGATTACTAGACCTTTAAATGCTATCCTATGATTACTAGACCTTTCAATGCTATCCTATGATTACAAGACCTTTAAATGCCACCCTATGATTACCAGACCTTTCAATGCTATCCTATGATTACCAGACCTTTAAATGCTATCCTATGATTACTAAATCTTTAAATGCTATCCTATGATTACTAGACCTTTAAATGCTATCCTATGATTACTAGACCTTTAAATGCTACCCTATGATTACTAGACCTTTAAATGCTATCCTATGATTACTATACCTTTATATGCTATATTTTGATTACTAGACCTTTAAATGCTATCCTATGATTACTAAACCTTTAAATGCTATCCTATGATTACAAGACCTTTCAATGCTACCCTATGATTACTAGACCTTTCAATGCTATCCTATGATTACTAGACCTTTAAATGCTATCCTTTGATTACTAAACCTTCAAATGCTAGCCTATGATTACAAGACCTTTAAATGCTATCCCATGATTACTAGACCTTTAAATGCTATCCTATGATTACAAGACCTTTAAATGCTACCCTATGATTACTAGACCTTTAAATGCTATGCTTTTATTAGTAGACCTTTTAAGGCTATCCTATGATTATTCGACCATTAAACGCTATCCATGCAGTTCGTTGTTCTCGTGTTTATGACAAGGAAAATAGACGATAAAATGTCAATTAAGATACTTTTTATTTATCATCTGATTAAAACAAAATTAATTTTCCAATATCATTCCTTTCAACCAAACTATGCGATGTTGCTTGTTTATTGCCTTGCCTCGTGCTCGTTAATAGAATTGACGTTAGTATATCAGTTCATATGTTTGAATTCTATATCCGTTCGATATACCTTAAAGAGCCACTCGGTGATTTTCATAACATATTATTTACCTTTGATACGAACCTAAATATCATATGTGGTGATATGAAATCAAAACATCTTAACTTTTCATGTTGTTTTCCCATGAAAATCTAAAAACAGCCTTATAAATGCACAGAGGGGTAGATATCACGTCCAACATACATGGATACTAGTTATATAACCTAACAAACGCTATCAACTCCTAACTGCCCTTCTGGCTGTTTTAGATAAGTCTCCTAAATAACGTTTGACTATTTGACGCGCGCCACTGTCCGGTTTTCGATCATAATTGCGACGTTCTACCTTCATATTGTCACTGAAAAAACCCAACAAGCTTTAAAATGTGTCTTTTTGGTAACAGTCGATACTTCGCGATGAAATGACACCATTGGTTAAGTTTGGCATATATGACTCCAACAACTCACCACGGAGTGGCTCTTTAATGGTGAATAAAGGTATTGCATGAATGATAATTCATCTCGAAAGGCATAACGAGAATGTAAATTTCCTAATCGTTTGCTTTGAGACTTCTTGTTCCTTTTTATTTCATCCCTATAAGATCTTGGTTTTTTCAAATGGCACTCTTGAGAAATCTATCGTCACCGGAGGCGTAGATCCAAGACCTTTTTAAAAATTGACAACGGTTGTTTGTTTAATGTTAACAGGAAAACGCTTAAGTTAATGATATACATTGACAACCTGAACCCCAGATCAATGTGTTAATGCATTGTGTAGGTGGAAACTCATTGGTAGAACCATTAGCACAACTAAATTCAATCCGGAGCCATCAGGCTCTTAGGGTTTTCTATTCAAAACACTTAAATCTTTACTTACTTTATAAGTAATAGAATTCAAACATTTATATATACAACCAGAATTTAAAAAATCTAAAAGTCTCTATATGCTTTTAATTCTTGTACTGAGTGTATTGAATGAGTGATTCACTACATTGTCAGTTTATCTTAAGTAAAATGTTTGTATTTGCTGAACACCAAAAGAAACGCGAATCAATAATGTATAGGAAACATGATGTAGTGTATTTAGTCAACAGTTACTGCTCTTTATTCGGTTTGGGAAATTTAGGAGGCAATTAAAGCTATTTACAATTAAACTGTAGAGGCCATCCATTTAAACAACCATTTCCCATTGTAATGAAGTAGTTGGAATTTTTGCGTTTCTTTTGGTGTGCACACCGTAGGAGCGGTGAACGGCAGGCAATATTTAATAACTGAAAGTGAACGGTTTGATGCGCGAGAGGTCAGAACGTTTTGTGTTTAAAGTGTAGGAAAATTGTCAATATCTATATATTCATAAGCCACACTTCCACCAAAATCCATGCTGTAAAATAGATGGCCTTTATGCATATTGTCGCCAAATTTCTTTCTATTCCGTCCACAGACTAGCCTATAGGCCTGAAGAACAATGTCTTGCCGCGACAACTTGTCCGTCAAAATATTTGAATTTTACGAACTTTTAGGTATCTTCAATAAATAAAGAAAAATCTAAACACACAAACATTAAGAATATTTATCAAACTAATTTCATGCCAAATTTGAAGCTCTTCGTTATGCTGTTTTCGAGCTGTCATATTTGAAACAACACCACCATCAAACTCTTAGCGAACGATTTCATAACACAGGCACTATTAACTTGGTGAACGATTTCAATTTCTGGTAGTGAACGATTTGTTGTCAACATTAACTCGTCATCTTATTTTATTTTGTAGCATTCTAGATTATTTTCAGGTTTTTACACTTCAGATGCGCTGTCTAAACGATAGAAATGCCACCATATCAGTGTTGCTATTGTTAGGAACATTTGGAAAACTTTTGTTGGGTGATATATATCAGTGCATTGATAGTCATAGAGAAAAGAAGTTTATCATTAAAAATCGTTAATATGACAAAAAGGTACACTTACATATGTAGAAAACGATCTTAAATATGTCCCAAAAGATACTGATAAAGATATTGTTGTCACCGGGGAACCAGAGTAACTGGGGTTTTTTTGTAAAATAGGATTAAGCACCGTCATGACCATCAAACAGAGAAAATAAAGATAATGAATTGATGGATTACAACAAAAAAGGCAAAAAACATTAACTTAAAATGCTAAGTGACATGCTTCCATCAGTTCTGTCAGTTACAGAAACATGCTATGTCTGACCTTTCCGCTTGAAAATACAGCTTTTCTTCTTTTCATTGGTGGTGTGGCGTTTTACAGCTCAGTATGTACATGTCATATGCGTTGCAGTGACACTGTGAAAATGTTTTGGTTAGCTGCATTTCCCATGCCATTTCCCATTAGCGCGCCATTGTCAGGTTTTCGATCATAAACGACCATTTGAACCTGTTTATTGTCTCCCTACTGAACTAATCAGCAATAAGATGGTGATTTTCAGAGACAGACATTAATTTACGATAATATATATATATATATATATATATATATATATATATATATATATATATATATATATATATATAAATGTAGTATATAAGTCAATGTTTTCTACATTATCAAAATAGTCTATCACTACAGCTCTGTTTCATGCTGAGTGCATTTGTCAAGTGATAGCTTATGTCAGGTTTTGGCCACTTGTTGTTACGTGTGTGCGCTTGGGCTTGCTGGCTGATTGGCGCCCATTGGTTGCGTTTTGGCTATGTGTTTCTTTGTTTCTTGGGTTGCTGCGTTTTGGGGCTGGTTTTTGGTTTTGGCTGTTTCTGAGCAGGAATTTACTGTTGTGTCTACATGTGTTGACCAACTCGTTACGTTTGTTAAGGGTTGCCATTTGAGGTTTGCAGATGATAATAAATTTTTCGTATATGCAGAGGTTGCATCTTTTGCTTGTGTTTGAGTATGGATTTGACTTGCCAATAATTGACCATTCCATGTTGAAGTCCGTGTTTTCATCTTTTAGCTGCCAGATGTATTTGCTGAGTTCTGTGACATTCTTTTTGCTGGGGTTGTTGAAGGATGTTTTGTGGTTAAAATGAGATAAAACCAGGAATTATTGTAGACTCTCTTGATATCATACAGAAAGAGTATGGCGAGGAAACCAAAGCTGGGTTTTAAGTGCCGGGTCTTAACAAAACTTGGTCTTACATTCTCAACCTTTATATGACTTCAATTTAAAATGAGTGTTCATGTCGCCAATGTAATGTGCGACAGGTTGCATGTTTCTCATGTACAAACCGGGTGTAGCTCCTTAAACCATTCTGAGACGCATATTGCTGGCCGAAAGTACTACAAAGGAAGTTTTTTTCAGGGAGCAGCTTTTAACAGTAGATTCTTGACAGGGGAATAGCACTTATCTCATGTAATGACCTGTCCAAAATAATTCCACCCACGTCTATAGTATACCCATCTCCAAATAGTTTACGATTAATATAACTATGATAAAACAATAGTTAAGAATTCAAAGGAATGGCACTTTTTTTTATTCAAGTTAAAACTTTTGGATATGGAAGGCCCATTGGTAAGAAATATAATCAATATGCGGTAAACAAAAATGAGTAAATAGAATTAAGGTGATCAGGATTTACATGATTGTCATATACATGATGTAAATACACTAACCATGAACGATACAGCGACCCTTCTGACTAGAAAACGTATTGAACGGTGACATTAAAGCGTACACTACACAATTAACACTTTGACATTAAATAGTTCACCATGATGTTATGAAATCGTTCACTAAGAATTTGATGGTGTTGTGGTTTCAAACATGACAGCTCGAAAACGGCACAACGAAGAGCCTTCAAATTTGGCATGAAGATAGTTTGATAAATATTCTTAATGTTGGTGTGTTTAGATATTTCTTTATTTATTGAAGATACCTAAAAGTTCGTAAAATTCAAATATTTTGACGGACAAGTTGTCGCGGCAAGACATTGTTCTTCAGGCCTATAGGCTAGTCTGTGGACGGAATAGAAAGAAATTTGGCGACAATACGCATAAAGGCCTTCTATTTTACAGCATGGATTTTGGTGGAAGTGTGGCTTATAAATATATAGATATTGACAATTTTCCTACACTTAAAACACAAAACGTTCACACCTCTCGCGCATCAAACCGTTCACTTTCAGTTATTAAATATTGCCTGCCGTTCACCGCTCCTACGGTGTGGTGTGATATATTATATATATATATGTGTGTGTGTGTGTGTGTGTGTGTGTGTGTGTCACACACACCACGCTGATGAGGTCCGAAAGACCGAAACAGCTTACTGCCCATGGTTATGTGTAAGCTCTCAAACCGTATTTTAGCATGATTCAGCACTCTAACGTGGTATACTCATTTGACACGGTCTTGCGCTAGCCCATCGTGGAATTCGGTTTGAGCATTCTATTCAAATGTGTAGTACTGACGTTATTGATGATAGTTAATTTCTTTTCAAACTTCCAAATTCTTAAATAAAATGTTTTGAAGAGTGTAAAAAAAGAATACAGACATAAATATCAAATCTGAATAATAATGGATTTCAATAAAAGAAAGGTGTTTGAAGTGGCAGTAAAATCTATAACAAAATCTTTCTTTTCTGAAAGAGACTATACTGTCTGAATGGATAACTGAGGTTAAGTGGCGGCGCTGACTGTCATTTCCTCTTCCTTTCAAAACAATTTGACATGGACGCTGGTTGTAGAAATGGATACAGGGCAGTATTTTGTTGAATTATATCTTAAAATTGTAACTTAATTTAGCATGTATTGTTGCAGAGGCATTACATAGTCATTTACCAAGTATTTTATTTCATTTAATGCTTAGAACCCAGTAAGTTGATTATATATAATTTACAGATCTCTGAATTGGCTCTGTCAAAGCACTTGTAGGGAAAAAAACGAAATGTTTAGTGCACTAGAACACTTTTATTTTGTGTTAGAGTTAATAGGAGTATAGAAAGGGTATAAGTTACATTTTTTTTTTTTACCAGTTGGGATAATTTCGGTGTCAATTCCTCCAGGAATGCGACTAAAAGACGCCGTATCTTTCATTGCTTCTATGATGTTGGCTGTGGCATAGCTGATTTCTTGACGTATGGGCCCCCTCCTGTCTTCCTCTGTTGAAGCCTAAAGTCAGTGAAAGGTTTTTATTTTGCTTTTTGGGCCATATTTCCAAATTTTTCTTGTACCTGTTCCACCGTTCGATAACAAACTCCCTTTGAATTTATCTTGTCTGTGATGTTCTGCCAGATTTCATGTTTTGCCTTGTTTGTAATATCTGATGAGAATTTTTGACTGAGTGTTTCTGAATTTTCACTATACATTGCCTGTATGACATTTCCTACTTCTTTCGATTCAGGGGTGGGAACTGGCTGGAGCTCAGTGGATGCATGGAGACGCCATGTTGATAGGGAATCATGGGAAAGAATGTATTGCATTGTGGGTAATGGTAAAGTTCCTAACAGTTTTTTAGCCACTAATCATATCATTTGTTAAGAGCACGTTAAATATAACTTTGAGCAACCCATTTTTAACGTGCTGTTTTCATTCGTAATTTAACGTGCGTATCATCCGTTTGGTAAACCAGCTATTTAATTTGTGGCCATTATGAAAGCCGGTCTGTTGTTGCCCTTGTGCGATGATAAAGTGTCTTTCAGAACTGAGACTTTTATCACAAAATATTTTGCTTTGATTCGAACCAACCTGCAATATCAGATGATGAAAGTTTAAAAAGTCACACGGAATCATCTCAAAATGTCAAAGATGTGGTATTGTTTTAAGTGAAAATCTAACAAAAGTCGTATTTCATTTTCACAAGGGTAATTTACTAAAATACTATTTCTCACTCATTAAATTGGTTTCCTATAATGTGTTTGACTAATTGTCTCGTGTCTTTGTCCGTTTTCGATCATTAACGCGAATTTTTACCTTCCTATTACCACTGTTAATAACTGATTTTTGTAAAAAATGCAGCGCTTCGTACTATATTAATAAATCTGACGTAGATGATGTCCGCTGAAATTTCATTAGTATTTTCGGTGGTGTGGTGGTGTGGATTTTTGGTGGTTAAGGCTCTTCAAAAGACTTTATGCAAATCTATTTTTTCAAAAATCTTTGTCAATATTGACACTTTTGAACAACTATAAAATCCCAGACACTACGGTGCCGTTAAAAGAGGAAATACTGTAGGCGACGAAGAGCGCGGATAGATAAGTGCGCGGGGACTCTGGTTCCATCAAATTCAAGTCGTCACAGGTCATCTAATAAACAGCCCACTCGTTAATCAATGTTCAATAAATCATTCATAATGAACATATTGTTTCTGTGTTTTAAGATTCATGCATTTGAATGAATATTCACCTTTTATTCCTTCGCTGTAGAAAATTTTAGTAATTGTTCTCATAGAAAACGTTTAATTTCGTTGCTCCCCACTTCGCTTCTCAATCGATATTGGGTTTACCATAATAAGTATAAACAATACTGTTTTTGAAACGCAATTTAAAATTTCGTTTCCTGAAGAGAACTCTAGGGTCGTCTGGCCAAAGTCAAACTTGGTATAAATGTATTGTTATTGCATATGGTTTCTTTACGTCACAGTGGTTAAGAATAAAGTCACAGTGTTAGCGCCGCGGCAGCAAAGACAATCTTTACGATTTGCATGGGGTTTTTTTCTTAGATATATTTCAGTAAGTAATAAAGAAAATACATAGATCAGTCCCTTTTATTACATCAGTACCTACAAGCGATATTTGCATTATGAACTACCAGGCAAATGAAAGGTTTACGAACGCATCGAATCGAACGGATCCAGTGGAAATGTGCATAAACAAACACGTGCAAAATGTGTTTTTGTGCCATGAATGTTGCATAAATACCCTTGTTGGAAAGAGCAGAAGTTCAGGCACATAAAGAACACCAAAGGTATGTCAAGGCTTATGCAAGAGCAGCGTGTCCAAGCGATCGGTATGTCCGATATGGAGGCTTTCCAACGTCAAATGGCAAGAACCTTCAACTGATGTAAATACGCTACCAGGAGACAAGCATGACGCAGGACAGACCAAGATTCGTAACGGTGGCATCAACAGCTGCGACGACACTCGGTCTTGTCATCAGCACAAGAACAACCCTTCGTCGACTTCGTTTGGCTGGTATACGAGCCTAATGCCCCTTCCGTGGAATGGCTTTGACCCATTTACACCGTCAACGCAGATTACGTTGGGCACGTACTTTACGCCGGTGGCAGCGACGTGACTGGGAAATCTGGCTGGCCAGCGATACATTGATGATGTACTGAAACCTATCGTCGTTCATTTCATCCAACAACAGCCATGAAAATTTATATACAACACGACAACTCAAGACCTCAAACTGCCCGAATTGTTAGAGACTACCTCGAGAACGCAAACGTTACTGTTTTGCCGACTCACAAGATATGAACCCCATGGAACACCTTTTGGATCACCATGACCGCCATTTGGTGCCACCTCCAAACAACCAGCAGGAACTTGAGCAAGCTCTGTTAAACACATAGAATAGGATCAGACGCCTGACGACTTCAATGAGGAGGCGTGTACTTGTTTGCATTGATGCCCAGGGTGGTCACACTCGCTACTGATGATAGACTCCGTGATTCCTGTGACTACTGAGAGTTTCTGTGTATTTGTCTTTTAACTCCACATTTGTGTTATTTTCAATATTGACCCCTTGTCTATCTCCTTGTGTATTTGGGAAAATTGAATGCCGCTTTTTTGGATGCTTTTTAAAGAAAATATTTTTAAAAAAATAAAATGATTTCTGTATATAAACCAATCGTTAAAATCAAAACTCAAAACTTATCTTTTTTCCAAGCTATTATTCATAAACATTATTTCATGATGTTTTCTCACTAACTAAAAATCTGAATTTATGTACAGCTGCATGCCAAAAGTTTGTTCACATACCTGAATATATTAGTGCAAATATCATGTAATTTGAGATGCCTTTGAGGTATCGTAGCGTCGCGAAAAAGAAACGAATGATATTAAATTTTCAATACACATATGTGGATCCATTCTTCTTTATGGCATAGGTATCCCATAATTACCCGTAACAGTTTTAGCAGGCCATTGAAGTGACCAGGGGTCAAAATTCCGAAATCACTAATTATTATTTTTCTCCATAAAATCCTTTATAAGTTATCAACTTCTTTAAACATTAGCACAAAGTCAATGTGATTATGTTGGTTTTAATCTTAGATAGTCGATATGGAACATTTTATTCGACATATAACGAAATTGAAATTTCGAAAATGCGACCCCTTCTGTCTTTATCAATATGCCAAAAATTCGAATTTTTGCACGAGTTACCAGACATTGCCAAAATGAGTTCAAGAATGGCTATTTCACACATGGACAGTGAGTCATCCAATGTCATTCTTGCTGAAGTTATTCTATTGACGTTGAAACGAAACCCAAATAATATGATATTTGCACTATGATTCAGTGGTAAGTGAACAAACTTTCGGTATGCAGCTGTACAGTATTTATTCATATGCTATAATGCATACTCTTCTCTTAGATTTTATTTCATACCAATACTTCACACTATTACCTTTTATTCTAACATGTATATGCGCTTTGAGCATGAACCTTGTGTATGGATATGGCGCTTTATAAATACTCATTATCATCACGGTTCATAATGGTTGGTCCCAAATCATCTTCATCGATCGTGGCATTATATATAGTTTTTGAGTTAGGGTCTTGAAAGTAGCTACATGTACCCAATGGATGAGCCCTCATAGTGTTTTATCAATATCCTACTTAACTAAAATTTCAAAGCGTCAGAATTACGAATATTAATATTTTTTCGTTAAACTTGCCGCTATTGATGCTATCAAGCTAGGAAACTGTCACATTGGCTTTATTATAAACCGCCTGATCAGCAGAAACGTCACATGTCATGGTATAAAATATCGATTTCCATATTTCTTGTTAATCTAAGGAATAATATATATAATATCACATTCTTCAGATTTCGGAGAATTTACAAGCGGTTCCAGCAAAGCTGATCCGTCACCGAAACATTGACATTGACATATACCATGTGTTCTGCGGTTCCAGCAAAGCTGATCCGTCACCGACACATTGACATTGATTTAATCTCATTAAAATATTATCCTTATCGTTTTATTGAAATACTCCCACTACATCGCTTTTTATCTCTCGCATTCATTATCAAGCTGTCGAATTTCTAGTATTTTTTATAAGATGTGAATGTTTGAGTTTTTGTGTGAAGCATTATTCAGTTACTTAAACTTAATCAAATATCCAGTAAATATAGATTTTAAATGTTTGATTGTCTGTGTGAAGACTGTTTTCGGTTACTCAAATATCTATTTAATATATAGAGAATACTTAACGAATGGTAATGTGATAACATTTTTATGCAACGAGTGAATGTAATTTGGTATCAGACGAACGAAAGTGAGTCTGATACCTAATTCCATTCACGAGTTGCATGAACATGTTATCACATTATCATGAGTTTAGTATTTTATTTATTACTCAACCCCACGTATCAATATATTGGATAAATTAATCGTCAAAACAACAGTCAGATGATCGCGATACTGGCGTAAGAATATCAATCAGTCAAACAAAACACAGAAAAATATAGTTCCCTAATTGTTGAGTGTCTGCATAAGTGACTCGCCTAAAAACATGTAAAAAAATCACATTAGTGAAAAGGTATTTCATTTTTAAGAAATTCATTGATATAACAATTGCAACCAATGCAACCAAAAATGTCAAGACATTGTACACTCGATACATGAGTCATGACGTCATCGGAATGTGACTTCTTTCTAGGTCAGGTCAGTCAGTGTTAAAAAGTTAGCGGAGCGGTGTCAGCAGTTGAGGCGAATTGGTTGATATCATTGACTTGAATAACGTAATTGTTGATAGGACCCGCAAAGATTGAACTTAGGGAACGGGAGTTGCAAGATGTCATGTTCAGATTGCGTGCTTGTTGAGGGGGTAGTGACAGGTTGCATGGAACATTTGATAGAAGGGCCAAGGAAAGGACGTATGTAACGAAACTACCGACGGCACAGAAGTTGTGCGATTTATTAAAAGACTGATTAATTTGTGCTGGTTTTAAGAAATATGAGAGTGATTATTGACACTTGGATATTTTATATTTTTGGATATTCACGTATCGTTGAGAATGCAAAATTTGAAAATCGCCATTTTCTAACTTACAGGTCGATGACGATGTCATTTAACGTTCGAAAATAGTTCCGTTTGTTCGCACGCGATGGTATCACACGTGTGTTACCAACTCATTGTTATCTAATGAGTGATCTCACCACGGTTGAGTAATAAAAGAATGAAGTTTGATGTCTGTGCAAATCAGTTAACAGTTATTCGAATATCTGTAAATATATATGTTGACTGCGTATGTCTCTATAAAGAAGTTATCAGATATATACATATATTAGTTTAATGTTTGAATGTCTGTGGGAAACAAGTAAAATGAAACACAGCATATTTCAAAAGTGTGTATTGCTTACTTATTTATTAATATACCATGTGTTCTGTGCAAAGTTCAAATCGTGTCCAAAAATTATATTTACATGACTTAATGCCAAAATTAATAAATATACTTGTTTAAGTTAATAATCGACAAACGGCAATATATACGTTACGAGTTTGAAATTCTACGTCACATTTGCTTATATATATCTTTTGATATATGCTAAACACTACCATATTTGTCGTTGTGTCAGCTGTAGATAAGTTTCCGAAATTACGGTTGAGTCACTGACGCGCGCCACTGTCCGGTTTTCGATCACACATAACAACTTTTAGCTGTTTATGTTCGTATTCTGAAAAGATGAGCATTTAAATGGTAATTTTCAGATATAACCACTAGTGCTTGTCATTTTAACGTTTTTAAAATATGACATATTTGACCCCAACAACAAACATTTCTCTGTGCCCCTTTAATCAAATATCTAGAACTAATAGAAGTTGAGTTTATTAGTTGTCAGTAATTCGTATATTTAGTGAGTATAACAGAACTTGAATGTTTAAATGTTTGTGTAATCAGTTTTTTAATATCTAGAAAGTTCATAAGCAAGTAATTTAATGTCTAGTTAGCTGTGTGAAGCAGTTATCGATTATTCTATTTCCTTCCATACGACGTCTCAAGTCAGCATTTGATACAGTTCATGACAAAACCACAGACATTAGACAAACTTTTACTCAGCATGTAGTGCAGGATATGAAAACAACAGAGACATTAGCTAATAATTCTTGTCAGCATGTAAAACAGGCGGTGACATCACCATAGATATTGGATAACAACCTTTGTCAACATGTAATAAGTTCATAGCAGCACCACAGACATTCGATACCTGCTTCTGATGTTGGAGTCAAATATGTCAAACTTCATAAATGGTGTTATTTCACGAGAACTATTGTTTGTTTCTGAAAATCAGAATCATAATGTTTATCAGTTCAGTAAAGTGACAATAAACGGGTTATAGTCGTTATTTGTAACCGAAATAAGGACGGCGGCGCGCGCCAATGACTCAAACGTAATTTAGCAAATTTATTTACAGCAGACACAAAGACAAACATAGGTTGACAGTATCAAGTCAGTAAACTTATATACATGTTAACTGGACACCGAATTTGGACTTTTTAACATCAAAAGGGCCGTTTTATCATTGAAAACAAAAAAATATCGTAAGTTTGGCATTTTTGAGAAAAGGATGCAAAAAGTTTTGGCAGGCGATTGGAACTCATCTTAGACCATCTGATATTTTGGATTTTTTCCAAAGCCACATGAAAAATCATGAAAAATACTCTGTGTCAGTTTAAGGTACATTCCGGCACAGGACAAAACTCCCATCTCGAGGAATAGTCTGTGGTATAACACCAAGGTGCCCCCTCCACGTCCGGATCTCGACACTTATTACCTAGCTCAGAGAGGCTTTTGGCAACTGGGAAGCGGTTAGCCTGAAAAATGGAAAATATAGATATCAATATATATATAAATATTGTACACGACGACGTGTATGGCCTGAAGATACTCGTTGTACTGAAAGTGATAACCATTTAATTAGATCGGTTTTTCTTCTAACTTCATATTTTTCTATTAAACTTGTTATTTTATTAAACTAGAGTAATACCGCTGCACGTATGACGTCACAATATTGTGTGGTTGTGACGTTACAATGTTTGCACCGCCGTCACAATGGCGGCAAAGTCGCGGAAATGTTTCGTTCAGTACACTTTCAGTAATCATGCTTGATTACTGAGGTCAAGTAATAAACAGAATACTAAACCTCCTTGAATTTAATACTATTTTTATTAAACTCGTTGATGATTTGGTATCAAACTCGCTTTCGCTCGTGTCATACTTAATCATTAACTCGCTAAATAAAAATAGTAACAAATGGAAGGTCGTTTAGTATCCTCTATGTATTAAATTGAAGGAAGTTTAGTCTTCTGTTTATTTCTTGACCTTAATAATCACGCTTCCCGAAAGTGTACTGAACGAAACATTTCCGCGATTTGACCACCGTCGCGACGGCGGTGCTAACACTGTGACGTCACAACACAACATTGTGACGTCATACGTGCAGTGATCGATATTACACACTAGCTTAATATTGCCTTATGAATATTGCACTGCGGTATCGTACCCAGGCGTTAAAATATCAACTATGTGATAGAGTGAATGAGACAGTTGGCTATACATACAGTCTGATAATGACGTTGAGGCTGCTGGGAGTCCCATCTCTGGCAGGTTCTTCCACTCACTGTAGTTGAGACGTTGCCAAGGTAGACCACCTTCTTCCACTGGTCGAGGTTATAGTAGTAGCAGTTCTCAGCTGAAATTTCAACGTATCCGAAAAACATGCAATGACTTACAAAATCAACAGATTCACTTAAATTCACTTAAATTGTGTTTGTAATGTATATATGTAATGACTATATTATCTTTAAGTGTCATTTGACGGACTATATTGAAAATAACTATATTTTCATTAAAAGTATCTTTCAAGAAAATACTACGGAAAATCATATTTTTGCTTTGAAACAAATGGTTCACAGGTTATGATAACTTTAAATGCTAAACATATAAATTAGTATGTGTTGTAAATCAAAACATGTTTCAAATATAAACACATTGCACTATACTGGCAATCCAATTGGCCAGTTAAGAAAATAACGTGACATCAGAATGTGGCACTACTTTCACCAATGTTCAAGTCAACAATACTCTACTTTCAAAATATTATTGTTTTTGTCAAAAACTTACATGCACACTCAAGTTCTGGCCATTCCCAGAGACCAGTCTCCATATCGCAGATGGATACGTTCCTACCACTAATGTACTTGAGGTCTTTATGACACATGTAGGTCACGTGCACCTTCTGACCAATCAGCTCCGTCCTGACAGCAGGGGCACCATATAAAATTGGAGGACTGGCACATCTTAATACTTGAAATAAAAGAGTAAATGACTTATCGATCATTTTTTATATAAACAGTATGCAAAGCTAGTTTGTAATGCTTAAAACTATCAGTGCCTAGATTTTCGAAGCTCTCTTAGCACTAAGAAAGTACCATCAATTAACATTGACCTACGACTATCTTAGCACTAAGAGAGCTTCGAAAATCTAACTTTGTCAGGTTCTGTCCGGCTTAAAGAATAACACTTACCTGTTTTACACGCTGGGACATCACAAAACTCCCAGCGCATCCTTGTGTCCACAGTGTAACACCAGGGCTTCACCTCATGACCCATATCTCGACACTTGTTGCCAGTATCCTCCACAGACCCGCACCCAGGACATGCACCTTTCCGTTTGTGTCTTCCAGGATGACTATGGGGTTTGTCCTCTGCCCAGGCCTGACATTGCCGCCCTTCCTTGTCCTGGTGTACGTCCCCACCATACAGAGCTGTTTTAGTGTCAGCAACTTTGATGTAGCAACTTGTAGCTTCAAATATATATGATTAGAACCAAATCGCAATGAAGTAATTTTAGGAGGTTGCATGTTTAGACTAAAAAATAGAAAGGGTATATGATATTGTATTTTATTATGAAAATCATTTCAAAGGATTTTAAAATGAAAGGAAGGGTCAATATGGTAATGGCTACTCTTGTAAAAACAAAAAACAAATATATATCATCCTTAAATAATTACGTTCTATGTTTACTACATTGAATCTGAATCTTCATGGCTTTTTAATTTGTAAACTCAGTTGTTCTTGAAATAATTGTAAACAAAAATTATGTACATTTATGTCAATTAAAAACTAACAAACTGCCATTACGAGTTTTATCCATGGGATCTGGATACATATTCTGCAAATTCATTGGTTTATTATGATTGGACGTCGTTACAGACTACTGGACAGTATAATGTAGCAGTTGAATGCCAAGAGATACGCCATAATGACGTTTGAAATATACCGCTAGATGCAAACGGATCCAAGGCGTGAAAATCTATACGTGTAATTAGAGACCATTGAGATAAAAACTTTATTTGAATGCGTTTGGATTTCATAATGGGAACCAAACTTTCAAAAGGTTAACCCCCTCCAGATAGGAAGATGTAAACAAATACAAAGAGTTTCATTGGTCAGATTTGTATACCCTCTTTTGAGCCTGAAGTTTTTAATGTTGATTAATTTTTGCAGCAAACAGGTGGTCATATCTGGCCCGAAACATTAAAAAGTGATCTTGTTTGGTGAAAATAATGGGAACCTATTTGTTAAAACAGCGAGGTTGCTGTTCTTTTTTAATAAGTAGGTTATAGTGGCGATTCCTATCACGTCACGTAGCAGGACTCACGCTTCAGTGACCACTTGCCCATTCAGTTCTGTTCACTGGTGCTAATTAGCTGGGGGGGTTTCAAAAAGCCGTATTCAAGTTGTTATCGGCTGTTTGTCAAAATTGAATACATTTAAATGAATCACGAAAGTTGCCATGGGTCATATCAGTACTTCGAAAACGTCATGAACATAAGTCATGACAATGTAGACAAAAGCCATTTCAGAGAAGCAAGTACCTTTCTAGCAGAGCATGACGTATTTAACTGCTCGGTGTGTAATCATGATGATTTTATATACAATATTTTGAACCGTGAAATAAAACATGTTGAAATTATGGATGCCATTGATAATCAAAGGTGTAAAGCGCCAGGTCTGGATGCAATACCTCCAGAAATGATAAAATGTTGTAAATCTGAACTTTTACCATTTTTGCATGTTTTTACAATTGTATTTTGAACAGTGGAGATTTCCCAATTGAATGGGCTGGACTTGCCTCTCCATAAGAAAGGCAAGAAGACAGACGTTAATAATTATAGAGGAATAAGGTTAAGTGATGTTGAGGGCAAACTTTTTACATTTATACTGAATAAGAGATTAACATGTTTTAGTGATCAGTTTGATAAGATTCCCGAGTCTCAGGCTGGGTTCCGTGCTGGAGCACAATTGATGACATTTTCACCCGTATGTATCTCGTTCAAAAATATCTCTCGAAATCAAATAGTCGTTTTTATTGCTTATTTGTTGATTACAGAAAGGCATTTGATTCTCAGTGGTTCTCAATTTTAAAGACAGCCATTCATGGAAAAGTATTTACGGTATTAATAAACATGTATTCAAAGGTTATACCTGCTGTTAAAATTTCAAATAGTACCATATCTCATTATTTTGATACATTAAGTGGCGTTAAACAGGGATGTACTTTGAGTCCTTTGCTTTTCTCGCTCTTTGTTGTTGAGTTGGATACTATGTTGCAGGAATCGGATGTCCGAGGTATATTTGTCGGTCAAGAGTTTCTTGATATTTTATCATTATTTTATGCTGATGATCTGTTTCTGTTTGATGATACTGTAATTGGTTTAAAGAGAAAGATAAAGTGTTAGAACAGTTTAGCATCAAATGGGGTCTTGAAGTCAATTTAGATAAGACTGAAATTCTAGTTTTTAGAAACGGGGGTAAGTTAAGATCCTCTGAAAAATGGATTTTGGCATTACAATCATTAAAACATCAACCTATAATAATTATCTTTGGTCAAAGGGTATTGAAGTTCTCGTTCATAAGGCATCAAAAGCTTTATTTGCAGTTTAACAATTACAATTCAAATTTAATAATATATCTCCTTTATAGTTTTATTCAAGATATCTGATGCACAGATAAAACCAATTTTGTTATATTCTAGTGAAGTGTGGGGTCAAACGAAGTTTGAATGTATTGAGCGTTTCCATATAAAGTTTTGTAAATATGAGATTAATTGGTGTAAGTAATCATGTTTCGAATGCAGCTGCACTTGGTGAGTGTGGTAGATTCATGTATGGTTTATATGTTGACTGTCATAAAAGATGTTTATTGGTATAGGTTAAAGTTGCTTTCCTTGCCAAATCATAGGTATCCAAAGCGAGGCTATCTACTTTGTAAATCTTTGGATGAAAGCAATCGTGTTACATGGGCTTCAAAGGTAACAATGCTCCTTTTTTACTATGGTTTTGGGTTTGCCTGGATTTCGCAGGAAGTGGGCAATAGTTCTTTATTAATTAATCAGTTTGTTCAGAGAGTTAAGGATTGTCAACAGCAAGATTGGTTTTCTAAAGTTTGTGAATCTAAAAAGTTATGTCTCTATCAAAATTATAAATCTCTACTTACAGTTGAGGGTTATATAACCAACTTTAAGAATAGAGCATATAGAAACCTTTTTTTGTCTTAATTACCTTTAATGGATAAATGTTGGCAGACGTTGCGGTATTGTTCGGAATGAGTGAGTGAGTGAGTGAGTTGGGGTTTAACGCCGTTTTCAAGATTATGTAGTAAATAATGACCGGGTGACGAGCGATTATGGCAAAAAAACTCGCGAGGGCGTTAGCCCGAGCTGAGTTTTTTTTTGCCATAACGCGAGGCAATCCGGTCATTATTTGGCTTACACTCCCGCGGAACATTCCTACAAAGTTTTCAAACCAAATAGTTTTTATAAAATTAATTTGTAAATGTTTTACTTTTCGTGTTTATGTGTCCTGAGCTAACGAGTCCAGTAAGATATTAACAATATCTGGCTGCTTGAGATTTTAAAGCTAAATATTTGATTCTAAAGATTAGAAATAGACATAACCTTACACCTATATATTTTCATGTATATATACATATACATTTAAATATATACCAGGGGAAAACAGTACAGACATGACAAAATAAAATGTACAGCTACAAGCAGGGATCCTCGTTAGCTCTTATGGTAAAGGCGTTTCTCGCCAGCAAAGAGGTCCCGGGTTCGAATCCCACTTTCGCTAATGTCAAGTCTTGTATACTTAATTTGTAAAACTATCAAAATTTTACAAGTCTAATTCGTTTGTGTAGGTTGAACATCTCATAACACCAACCTGCGTAGTTGGTGGTTATGGCATATAGTCTTCAATTAAAAACAAAGGACATAATAACTGATTTGAATAATATGTGATAGTTCCCCAAGGGCGATATGGAGAAACAACCGATGATTACGTCATAAGAGGTTGATATGAGAATGAACCAGTGTTAAAGGAATGGGAACATATCACACCGAGGTTTGTAATTCACTTATATCGCGGCTGCTAGTATTATTACAGGGAGAAAGCCCGCAACACCATTGTGGCTATGCATTGCGGTGAAACCTGCGAGCTTCGGCTGGAACTAGCGAACCAAGGGTGGTACTGCCCTGAAATTCAGTGTAGCATTGCACCCAAACCTGACTGCGTGTAGAACACTTCTTTACTGCAGACAAAGTTGCCGAGCCCCTGGCGGGATGTTCGGAATGAAAAATAGTGTAGATCATGTGGATATATTGAAGATGAGTACCATTTTATGTAACTTTGTAAAGTATATACATGTACCATAAGAGATAAGTATATTTCTGAGTATTTCTGGAAAAATCCCTCTATCCATAAATTTAATGTATTATTAGTTGTCAAAAAGTAAATATTCTTATTAACTTAGCAAAGTTTGTTAAAGAAGCTTTAGGTTAAGATGTGTTTGAATTGTATACCAAACCATTTTGTCACTTTATTTATTTTGATCACTTTTGTACTTTGGCCTATGGCCTTTATACCGAATAAAGATTGAATTTCAGTCGATCTTTAAAGAAAAACAGATCACTTCAGTACAATTACGGATCAAAATCATTTCAGTAAAAGCACTAACGAATTCAGGCAAGTATGGTACAAATACTTATCAATCAAGGTCATTTCAGTATGATTTCATATAGATATCAATTCAGAAAAAGTATAACGAATACAGTAAAAGTATCCAAGATCAAATTATGGTTAACAATCTGTAATTAGAGATCAGTTTTGTGCAAGTTCTCAATAATCCAGATAAATACACTACGAGTACTCACGAATCAAAATAATTACAGAACAAGTACTCACAAATCCAGATCAGTACAGTACAATTACTCCCGAAAAAGAAAGTACAGTACAAGTACTCAGAATCCAGATAATTTCAGTATAAGTACTCACTAATTTAGATCAGTACTTTACACATATTCACAAATCCAGATCAGAACTAGTAGGCCTACTACAGTACAATATACACATGGTCCGGGTAAGTAAATTCATTGGCTGAAGAAACGGATTTTTTTGAGAGTGTACGTTGTCATCGTGGAACAACATCTCATACATATGGATCATTTCGGCTCAGTGTTCACCGGTAGATAGAAACTAGCTACTGTATGCTAATACTCACGTATACAGATCATAGCAGGAAGAGTCCAGTTCCCTTGATCGTCACACACAGCTTCCCTCGACCCAGAATGGTACTTGTATTTCTCCTCTCGCGTCTGATCACATCCGTACTCGATCACAACCGGATATCCGGGTCTGCTGAACTTGCTCACTCTCACTGCTCCTTGGTTTATATAGGTTGGTTCTATCTTACACGTCTTCGGAATGGTCACCTCTTTGGACACATGGTTAATTTTGGGCACTTTTAAAATCGGATTTTCATAAGTGATCTCAACGTTCTTTGTGAAATTCTTTGTTTGTTTCGATGACGTACCCGCATCTTGTTCAGCAAGTGTCATAAAATCAGCTATCATGCTTAAATCCATTAAGTCTCTTTCGCCAAAATGTTGACCGAGTTCCTGTGAATATATGTGAATATGACTCATGACGTCATAACCGACTCAACGTCATTCACCTGATGGGACCTTCTGGTCGAAAGTAAATTACTTGTGAATAAATTATCTTGATTTTCTTCAACAAATGTTTCTAAATATAAATAGCTTTTCTTGACTAATACCATGTCGATCTCATCGTAGCCAAGTGTAAATATTCAAATTTTCCACTTTACGGGATGAGATAGACATTGTATTTGTCAAAAAATAAACCTTCGCTATTGATTATTCGTTTAATTGGTCATTACCTCAGAAAATTGTTCGATGTCGTCAGAACATTGTTCGATGTCGTCAGAATATTGTTCGATGTCGTCAGAATATTGTTCGATGTCGTCAGAACATTGTTCGATGACGTAAGAACATTGTTCGATGACGTCAGAATATTGTTCGATGACGTCAGAATATTGTTCGATGACGTCAGAACATAAACAAATGGAATAACTATGAGTCTTATCTCACTCATCAAATCCCCAATCAGTGTCAAGGTCACATGTTAGATAACCCAAAGCTATTACACCTGTCAATGCCATATTAAATACTTTCTTTAATCTTAATCCTATTCCAGGTACGACACATATAGTCCCCTTCAGCTTTTAATTTAATCCAAGTCTAGATAATCCACAATCCCTTTACTTTCAGGAATCTAATCCGCTGCTGTTGATTAAACCATGTCATACTAATTGAAATTCTTCTCATTGGGAAGCACCATTCAGTATAAGAAGGGTCAATCTCATTAAAATGAAATCTAATATTGCTGCACTACGTTACGCAGATTGTAGTCAATCTCATTAAAATGAAATCTAGTATTGTTACACTACGTTACGCAGATTATAGTCAATCTCATTAAAATGAAATCTAGTATAGTTGCACTTCGTTACGCAGATTGTAGTGAAGCATTTAGATTTCATTTTAATGAGATTTGATGAAGTGTAGTTTTAGGCAACTATTTGCAATAATTTGGGTACCAGCAAATAGTAACCCTCTTTCTTTTTTGTGTCTTGAAAAGTATCGACATCATCTATCTCCACGAATCCAATCTCATTAAAATAAAATCTAATATTGCTGCACTATGTGACACAGATTAATGTAGAAGAGCATTTAGATTTTATTTTAATGAGATTGCCACTAATCGAACATTGCTTAAAAAGACAAAATCTGTTCGACTTTTTAATTTTGACTGTTTTACAAGGGTAACATTGATCACGAGACTCTTTAGAAAGAGCGAGTATGCGATGTGGGATAAAGGGTTTCAACAATACTTCTGTTCTTTAGCACGTCCTTGTCATTTGAACATCTTTATCATTTTCCAAAAAAAAATTTTCGTTGAAAAAGATGGTGTTGGAAGATTTCATTGAAAGTGTATACTTACATTCAGAGTATTTTCTTCAGGGTAGTCAAAGGACTTGTTTTTCCTGGATGTTTCCATGTTCATCGATCCATCTAAGTTCTCGTCGTTCTTTTCATCAGGTAGTGATGTTTGCTGTTACAGAGCCACTCCGTGAGTTTTTGGAGTCATGTATGTCAAACTTAATCAATGGTGTCATTTGATCGCGAAGTATCGACTGTTACAAAAAGACACATTTTAAAGCTTATTGGATTTTTTTTACAGTGACAATATAAAGGTAGAACGTCGCAATTATCTGCTAAGAAATGAAGCGATATTCTACAAAAATGGATACATTTTTTAAAAAAAATTTATGGAGAAAAAGAGTTATCTGATAATGACAACTCGGCTATTCAACCATCTCTTTACCTTTTTATCACCCATTCCTGTAGAATTGAGAACAATTGAGTTGAAATGTTTTATCTCTAAATTAGCGTGAAGAAATTGCCATTGTAGTATTGAATATCTTAACCGAATTGTGTTGCAACTGTATATCGTATTTTTTGGTCATAACTTTGTGCTGTATGTTTAATGGTTTCAAAATATAATTTGTATTGGAGCGGCATTAAAGAGCCACTCCGTGAGTTGCTGGAGTCAGATATGCCAAACTTAATCAATGGTGTCATTTGATCGCAAAGTATCGACTGTTACCAAAAAGACACTTTTTAAAGCTTATTGGCTATTTTATGACAATATGAAGGTAGAACGTCGCCATTATTATCGACAGTGGCGCGCGTCAAATAGTCAAACGTAATTTTGGAGACTTATCTAAAACAGCCAGGAGGGAAGTTAGGAGTTGATAGTGTTTGTTAGGTTATATAACTAGTATCCATGTATATTGGACGTGATATCTACACCTCTGTGCATTTATAAGGCTGTTTATAGATTTTCATGGAAAATCAGTATTCGTAATATATGTGTCTTTTGGACATGAAAAGTTCAGATGTTCTGATTTTATATCACCACATATGACATTTAGGTTCGCATCAAGGGTAAATAATATGTACCTATGTAATATAACCTTCCAACTTGTTTGCCAATCTATTTTCTTTTCTTTGAAATGAATAAAAACATGTTCAAACCAACTTTCTTACAGGCATGCAGTTGCATAAAGAGATGTTCATTCCTTTTATGATAATACACTTTCGTAAATAAATGTTAGTTGGGGAAATTTGAAAATACATAATTTCCCCCACTAACATTTATTTACGAAAATGTATTATCATAAAAGGAATGAACATCTCTTTATGCAACTAGATTTGTCTCATAGAAGAAATTATGACGCATCAAGCGAAAACTGCAAGCCCCATTTTAATGTGATCGCATTTAAATCTTTTGAATAGGGGAATAGTTCTACCGTTCGCTTAGCTTAGCCGACCTGGCTACGTGCATTTGAGGTCTTCGTATATTCATTCACGTCTTCTTGTTGGTAACATTTGTTGTTGCACTTGCTTTCCTTAATAAAGCGTCCGATAGTGCCTTTAATACAATTCTTTATGATATGATGAGATAATTGATTATCGAAATTGTTGACACTCAACTGTCATGATTTTGATCTAGTTATTATCTATTGTTATAGTTATTGTACAAGAATAATCACCAAGGTGCGACGAATTACGGTTAATCAGTCCCGAGGGGATTATTGTGATGAATTCTGAGCTTAAGCGAATTACGGTTTATATGTCAGATAAAGATCGGAATTTATCACAATAATTCGAGAGGGACAGAAAACCCGTAATTCCGGGGTTTGTTTTGAAGTTTCGTTGACACCTGTATCCTGTATTCACTGACCAAATTAAAAGAAGCCAGTCAGCCAATCAGATCTCCAGTTATATTTAGTTAATTCGTTATTCCCATGAAATAATAAAACTTTCATACCCGGCATATTTATACCCGCTTAGGTAATAATATATGTGTACTTACATTTTGGGATAATTCAACCGTCGGGATATCAACGTTGACGCCCCGGAGCATCTCCATAAGTTGGGTGGAATCTTGGTGTTTTAGCGGCATTTTCTTTTTGAATTGGAAACCTCCTTCATGATTCTTGTCTCCAATAGTCTTATTTCCGTTAACTGTTGGGATGCCTTCTGAACTCTGTGTGTCCTTTGTCTTTTTCTAAATGTTGAAGCATCATAAATATACTCAATACCTTTATTTGTGATGTATATCATTCACAGTAATTTAGTTGTCACGATATTTGAACCTATACAACTATCTAACAGATTAAGTTCAAACAATGTATGTGCGTGAACACGATTCTATCAGAAGATACACGTCATTATTTAACTATTTAACAGAATTCATAAAATCATCTGAATAAAATATCTTTTGCATTTGTTTCTGGTATTGGAAAGAACGTTTGAAACAATCATTGTAATTAAGTAAATTCAGCGTACGTTATCTGATATGACATCTACAACGGATGGTATAAACATTAATCATCATTACCCCTTGTCGGCTGAAAATGATAATGATTCACACAGTCTTGACGATAGGCGAATATCATGTCGTATCCAAGTGACGTCATCTAATGTTTTCGCTAATCTGGCTGTATATCCGTATCGACTCAAAGATTTGAAAACATATGAAAACTCTTTCTTGAACAGAAGCAACATATGGAATCTTATGCCGATGTGTTTAAACAGTTGTTCTCTTTCAAGCCAGAAGTAAAGCATAAAACAAGGTTTCTGGTCGAGATAAATTCGTTACCATGTATCTGCGAGTTTGATATGGACATTTATCATGCGTTCGATTTATATATCAAACGACTTCATTCTCATTTTTTATTAAACTCGAACATATGATAAATCTCCATATGAATTATTCAGACACATGGTAACTAATAATAACAAAAAATCACCTTAGAAACAGTATCAAATTTAACATACCTGGATAATGGTAAAACGTATCTATATTTCTCAAAATGAAAAAAAAAATTGTGAACAAAGCCATAGGACCTTGTGGACGAAACTCCTGAATTGAAAATACAACTAGACACTTGAATAAAATAAGAACAGAAAAAGTAAATATGATGCAATTATTATCTTTGTGATCCAAACAGTGATGGAAATTAACCCAAATAACTTGAGTGCTGAAGTCGAGGTGTGGTGGGTTTTACAGAGTAGGTGGTAAAACGTACAGATGCATACCAAACTTTTGTTCACATACCTGCGCATCCTAGTGCAACTGTCATGTAGAGAAGCCAATCAGATCTCCAGGTATGTTTAGTAAATTCGTCATTCCCATGAAATAATAAAAACTTTCAAACCCGGCATATTTTAACCACTTGGGTAAGGATTTTTGTGTACTTACATTTTGGGATAATTCAGTCGGGATATCAACGTTGACGCCCCGGAGCATCTTCATGAGTTGGGTGGAATCTTGGTGTTTTAGCGGCATTTTCTTTTTTATTTGGAAACCTCCTTCGTGATTCTTGTCTCCAAAAGACTTAATTGCGTTAACTGTTGGGATGCCTTCTGTACTCTGTGTGTCCTTTGTCTTTTTCTAAATGTTGAAGCATCATAAATATACTCAATACCTATTTTTGTGATATCTATCATTCACAGTATTTAGTTGCCACGATATTTGAAACTATCAAACATATTGATTCAAAACAATATATGCACGTGAATACGATACTCTCCGAAGATACACGTCATTATTTAACTATTTAACAGAATTCATTTACTAATCTGAATAAAATAGCTTTTGTATTTGTTTATGGTATTGGAAAGAACGTTTGAAACAATCATTGTAATTAAGTAAATTCAGCGTACGTTATCTGATATGACATCTAAAACGTGTGGTATAAACATTAATCATCATTACCCCTTGTCGGCTGCAAATAATAATGATTCCAAAAATTATTGACGATGGGCAATAATCATGTCGTATCCAAGCGACGTCACCTAATGTTTTCGCTAATCTGGCTGTATATGCGTATCGACTCAAAGTTTTGAAAACATATCACAACTCTTTCTTGAACAGAAGCACATATTCTAACATGTGGAATCTTATCCCGATGTGTTTAAACAGCTATACTCTTTCAAACCAGAAGTAAAGCATAAAATAAGGGTTCTGGTCGAGATAAATTCGTCACCATATATCCACGAGTATGATATGGAGATTTATCATGCGTTCGATTTAAATATTAAACGACTTCGTTCTCGTTTGATATTCAACACATGATAAATCTCCATATAAATTATTCAGACACATGGTAACTAATAATAACACAAATTCACCTAAGAATCAGTATCAAATTTAACATACCTGGATAATGGTAAAACGTATTTCTCAAAATGAAAATAAAGATTGGTGAACAAAGCAATGGGACTTTTTGGGGACCACTCCTGAATTGAAAATATAATTTCAAACTTAGATAGAATAAGAACAGAAAAAAAATATGATGAAATAATTATCTTTGTGATCCAAACAGTGATGGGAACTATCATCAATAACTTGAGTGCTGAAGTCAAGGTGTGGAGGGTTTTACAGAGACAGAGCTGGTGAGACTTACAGCTGCACAGTCCATAGCTGGCCATGGTCTTTGAAAACAGCGATCTGAGGATCTTTTAGTCTACAGGAGCTCTTCTGACATTTGGCGTTAGAAAGTGGACTCTAGCGTGTTTTTATGTCTTCAGGGAATTACGCCTACAAACGCCTTAACAAACACCTCTAGGCACAAATCTTTTCACAGTTAACAGCCTTCAAACTTTTATCAAATGATAAATAGAATCGGTTAAACAAATCTTCATAAATTGTCCTCTTTCATAAAATTATTTATTTCATAGTAGAGATACAAACAAATGCAAAAATTTACTTACTTTCCAATTTCCAGATCCTTTCTGAACGCCCATTTGCAATGTATTTAACTCTGCTGGTATTTGTAGGATCGAGGACCTCATGTCGCCCGTGTTTAAACCAATTTCGTGATGAACCTCTGAAAACATAATTTATTGCCACATGTAATCTGTGGAGAGAGACATACAATATTAGTCAAAAAGTGCTAGAAAAATAAGTCAGAGATATGGCATGATTTACTTTCATCAAATTGTCGTTGTTTATTTTTACAAAATCTATTTACATTCCTGACTATATTTGATCACTACAATGCCCTCTTCATTCTCCCGTCATTATTTCCTACACTTACCTCTGTCCTAATACAAATGTATGAGCGTTGCCTTGTCAAGAAATATACAAATATTTTGTGTATACAATTAAAATCAGTTGTGCAATCAGCGACGCCGTTTCAAAAGTTGTCATTGGAAAGCCTTAGTTATTTCTGCATGCTTCGTGTAAGCTAACCTTTATTCAAATTATCACTCTGCATTTTCAGTTTTATTTACAGACCACAGTCGCCTTATTTTTCGACTGCATCATTTCATAGGCCATGGTGACAACAAATATTCTATTCATGGATGATGCTGCAGAACTTTTGAAGATAGAATATGTTGCAATGTTTTGCCGCTAGGGGAAGCGGTCGGAAGTCAAAGAAGAAATCAAACAGAGATTTGTATACGACTGTGGGGAGAGAATGACTGACTACAGAATCCTACCTTCCTTGGTAAACGTGCATACTCCAGCTGGTTGCAGCATCTGTCCTGACCTTGCAGCTAAATAGCAGGTGCGTGTTTCTGAAGCCACACAAAAGTTCTCAGGATTACACTTGGCTCTAGTCTTGCAATGGACGACCCTCAAGCACCATGGTCTTTTACGACACATCTTCAGACAATCCTTCGCACTTGTTTCGTTTATTTTCTCTGCAACTTTTAGATCAAGATCTGTGACAGTGTTTTTCTGCAGTGGATAGAAACCAGAATCCGATTCAACCTTTAGCATTGAGGAAGGTGTGTAAACTCGGAACCCTTCTGACACTGAGAAGCCATTTGTACAACAAACTGGGAGCAAGAGGTACGAGAGGAAAATCATACTGCCTATCTTGATACCTACAAGCAAAGTCGAACACTATAACCTCTTTCTCAATAGAGGCAAATGTGGACTGGTCACAATCTCGGCAACATCTCTTTGAACTGAAGAAATGCCCTTTGAATCTTTGATTCTTTGTTTTTAAGCTCATTGATATCCTTGTACAGACCGTTAAATCTATTGAGTCCAACAACAATTGAAAACTGCTTCGGTGTAGTTGAATGTCAACAAACAAATATTGTACTTCACCTCATCATATAAACTTATTACTGCAGTTCAAAATGTGTGTCAAACTCTTCCTAAATGTAATAAAAAAGTTTTATTCTTTACAGAGTATGAAAAAGGATAGGTACAAAACCAAGAATAATCATCATCTGAGCTTTCAGTCAACTGTGGTAGTTTGTCATTGCAGTCAACCATGATTGTCATTTCAGTCAACCATCTTTGTTTTCATTTCAGTCAACCTAGTTGGATTATCATTTAATAAACCCTGTCGGTTTACCATTTCAGTCAACCATGTTGGTTTGTCATTTCAGTAACCCGGGGCTGGTTTGTCATTGTAGCTAATCATGATTGTTTGTCATTTCAGTAAACCATCTTGGTTTTTATTTCAGTCAACCATAATGGATTGTCAAAACAGTCAACCATGTTAGTTTTCATTTCAGTCAACAGTGTTGGTTTGTCATCTCAGTTAACCGTGTTGGTTTGTCATTGCAGTCAACCATGTTGGTTTGTCATTGCAGTCAACCATGTTGGTTTTCAGTTCAGTAATCTCAGACAACCATCTTGGTTTGTCTTTTTTTCACTCATCCATGTTGGTTTGCCATTTCAGTCAACCTGTTTTGTTTGTCATTTTAGTAAATCATGTGTGTTTGTCATTTCAATCAATCATCTTGGTTTACATTTCAGTCAACCATCTTTTTTCATTTTAGTCAACCATCTTGGTTTGTCATTTCCGTCAACCGTGTTGGTTTTTTCGGTGACAATAAATCATTTTGGCTATTCATTTCAGTCAACCATGTTATATTGTCATTTCAGTTAACCGTGTTAGTTTGTTATTTCATTCAACTATGTTGGTTTGTCATTGCAGTCAACCATGGTTTTCATTTCAGTCAACCATGCTGGATTGTCATTGCAGTCAACAATGATTGTCATTTCAGTCTACCAAGTTGGTTTTTCAGATCGGTCAACCCTGCTGGTGTTTTATTTCAGTCAACTATCTTGGTTTTTCGTTTCAGTCAACCGGGTTGGTTTTTTGTTTCAGTCAACCGGGTTGGTTTATCATTCAGGCTGTGGTGATTAGTTTGTCATTTCAGGCTGCGGTGTTTGTTTGTCATCCTGTTGGTTAGTCACATACTGATTTGAATCGGCCTGGAATTGAAGTCCAATG
Organism: Phorcus lineatus; assembly: GCA_921293015.1. Classification (NCBI taxonomy): domain Eukaryota; kingdom Metazoa; phylum Mollusca; class Gastropoda; order Trochida; family Trochidae; genus Phorcus; species Phorcus lineatus. The sequence continues at coordinate 13,825,469 of OV121098.1, read as the reverse complement.
AACTTTGAACTTGTTCTTGCAGAGCCGTTCCTCTCCACAATATACAGAAGAAAGCCCCTGATAGAATGAGTTCGAATACCGGTAGAGTTATGTATTCCAACTTTTTAGTTTGGCTTTATTTCGATCTCCTGTGTGTTTGAAACTTTACTTAACTTTTTTCATTACACCGCATATAGAAATGAAATTAGTTCAAGGTTTAATTCCATAACTGTGTAATTGTAAATAATAGAACAAAATATGTAACACTTGCGTGTGTGTGTTTTTGTTAGTACGTTTGAAGATAAGCTGACCTAGAAACATGTGTTGGACCAACGTAAAACAATTCAATCAATCTTTATTCAGAATTTTAAAGGCATCAGGCCTATAGTACATTGCATCTATATTTGTTGATACATATTTAACGCATTTATGAAAAACATCGGTTTCTGTTTACCGATACGTAAATCATATACATGGACAGGTTTTCAGTTGTTTATTATTATTATTATTATTATTATTATTATTATTATTATTATTATTATTATTATCATTATAGAATTTAAGCGTATTTGGGTGTACATAGCATTTTTCTTTGATATATATTTTAAGAATGTTACTCTACATAAGACATGAAAATATTTCCAAAATTTCTTTTAGAATAATTATTTCATTATATACATAAATGAAACCTGCCACATTCTCTATTAATCATGACACTCTGAGTATTTTGGTTAATACTCACAAATCTTTTACAGTGATATATATGTACCATTTCCAAGTTATCTAATGTATTTGATCCCCATATTTCTGCCACATATAAAGGAATGGGATTAATCTTTACATCAAATATTTGAAAAATGAGTTCTTAATGATAAAAATGATAATGACTAAAATGAGAGTTGTATTAAAATCTCGTAAAATGTGTAGTTGTCTAAGAAGTCCTAGCAATACTTTTTTTTTGCTTGCACAGCTACATACTTTGCATGTAATGACCATGATAGATGTCTTTTGAATTATACACCAAGATCTTTATAAGAGTCTGTAGTTTAAAGTTGGCAATTACTGTAGAACCACCTTTCATTTTTGTGCTACTTTTTCACCTTTTTTAGATACCATTAATTCTGTTTTCTCTTGATTTACTGTTAAGGTTGACGGTTTAAAAAAGTGATTCAGTTTATGATTTTGCTTTTGTAAACCAATAATACTACTTAATATCAAAACAAGATCATTAGCAAAGAATAAAAGTAATATTTGTAAACCATCTTGATGTAGATGTATGCCATGTGTACAATTATTTTCGATCTGACTGGCTTATTCATTAACAAAGAAAAACAATAAGAAGGAATGTTTTTAATAACCCTGTCTGACACCAATTTGTGGCTCAAATAATTCTGATAAAATATCATTATTTCTGAGACATGCTTTACATTTTAATATATATTTTTTTAAAAGGTTACACATTTTCGGGCTATGACCAGGTATTTTTAGAATATTTCATGAGTTATTTTTATACACCGAATCAAAAGCTTTAGCAAAGTGAAAGAATAAGGCATACAATTTACCACTTATAAATGTAGGTATCTGTAGACGTTACTGTGTGAGACAAACATATCATCGATGGTTGTGTATCCTTGTCTAAAATCTGCTTGGTATTCAGTAAGCATATCCATTGTTTCACCCAAGAATAATAATCTCTTACTGATAATTGAAGTGAAAATCTTTCTGAAAACACTGAGAAGTATTATCCCTTTATAATTATTTAGTTTATATCGCAATGTTCGTGCAAGGGGATGATAATTCCCATTGACCATATTCGGAAATTATCCAATTCCAAGTAAATTCAATTCATCTAATTTAAATAATACATGCATGAAATCATTCGCTCCCCACAGAAGCAGGTTCGTCTTGAATTCTTTTAACTAACTTACCTCTGTAAGACGAGCTCTTCCCGAACTTCGGCAGATTCGCATTGCGGCGAAATACTGCAGACTTACTTGTAACAGAACTACCGATTTATTTTATGCTTGTTATAAGAAGTAATAGTTTATTTACTTTGGATTTAACAATTCAAGAAAAAGCCTTCATTCATTCAAGTAGAAAACATTGAGTAATGAAGCCCTAATATTTTCTACAAGTATGGAAGGCTTATCATGACAAGACATTGCTGATTTATTTTTTCTGTCTTCATTTGTAAATAGTCGATTTATTCCAAAAGCTACACTTTATATTCTATAGGATTGTGTAAATTACTAAAACGTAAGCGTAGTTCCACCTAATGCACTATAAGAAGAAAGGGTGGACCCGGAAACCGAAAAAGAGAATTCTTTAAAAGGGGCAATACAACTTCTGTTAAAGTGATCTCACGAAAATGAAAGGAAAAGTTACTTTTTTGTATTTTCTAATCATTATGAAGGTTCTCAAACAAGCGGGACATGTTCGGTTAAACTGCACGATTCCATTTCCCTACCTTAAATGATTGTTAGGTGTTCACACTAAAATGGCCGCCATTAGCTTTTGCCTTTACATTTTCGTCTACGATTACCGAGTAATGAGATGTTTGACCCTCTGCTTTTGGCATTAACAAATAATTATTTGGGAATTTTAAAGAAGTAATTTTTATTTAAAATTGGGCACTGTCCCTTTAAGAGACATTTTTTTGTAATGTCAAGTTGAAGCATGACGTCGGGATAGCTTGTTTACTCATTACATTAAAGGGCCGGTATCTTGTTGGAGTCACATATGATAAATTTCATACTTTGTGTTAATTCGTAAATCGTAATTTTGGAAACTAATTTACAGCAGACTCAAAGGCAAATATTGATTTGTAGAGTTTAGTAGGTCATTTTACTAATGTTCATGTAAATTGGACGTACATTTTAGACCTCCTTACATTTACATTTACATGTACATGTATATGACTATTTCTAATTTATCATAAAAACATGAAAATATCGTAATTTTGACATTTTAAGAGATAAAGATGCATGTTAAGGGGGGTGATCTGAAATTAACTCAGGACTTAAGGCAGTTTTATTCTTATTTAAGCCACATAAAAAATCATAAAACATACTCTGTGTCACTTCAACATTATGAACATAATAATACAAATTGAGGAATGTTCATTGGGTTTATTTACTTTTTGTTTATCTAACAATTTAGAGAAGACGAACGCATTTATAGAAAAAGAGTGAAGCTTTATTATGGCATACTTCAACACTGTAGATTTATCAGTAGATTGTACACTTATAATTATTAGAAAGATGTCATCAACATCCTTTGATTATAAATAAATTGTAGATTCTTTTTCTTTTCGTTTCACCCCATGCCAAATTTCAAACTTACGGATCCACTTGAAAGCGTAAATGTCACGTGAATCGATAAATATGATTCAAAGATGTTTATTCTGTCATATGCAACAGCATGGAAATCACAGTCTGGATCTTCGCTTCAAAAAACCGCCACAAGTGTCAATAGCGACGTAATTACAGCAAAAGCCGGAACCGGAAGTACTGATGCCGCCATGTTGCAAAGTTCTCCCTCACAGCAATAGACGCAGATTGACGGGTCAAGGTCACATGACTTGGCGGAGTTGAGGTTTTGTAAACTGTAGCAATGGCTTGCACTCATGCAACCCTGAAAGGAGAACAAAGGGAGTTAGACTATAAACTATACTTGTAACCCCACTCCAAGAAAAAACTATCCAGACGATATCAAGGCATTGAATTTCGATTAAATACGAACAGTATATATAAGTACTCTTAGGGACATTTTGTAATTCGTGGCTCTTTTGAAAAAAGTAACCCCTCCCTACAGCGTTGTATCAGATCTGATCGTACCCTTCTTGGTGTACTTGCCGCCCTAATTAAAATGTGTCCGCACCCACTAGTCTGTTGATCTCTCTGCATACAATACTCTATACGTAATACTATCCTTGGTTTACTGTGTCCCCGAGAATCCACACCTCTCTACAGTGTTGTAACAGATCTGACCCCACCCACAAGTCTCCGGGTCTCTCTGCATACACCACTCTATATGTATCACCCACCTTGGTGTACTGTGTCCCCGAGAATCCACCCCTATCTACAGTGTTGTGACAGATCCGCCCCCACCCAAAAATCTCCGGGTTTCTATGCATGCACCATTCTATAAGTGTTACCCACCTTGGTGTACTGTGTCCCCGAGAATCCACCCCTCTCTACAGTGTTGTGACAGATCTGCCCCCACCCACAAGTCTCCGGGTCTCTCTGCATGCATTGCCTGTCCGTGCTGAGTGAGATACAGGAGAAACAGTCGAGACTGCTGCTATCTGTGACATAGAAATAAACATTTTATGATTCCGTTTTACAGAGAAATAGAAGTTTCTAAGCCTGTCCATTTCATTTTGGGTACTGACGGAATTTACAGCTGCATACCAAAAGTTTGTTCACATACCACTGTATCGGTTTTGTTTTGACGTCATTAAAACAACTTCAGCAAAACTTCCCTTTTGTAAAATAGTTATACTTTTACTTATTTTTTAATCGTCTTGTCTTTCGTCCAATAATTCAAATGTTGGCATGATGAAATAGATAAAAGGGGTCATATTTTCGAAATTCCGATTTTTAAAATTTCCATGAAAATATTTTAGTTCCGATCTCTGAAAAAATATCTGCAACATCACATCGAACTAATGCACGGGACTTGTATCTAAAACTATTTATAACATCAAATAGATTTTTTGACGAAAAATGAAAATGAGTGTTTTCGGAATTTTGACCCCTGGTTACTTTAATGACCTGCCAAAACTGCTATGGTTAACTGATGCCTATGATATACGATAACGTTAACGTACAATAGATCTTCACTTCTGTATTGCAAATTCAAAATTATCCGTTTCTTTTCCATTATGCTTTGATGCCTTAAAGACATACGATATAATTATAAATTATAAGATATTTGTACTCGCAGGTATGTTGACGAACTTTCGGTACGCAGCTGTAATCGATCGCCTTTTACTTTTTTAAAATATTTTCAAAAATGTTTACGTTGCAATTTTATTTATGAGAGTAACTCGAGTGTTTTAAATTAATGTGTCTATGTAGATAATGTTGTTCATTTTTTTCCCAGTGGAATTTTTACCAGTCAAAAATAAAGATTAGGTAATGCAACGGTATCGCTAAATCAAGTTTTAAAATTTATTTCTTGCGTCACGCGCGTAAGTTAATCAAACATTTTGCAAAGTGTTGATTTCTTTATCTGTGGTGTGTTTAAAACTAAAGGAGGATTTCAAAAGGGTCCTTGCATCAGATAGCAGAATTCTTTGGACGAAAAATATCCTGATATTGAGAATGAACGGGAAACTTTCATGAATGGATGCCACGGACAACGAGGTCTAAGCACTATGTTAATTACACCTTGTAGGTATGCGTTTCTTTAATGATATCACCATGGATACAACAACAACAACAACAACAACAGTTTCCTCTCGTATGCGAATGGTACCGTCGCAAAACGCAGAACGGTTAAAACAACAACATTTACGGTCGGCTGCACACATCTGACCCCTCTACTTGAATGGAATGGCCCAAATAAAAATAATTACAGGGTGTTGTGTTAGGCATTTATTTTGCATAAGTGTTCATTTATTTGATTTGAAGTTGATTTACTGCATTTATACAATATACACACAAAATGATAATTTATTTATTATGACGTACATGAGACTGGCAAAAGACATTGTTCGCTAAATTTAGACTTGTTCATTGATAACAGTTTACACATGTTCATTGTTCAAGTTTCATTTGAGTCTGCATGTGCATTCAGAAATATTAAATACATTTTGGCTTTCTGCGTTTTGACAGGAAACCAAGCGAATTGCCTCTTATTCTTGGGTATAAAAAACTCTTAATAGACTCACTGACTGAACAGATAATTGATGATCACTCACGTTTATCGTTATTGGTTTGTATTCATGGTGACTTATAAGCACATTTGATATATTTGACTTGCCATAAAACGGGTCTCTCGTACGTAAAATAATATAGCCATTGGCTCTGTTGCTCATCAGGCTAGCTATGATTCATTAATAAAAGGGACATAATATCACTTGCCACAGTATCACCAAATCCATTTATCATAATCCTCGCCAGCGGGTTAGGACTCTGTACACTAAATTTTAGCTTTTACGGTCTATGCTTCTTTTGAAAATTATTTTTTATGGCTTGGTCCTATTTATGGGTCACAGGGTCACCAAATCTATGAATTAAAATATCCCTCAGCTGAGGAGTCTGTTTACAAGGTTTCAATTTTCTAGGCCTTTTGCATCTGGAGAAGAAGATGAAAATAGTTTAAGAGGACGTGGTCCATGTGGCCCTTATTAGGGCTCGCAGGATCATCAAATCTATAACTTGAATTTCAAATCATATAAGTAGTGTGATCACAAGATTTCAACCTTTTAGGGTCTTTGCTTCTTAAGATCAAGCTGGTAGGTTTGGCCTGGTCCTTTTTGCCCTTATTAAGGGTCGCCGGGTCACCTAATCTATGAATTAGAATTCCCATCATCTAAGGACTCTATACACAAAGTTTCAGCTTTCTAGGCCTCTTGATTTTTGAGGGGGGGATTTGAAATAGGTTTTTTAGGGCGTGGTCCCTCGAGCCCTTATTAGGTGTCACGGTGTCATCAAATATATAAATTAGAATTCTTATCAGGGCCCAGATTTTTGAAGCTCTCTTAGTGCTATGATAGTCATAAGCCAATGTTAATGTATGGTATCTACGACTATCTTAATGCTAGGAGAGCTTCGAAAATCTAGGCCCTGGTAAGGAAGTTATGCACAACGTTTCAGCTTTCTAGACCTATTGCTTCTGGCGCGAAGAAGATTAAAATAAGTCTCTACTGCTACCACTGCTTCTACTACTTCTACTGCTACTGCTAATTCTACTACAAATACTATCACTACCACTACTAATACCATGAACATTTCTGCAACGATTACTTCAGCGTTATAAACGTGCTAACGTTGTCTTGTTAAAGTGTTGTGCAAAACAACAGGAATGACACCTACCTTCATAAATATAAAATAGGACCCACAGAATCACTTGAACTGTTTTTTTCATTTTGATTCTTTCCAATGTCGAACTTTTTTTTCAGTTATTTCATAAAACTGTCATTAACTCCTGGCTTTGTCCACAATTAAAGTAAACCTTTCAAACAACAAATGAAATCCACACGCTATTGATAGTATCGAGTCAGACTTTCATTCGAGTTGTAGAATAAGTGGGAAGTACTGTTACCGGATTTGATATAGAGTGATAATAATGGGTGATATAATCTCCCCGTATTGGAAAATTAATGTTTATAATTTATAAATAAAGAGATAATTCCTCGTAAAATATATCTTTGGTTCACTGGAACTGATTGTGATTCCACATATGATGTTAATATACTTGTAGGATATCGTGATTATCCTCAATGAAATATACCCTCGGTTCACTGGTTCTAATGGTAATTTCAAGTATGTTGTTAATAAACTTGTTTAACATCGTGATAATCCCCAGTGAAATATATCGTCTGCTTACCGGATCTAATTGTAATTTCAAATATGATGTTAATAAACTTTTTGGATATCGTGATAATCCCCAGTGAAAAATATCCACGGCTTACTGGATCTTATGGTAATTTCAAATATGTTGTTAATAAACTTGTTTAATATCGTGATTATCCTCAATAAAATATATCCTCGGTTCACTGGATCTAATGGTAATTTCAAGTATGATGTTAATAAACTTGTTTAATATCGTGATAATCCCCAATAAAATATATCCTCGGTTCACTGGTTCTAATGGTAATTTCAAATATGATGTTAATAAACTTGTTTAACATCGTGATAATCCCCAGTGAAATTTATCGTCGACTTACTAGATCTGGTGGTAATTTCAAATATGATGTTGATAAACTTGTTTGATATCTTGATAATCCCCAGTGAAATATATCGTCGACTTACTTCGCTGCGATTCAACCCGTTGGTTTCAGGCATGATATAATTATTTCGCTGCTTGTGATGTCAGATATACGCAATACGACACGTAAATGCCTTTATCATGTTTCATTCTCTGTGAGTAAATAGGGTTATCGTCCTGCAAATACGGTCCCTGCGAGCAAATAGCTCACGTTAATTAACCATTATCTAATCACTAGAACATAATTATATCACGTAGCTATATTTAGCCTTGGACTCTGGACAAGAAAATCTACTGCTTTTGTTTATTCGATGTTGGGAACTGCGGCGGCATTATTCTAACTGGATTTGAAATACTCACAGATCATAATCCCAAAATCTCCACATCTCTAGAATAAATGAAATATTTAACAAGAAACTGCGCATTTCTGTGACGTTCACTCCTATTGCGTTAACCATATAGAGCTGTTTGACCATTTTTTTTATGATGAATAGACGTTTACGAAAGCACACAGAGGTTTTTTAGTTGAAAATCAGCTAAATTGTGAAAAGAAATTCCAAAGGGAATCAAACTACACAAGTAATGTGACAGTGACAATGACGTAATTATGTGTAATGGCGTAGTGAAATGTAGTGGCTTAATGTTTTGTAATAGCGTAATGAAATGTAATGGCGTAATGGTGTGGATTGGGGTAATGAAGTGTAATAACGTAATTATGTTTAATGGCGTAATGATTTGTAGTGGCGTAATGAAGTGTAATGGCGTAATGGTGCGTAATTGCATAATGAAGTGTAATGGCGTAATGGTGCGTAATTGCGTAATGAAGTGTAATAGCGTAATAATGTTTAATGGCGTAATGATTTGTAGTGGCGTAATGAAGTGTAATGGCGTAATGGTGCGTAATTGCATAATGAAGTGTAATGGCGTAATGGTGCGTAATTGCATAATGAAGTGTAATGGCGTAATGGTGCGTAATTGCGTAATGAAGTGTAATAGCGTAATAATGTTTAATGGCGTAATGATTTGTAGTGGCGTAATGAAGTGTAATGGCGTAATGGTGCGTAATTGCATAATGAAGTGTAATGGCGTAATGGTGCGTAATTGCGTAATGATGTGTAATAGTGAATGTAATGTAATGGCGTAATGAAGTGTAATGGCGTAATGAAATGTAATGACATAATGTTGTATAAAGGCGTAAAAGTTTGTAAAGGTGTAATTTAAGGATGTGTAATATCGTAATGAAATGTAATGGCTTAATGATGTGTAATGGCGTAATGATGTGTAATTGCGTAATGAAGTGTAATGGCGTAAATATGTGTAATGGCGTAATCTATGTGTAATGGCGTAATGAATTTTAATGGCGAAGTTATGTGTAATGGCGTAATGTTTTGTAGTGGCGTAATGTTTTGTAGTTGCGTAATTAAATGCAATGGCGTAATGCTGCGTAAATGCGTAATGAAGGGTAATGGCGTAATGATGCGTAATTGCGTAATGAAGTGTAATGGCGTAATTATGTGTAATGGCATAATCTTTAGTAGTGGCGTAATGAAGTGTAATGGCGTAATGGTGAGTAATTGCGTAATGAAGAATAATACCGTAATGAAATGTAATGACGTTATGTGGTGTAATGGCGTAATGAAATGTAATGGCATAATGTGTGTAATAGCGTAATGAACTGTAATGGCGTAATGATGTCTAATGGCGTAATGATGTCAAATGGTGTAATGAAGTGCATATCACTTGCATATCACATTCCATACATGTTCAGTTTTAAGTAAACACCACAGCCTGACGTACCATCTTTGTCCCAGCGTCACATGGCGTAGTGAAATGTAATGACGTAATGTTTTGCAATGGCGTAACGAAATATAATGGCGTAATGATGTCTAATGGCGTAATGAAGTGTAATGACGTTATGTGGTGTAATGGAGTAATGAAATGTAAGGGCGTAATGAAATGTAATGACGTTATGTGGTGTAATGGCGTAAATAAATGTAATGGCATAAATAAATGTAATGGCGTAATGAAGTGTAATGGCGTAATGTTGGGTAGTGGCGCAATGAAGTTCATATTCTCCAATGTGAATTTACAGATTATAGCCTTAGATCATTTGAAAAGATGAAAATATCCGGGCAACGACTGTATAATTGTTTTTAACCGATCTTTTCAATATACTGTTCCATCCCTTTACATCACAGGATTAAAGAGATAAGTAAGTATAGTTACTGTGCACTCAGTAAACTTTACACACGCATTATCCATACAGGACTAAAAAATTGGGCAACTTAAGGTTAAAATACCAAAATGTTAAGCCGGCTTTAGAAAAAAAATTTTCTTCATCAAAATGTAAACTTAAATGCGGTTTGCCAGAAATATTTACCCCGAAAAAAAGAAAGAAAACTATATGTTGTATTCGTCGAATAGAGTGGGCTTTCCACTCCGTCTCAAGGCATAAACTTTTGTATGTCAGAAGTACAAGTCAGAAATTAACAGTAAAACTTAGTATGTATGTATCTGTCAAAGCACGTGTAAGATGTAATTAAAACTATTACACAGAGTTTTTATTTTCATGTAGGCCAGAGACAAGGATGTATATTAAGCCCGCTTCCTTTTTCGTTATTTATTGGTGAACCGTTTACTGTCTTCGTTCCTGTAATGGTAATTTTGGAGTACAGCTTTTTCCTGATAAATGGGGACTCAAGGTCAAATTTTTTTAAATTGTAGTTTTTAAAAATGGTCTCAAAAGTTAAAGAAAATTGTATTACAAAGAATCCGTTATTGATGTTGTAAATTCATACAAGTGTGCAGGTATCATATGTCATACAAGTTTGAAATGAATACTAAAGATACTAAAACATTACTAAATATATTGTCGAACTTGAGAAGGATTGATATGGTTAATCCCAAAGTATTCTTTAAAATATTCGTTACACAAATTCAACCACTTCTGTTATCTGATGCGGACGTATGTGGGTGAATTGTTACGAGAATATTGAGAAAGAGAGAAAAAATCTTATTGTATGATGGTTTCATCTAATTATATGATAGTTTCATCTAATCATATGATGGTTTCATCTAATCATATGATGGTTTCATCTAATCATATGATAGTTTCATCTAATTATATGATAGTTTCATCTAATCATATGATGGTTTCATCTAATTATATGATGGTTTCATCTGATTATATGATGGTTTCAACTAATTATATGATGGTTTCATCTACATGTATGATGGTTTCATCTACATGTATGATGGTTTCATCTGATTATATGATGGTTTCATCTGATTATATGATAGTTTCATCTGATTATATGATGGTTTCATCTTATTGTATGATGGTTTTATCTTATTGTATGATGGTTTTATCTAATTGTATGATGGTTTTATTAATATGATGGTTTCATCTGATTATATGATGGTTTCATCTGATTATATGATAGTTTCATCTTATTGTATGATGGTTTTATCTAATTGTATGATGGTTTTATTAATATGATGGTTTCATCTGATTATATGATGGTTTCATCTGATTATATGATGGTATCAACTCATTATATGATAGTTTCATCTAATTGTATGATGGTTTCATCTGATTATATGATAGTTTCATCTGAATATATGATTGTTTCAACTAATTGTATGATTGTTTCAACTAATTGTATGATATTTGCTTATAATTATATAATGTAGTTTACCTTATAGATTATAGTACTTATAATCTGATTATATGTTAGCTTTAGTAAGCATATACAATGGATGAACCTTTATAGTTTTACCTAAATCCTAAACTTTCAAATACATTTAATCTCGAGAGTTTATCTTTATAATATGGCACGGAATATAAGCATAGTAAGAATTCTCAAAAGATTTGAACAACAAAAGATGAATAAATGAATAAATCAATTCTGGTAGAATGCCTTAAAATCATATGACGTTTGGTTTTTTTTAGATAAAAGTGGTCCTTATACGCAATTTAAATATTATTAAATATTTCTCCCGTTGATTGGATTTGTTTGGTTGGCCAAAGGTGTTGGCGATAAATTGTATTTTCTGTTGTTTTTTTGGGGTGTATGAATATGTTTAGCAATCTTGGTACTGTACACTTTAAAATACAACTCGCTACAAAACAAATCGATAATAGAAAGTTTGTTACAATCTGAAAAATATTCAAACATTGTACATGAGAATACAAATGCAATATTCCAATAAATATTAAATTTAGAGCAGTATTATTAAGGTTGAAAGTTAGCGAAGGCATTTGGCCAAATATTGATGTTCATTCCAGGTACGTATATACGGCATACGGAACGAGTTTAATTTTCTTCTAGGTTGTCTTTTCTATTCTACAGAATTAATGTCTTAACAATCACGCACCAAGAAAATTTATACTAAAAAACTTATTAACGTTCTCTGCAAAGAAAATTTTATCGAAACTAATTAAATATACACATTTTGCTTTTCAATAGTGACCGAATTAATTCATTTCTTTATGATATATCGTTTATATTTCAATTGTATACAATTTCCTTTACACTTTTATATGTGTATGGGCCCATAACCTCAACGCATGACAATGAGGGAATTGCATTTAAATCACTTTTATATGTGTCATTGGAAAACTGAATTTGTATGTGATTATTGATATAATGTCGAGTCAGGTGAACTTATTCCTCAAAGCGTATTATATACACGTACTTATTCCAGACAGTATCTTAAATTATGCGAGGTCAGATCGCTGGTAATAAAGAGATTTTAATCAATATCTATATTCATGAAATGTAGATGTACGTATTTCCTTCAATACCTTTTAATATAAATTCACACCTCGAATAAGTACAAAATAGAGTTATGCGTTCTTTACCTAAGGGAACAGAGCTAACTTCTTTGGGAGGCATTTAGAAGTTGGAAATCAGATAAGAGAAGAATATATGGATGACAACTTCTTCTTCTTGTGTCGATATCAAGCAATGACAGAGCTCAATGAACAGAGCTAGTTGCATGATTGAGGTTCTGTAGCCTTTGTTTACAGTGTTGATGTTCAAAACTTAGATTCATGCTCGTTAGTGAAATACATCACTAAAATTATCCAGTGCTAGTGTATTAGGCAAAATGTTATAACATAAAATTGGAAGAAAATCAATAGGACCATATCGTATTTCTGAGTCCAGGATACAAAATACAAACCAGGGCCTAGATTTTCGAAGCTCTCTTAGCACTAAGATAGTCGTAAGTACCATCCATTAACATTGGCCTACGGCTATGTTAGCACTTAGAGAGCTTCGAAAATCTAGGCCCAGGTTCTTTTAAAAATATGAGTTAGGGAGTAGCTAATATTTTAATTCTTTTTCACACTCCTTAATTCATTTCACTATTTCCTATCTTGTATTTCATGGCAATACTTTCTGTAAGCACTAAACACATTTTAAATATTTCTCATCAACCTCCTATTTTTCTGACGCCCGTTTTGTTATATCATATTTGTTACACGCAAAGAAATAGCAATATGTCATGTTTCCAGATGACTATGAGTCCACTGATAGTTTTCCATTTATGAAGTTGGAAGAAGAAACGATCGACCCAGTTTGATAAGTACCACCTTGTCCTTAAAGAAAAAGCCAGTTCCTAAGGTAACTAAGAGTACGTTTCCTTAATTTTGTACTGCTGCTGCTGCTACTACTACTACTACAGCTGCTGCTACTACTACTACTACTGCTGCTGCTACTGCTACTACAGCTGCTGCTGCTACTACTACTACTACTACTACCATTGCTGCTACAACAAGTATTTCTGCAACGATTACTTCAGTGGTTTATATTTACGTACGTTGTGATGTAATGGTTTTATACAAAATTACAGTAATTCCACCTACCTGGAATAATGAAACTTAGGGCCGACAGAATCACTTGCACTGTAATTTTCATATTGATTCTTTCAAATGCTGACCTTTCCTTAGTCGGTTATTTTATGAAACTGTCATGAACTCTTTTTTGTCCACAAATGAAATTAGATATTTCAAATACACACTCTTGTGACAGTATCAGTCAGAATTTGTGTGAGTAAACGACACAGTCTATAGAATAATGTAGATTAGCTGCAGCTGTTCTCAAATGAAAATTTCTCGTGAAATAAAAGCTTGTTATACTGGATCTGACGGCAGTCCCTCAAGAACTGTCAATATGTAGGTATGAAATACTTCCTCGTGAAATATATTCTTATTACTGGCGAAAACAGTAGATCCTCAAATGATGTGTTATCGTTTTTCGCGCAAGGTGAAACACTGTTAATAATCGGCCGTGATTGTTCGTCGTAGAATAACTCCTTTGTTTACAGCACAAATGAAGTTATGTCAGGTATTTCCCTAGGGACCTGAAGCACAAAGTTCGTGGTCAGTCCACAACAGAATGATGACTTGTTTACAATGATCTTAAGACGTGTGCTAGTACAATCGTCCGAGCTTATTAAACGTAAGACTTGGAAGAACAAATGGAACAAACCTTCTGGAATGCGGGACAGTTTTGAGTTCGAATTTACACTCATTAAGTAGGACGCACATTGTTGGGTTTAATCACCTAATTAGTATCAGACGTGATACCAATTAACGTCATGTGATTGAAGGCATGTACGCATTTAGAACAAACGCACATTCATATATCACGTTTCAAATTTCAACCTGTAATACGAAACTGGGTACATTGATGTCGATACGATGCAAATTATCAGCTAACCCTAATTACTTCACGTCCAACCAGTAAAACCTAACGTCAGCACAGTTTTCCTTCGCCACTGCCTTTTTTTGACAATAAAAACATAAAGTTTGTTGATGAAATGCTTGCAGTTCAAAACAATTATTCTCAAAATATTCGCAAATCAAAATTACAAATTAACCCTCTCCTACTTAAATGAAATATTATCAAAGCAGATGAGACGGTCACTCCCAGTGAGTAAACAATCTATATTATAATCTAGATATATGACTGTTGATTATATTTGAGTGAAAACCACACAAGGAGAAAGTTGAAAACGAGGACGAGATTAAATTCAACGTAGATACTTGCAATCACATAAGCAATGTGACGGTGTCAATGACTCTACGTTGTTGTAAACATTGAATCTCCAATTGTAAACACAATTTATAGAATCCAAACAGAAAAAAATCGAAACCAACGACGTTGATGAATGAAATCCATGAAAGCTACCTCCACATCATACTTTCATTTCCTCCATATCTGAACAGTGAAAATCACGCACACAATCACATTACACACTTGGAGTCTTTCTGAAGGAACACAGGAAATCACTTGCTTGTCACATTCCATACATTTTCAGTTTCTATGTAAACACAACACGTATCACCACATTAACAACGATATTCTCCGCAGGTTTCTTATTATATTTATATAACGTGTTTAGATAGCGTGACTTTACTGTAAGTAAATACAGTGCTTGCGGGTAGATAGCGGGTGAGTGAAAGCGAACGGGTCGACTTGCCGTTCCTTTAATCTCGATAAGAATGTACCTCGACTTAATAAAGACTCCCACAGCTGAAAAGCGGTATTCTTGAGCTATAGGTAACGGGACTCTATATAATTGAGCTTTGGGGTTTGTGACATGGGTTCAATTTCAATTTAGATATGTAAGAAGATTAAATAAAGATAACTTTTTTAGATTTCTTTTCAAGTTGGTTTCATGCATAATTGTTTAGGAATAACGGCGCTTGTTGGATTAATATTGGGTATATGACACTGGTTCTAATTTTCGTTACGTTATATATATTTTTATTTATTTATTATTGCTAAACTATCTTCTCTTATTTGATATATTTAACGCATTTGTATATGTCATTTCGCGTAGTTGCGTGCACTAGGTTGTTCGTTTTCTCAATCGGGTTCACGAGAAGTGTAGCATGTTTCCAAATGCAACTGAAGACCATATTTTCATGTAGAAAAACAAGTGTTGCAACAACAATTCATTCTTGATTTCTTACAATGTTTAATACTTTTCAACCCTTTTTCAATAAATAAAAGTTGTTCGAAAAGAGAACAAAAGCTTTACATGCAGGCATTTGCAGATTTTACGGAAGCTTTCGACACTGTTCGGAGACCTGGTCTGTGGCCAAAGCTACTCAAAACTGGTATCCATGGTAGATTCTATAAATTTGTCAAAAACATGTACAGAAATATGAAATCAGTCGTTAAAAATTATACAATAAATTATACAATAAAGGTGTTCGTGAGGAATTATTAACCCTTTAGTTGAAAAACTTGTATCTTGTATACTTGTATACTTGTATCTTTTTGAAAATTGATGTAATTTTGAAGCATGGATCAATCATCAAAGAAGCAATGTTTGTTGTTAATCCATAAAATTTCCTATTTCTTCTTTCAGATATTCTTGGGCGTGGCCAAGTTACAGATACTTTCATGCTTATGTATCACACACATAGTGATCAGAGTTCACCTGAATAAAAGTTAGGCATATGTGACTCCAATGACTCATGGAGTGTAAACGTATTTTTACCGATTCGAAAAAATGATTACAGATTTAATTCATATTACTGTGAGCTTGTCACCTGTACCGTAAATTGTAGCTAACTATATTTGTAAATTGGTTTTTATATCTTCCGACTTGGTTGAACCTAAATTAAACACTTCAAAAGGAATTAATATCCTATGAATCCAATATCATTAGTTTTTAACCTTACAATCATTGACTGAACCTGTTGCAATAATTTTTCCCATGTGTATAAATGTTCAAGTAGGCATTGCTATTGTAATTAATCATCAACAAAATTTAAAATAAAAACAATAAAAAAAACTGAAGTAATTATCAATAACATGTAGAAATATCACAATGATCAATTCTGGGTTAAATATCAACAAATCAAACAAATCAATCCAAAGAATTAATAATCTGTGGGAAATATTTATTCAGCAAATCGACTTAACAAAAGCATTTCAATCAAAAACTGATAAATATATGAAATTTTTTATATTGACTTACCGGTAAGTATCTTTTTTCCCCTCCAGATTTATTTGACACGGATATTGAAGAAACATAATTCAATAACAATCAAAAGAATAATTTTATTTGTTCCCCAAAATTTTGCTTACTTGTTTCAACAAATGTTCTGACATGATTATCTAGAGGACAAAAAAAAGTAACAATTATTTAAAATCTGTTTATTTACTTACTTACTTATTTTAAACAATTATTCATTGATTTATCTGTTGTCTGTACCTTAAAACTATCAGGGGACATTTTTATTCAAACAAGACAAAATTTGTCTGACTTTTACCAGGCCTCAGTTTCTCATACTAATGAGGAAATAAACGAAGAAATATTTCCTTCACAGGTAAATGTTATAACAACAAGGAAGCTAAAAGTGGAAGATATATCTTAAATGCATTGTCTCAACAGAAATTCTTTTCAGAAAACAGGACCGTCCTGGTTCCCTAAACCTGACACAGCAGGATGAAAACACTACCACACACTTACAGTCCCATCGGCTATCTTTTGTGGAAACAAAATTCAAGGGGACATACCCATTTATACAAGTACAGTATCAGTAACAGATTGTAACATATTGTAACATAACACAGTTGGAACATGGTACTGAGGATAACAATTTAGTTGATTTAGATTTTACAACTAGACAAATGAGGGGGAACACTCCTCAGTGAAACAATAAAAGAATCAGAAGTGAATCCATTCATCGGCTCTACCAGCATCAAAAGCCTATAGAAGGTATAATACCATCCTCCGATGAGGGCTGCCACAAAATTTATACTCAGGGAGTGCAACATTTCATGCAATATTGCTTAAACAAGAACTAAAAGAGCAGGCAAAAAGGTGTGTTGATCTTGAAAATGAATTCAAGGTCACCAGAATCTACAAGTGTCTGGCAATCTTCAATTTTAAGCCTTGAGCAAACTTGAAGACAAAGGGAGTAGGGATTCTTGAGATATCATGTAAATAAGAGTTTAAAAAGTTGCAAAAGTGCCATAGTGATCTTGAAAATAAGGTTAAGCTCACCAAAGCCGAGTATTCTCCCATTACAGTCTATGACCGAATTTGAAGACTTTAAGAGAAAGCCTTCATGAGATAGGAAGAATACAGACTTTCGGCCATTGAATAAAAAGTTTCCATTTCTGCATTGTGGCAGGTGATAATTATAGTGAGCTTACACCCTTGTTAACATCATAAGTCTAGGGTCAACTCGATATGCGTAAAGAAAAGTAATACCTTGAGCAATATGTAAAGTAGAAATAACAGAAGACACCGTTACAGGTAAGTTTGATGGGTGATAAAATGTAAAATAACACTAACCAGCTCAAAATTCTTATCCTCTAGAGTATGACCCTTTGTGATGGTGTACCAATACAAATATCAATACTATTGAGCATCTAAAAATTCAGGCACTATTGTATAACATAAAGGTCAAGTTGAAAGAATGAGATAATTTAATCATGGTATTAAATACAACTGACGTATACAACTCCTCTACAAATGGCTTCTTCATAATTCCTGGGAAACAGCAATACGTCCTGCATCACAACTTCTTTATCGTGTATAAATATGATATTTCCTGATGAAACACCTAACTGATGGAGTTGGCATGATGTGTATATCTTCTATAAGGCCTATTAAATTCAAGTACTCTACACAGGATGGTAACAAAGAAAAAAAGAACTAACTGACTCTGTAGCTCATCAGGCTGCCTATTATTCAATTCATATACTGTCACAGGGTCTCCTTATGAGCAGCAATTTACTACAATCCTCATTAGCTTAGGACTCTGAAACACAAGATTTTAGCTTTCTAGGCCTTTACTTTAAAAAAAGAGGGGGGGGGGGGGGGGGGGGAACTTGATGAAAATAGTTTTAGGGTTTGGCCCTTGTTAGGGTCACCAAATCTATAAAATTAGAATCCCCATGAGCTAAGGACACAAACTTAGAGCTTCCGAGGCCTCTTGCTTCTAGAGAAGAAGATGAAAAAAGGCTTTTAAGGCCTGGTCCCTGTGCCCCTTATTAAGGGTCATGCCTCTGCAGAAGAATATGAAAATAAGTTTTTAGGGGTGGCAACTGTGGCCCTAATTAGGGTTACAGTGTCACCAAATCTATAGAGTTATTTGAATACCAATCAGCCAAGGAGTCTGTACACAAGATTTCAGCTTTCCTGAGTCAATGGTTCTGGAGAAGAAGATGAAATAGTAAAAGGTTTACAGACACACGCCTTGCCATGAGCCCATCTGGTCTACAACGTCAGATGAGCTAAAACTGCAACAAAGCTTTCATTATCTAGTGATTAGTCTTGTGTAAGGTATGCCTTGCAAGGGAATTGTTTATAGACTTGTATTCTTTAAAGACCACGAGATAAAATGTGAGAATTCTCCCCTCATAAATTAACCTCTGGAAATGAAAATTCAAAAACTCTTCTCGCATAGAAATATCTCACATATGACATTTACCTACATCTTACATATGACAAAATCAATCACAATCTACACAACAAACATCAGATCTCTCAATATATATTAAACAATAGGATAAAATCAACAATCCACAACAATCAGTCTAAATGACAAACATCTTTATAATCAATGAAAACATTTTTAAAACAATGTTGGCTTTAGTGAAAGTTTAGAAATAGGCAACTATCTTTTCCTACAGAGACTTCCTAATATTTTACAATTCGGTTTGCAAATTCCACATCCTAAAACCCCACTGGAATAAATCCATCGAACAAACACAGATTCATATCTTATTTCAAGGGAAGTAACCAACACTGATAATCAAGAGAGGTAACTCTAGATAAAGTCCTTATATTGCATACAAGTAGCTAAAAAATCTTAGTGCGTGATAATGTGGTTCTTGATTTACTGCCAATACAGGGTGTTTTACAACTTCTAGACCAAAAACAAGCTGATTTTATAAAAGAAGAAAGGTTTAAGAATTAGTTCTAATGGAATTGTCCCCTAAAACCAACATTGTATCACAGTATTTATTTGGCATACACATCAGATCACAGTCCATGTCATTATAAATGATATGCAAAACACAGTACTTGTAAACTCCACAAAATAATCTATACACTGACCATATCTTGTGGACCTTATATATACAATCTTAGAATAATTGCTCCCATCAAAATTATCTCTGATTATTTCATATAGGTTACAAGTTAAAATTATTTGACTAAAAAGAAAGATTTCTCCTTTAAGCCTCGTAACAGGACAAACTAATTTTGACAAAAAAAGTAATTGAATTCAAGTTTGAGTGTAACCCGTTCAACATCTCGACATAAACACCACTTCCCAAGTTGTCAAAATGATTAAAATAAATAACATTGGTATCTATTCTTAATACCTTTCCATAGTTTCTTGTAGATTTCAAACATGAGTGTGTTGTGTGGAGTATAGTTTCAAACAGCATGCAACATGAGTCACATGACTGAAAGAAGTTGGTCAACATTTGTTGTCAAATTTAGGTTTACCGTGTGAAGGTTGCTACACAAATATCAAAAATCATAACAATGGATAAATAGTACATGTCTAATGGACACTTTTCCATATTATATAATATATATAAATATTTATTTATTTAACTAATCAATCCGACCCAGTAACTGAAACATACTTGATCAGTTTAACCTTGGCACAAAATTGTTACTTATCATGGAGGAGCAGTTCTTTTATTATTTGAGGATATTCAGAGGAAGCCCTGCTAATGAAAATAACACCGCAACTAAACACTGAGAAAGGCAAAGTACATTGGCACTAGGGGTGAAACAGTTCACTAGTACAGCAGTTGAACCACGCTTTTTTTACATTCGGTTCGGTGCACGGTACATTTACATGGATTTTCTGTTCGTATCGCATATTTAATTTGTGTCAAAAAAATTTAATAACTTAAAAAAACAATCATATTTATTCAAAACGTCAATGATAAAAAAATGTTTGTATTATCATTCAAGTTTCGAAGTGGTAACGATACCTGTCTCCATTTTCCTGGAAGTAAACATTCAGAATGATTTAGTTTGATCTTTAACTCTCAACAAGAGTGTTTGAATGATGTGACTTTTCGAGATCTGGTTCAAAGAAATATGGCGACTATCGGTATCATACCAAACCGAAAATGTACCGAAACGAGGATCCTGTACCCGGTACGCACCGAACTGAAGCTCAAGCTTCCTGTTTCACCCCTAATTGGCACTTCTTTCCGAACTTGCTTTACTTAAGACTACCCTCCCTACATCTAATCAATTTTGACTTTTTTCACAGAATTCCTTCAGTCTAATTCAAAATGCCCTCCCTCTATCTATCTAGTCAGCCGAGACAGTCTTTCTGTTAATCTATCCTTCTTTATCAAAGAATGCCCTCCCTTTATCTAGTAAGCCGAGACAGTCTTTCTGCTAATCTATCCTTCTTCAACAAAGAATGCCCTCCCTTTATCTAGTCAGCTGAGACTCTCTCTTAACAGAATCTGTTTTGGCCTCATCCATAAAGACAGCTTAGCTGCTAACAGAACTTTTCTTGCTGGAACGGTGATCAAAGGACAATGATCCTCGACAGATAGACTTGAGTTCTTCAACAAGAGTGTCGTATCGATACGCCACGCGGATGTCGGGAACGTTGGTACGGCTGACGTCATTCCCGGACACTCCTTCACGTGTATAGTTTGGTCCAAGCCAGTGTTGCTTTACCTGAAGCAGCGATATAAACTACTGATATGTCAACAACAAAGAGAACAGTTTTCAGTCCTGTCACATTCTAAGAATCGGGATTATACAATCTGCATTGGAACGGTTCTTTACAGGATGATTTGGGGTTCATACCTGATTAATAACTGACCGTAAGAACTGACTGCCAACTTGACCACAGTTTTGCTTTAACTGCATGTGCGAAGCAACTCCATAGACTATTGTTAGTGACAATGATTGAAGTAAAAAGTGTTTGGCTCTTACCACACGTGCAAAGCCACTCTGCAGGACACTGTTACGAGCTATCTCGCACATATCACACGTGCTCAGCTTCCACACTTGGGCTGCTATACTGAACTCCTCCATCAAGGGCTCCTGGGGACAGAAGTCATCAACACTTGATTCAACCATCAAACATGCATGCAATATTCACCTTTGTAAAGTGAAATTGTAGAGGATAATGAAGCAACATTGTGAGGGGGACAAGTATACTCCCTGTTAGGGTTTTGGGGAAGGGACAGGGACGGGGGTATATTTATTTTTGTGCAATGCAGGCTTACAAAACTGGAATTCATACCCTCCAAAATTGAGTTCATACCCTCTACACAGGACATACACACAACAAAAAATGACAACATATTGTTTGGAATGGAGACAAAACGTGCGAAGCGGTGACAAGAACATGCTAAAGGAGCACTTATCATCCCGAACAACCTACAAATCACCCTAGAGCCTCACTTTCAGTCCAGCAAAATGGCGATCAATGACTTTGAACAGACTTTTCACAATTATGTTTTCTCTCACTACAAGTTTAAACTTTAAAAATATCACAACGGGACATAGTGTATAAACTTCCAACAGTATCAGGCGTCAAATCTATGTCGCTGCCAGGCTTTCAATTCTGTACGCTTTGGTGCCAAGTGTGATCAAAGGCAACAGGTATACTTATAGTGAGGGTTTGGGGGAGGGGGCATAGAGAATATTTACCTTTGTGAAGTGGAACTGTAGAGGTTCATCAGTAGAAAGGGCAACATTGCAAATAGGACAGATATATTGGAGGTGAGGGTGGAAGTATATTTTGGAGGTAAGGTTGGAAGTATATTTACCTTTGTGAAGTGGAACTGTAGAGGATCATCTGTGGAAAGGGCAACATTGCAAATAGGACAGATATATTGGAGGTGAGGGTGGAAGTATATTTTGGAGGTAAGGTTGGAAGAATATTTACCTTTGTGAAGTGGAACTGTAGAGGATCATCTGTGGAAAGGGCAACATTGCAAATAGGACAGATATATTGGAGGTGAGGGTGGAAGTATATTTTGGAGGTAAGGTTGGAAGTATATTTACCTTTGTGAAGTGGAACTGTAAAGGATCATCTGTGGAAAGGGCAACATTGCAAATAGGACAGATATATTGGAGGTGAGGGTGGAAGTATATTTTGGAGGTAAGGTTGGAAGTATATTTACCTTTGTGAAGTGGAACTGTAAAGGATCATCTGTGGAAAGGGCAACATTGCAAATAGGACAGATATATTGGAGGTGAGGGTGGAAGTATATTTTGGAGGTAAGGTTGGAAGTATATTTACCTTTGTGAAGTGGAACTGTAGAGGATCATCTGTGGAAAGGGCAACATTGCAAATAGGACAGATATATTGGAGGTGAGGGTGGAAGTATATTTTGGAGGTAAGGTTGGAAGAATATTTACCTTTGTGAAGTGGAACTGTAGAGGATCATCTGTGGAAAGGGCAACATTGCAAATAGGACAGATATATTGGAGGTGAGGGTGGAAGTATATTTTGGAGGTAAGGTTGGAAGTATATTTACCTTTGTGAAGTGGAACTGTAGAGGATCATCTGTGGAAAGGGCAACATTGCAAATAGGACAGATATATTGGAGGTGAGGGTGGAAGTATATTTTGGAGGTAAGGTTGGAAGAATATTTACCTTTGTGAAGTGGAACTGTAGAGGATCATCTGTGGAAAGGGCAACATTGCAAATAGGACAGATATATTGGAGGTGAGGGTGGAAGTATATTTTGGAGGTAAGGTTGGAAGAATATTTACCTTTGTGAAGTGGAACTGTAGAGGATCATCTGTGGAAAGGGCAACATTGCAAATAGGACAGATATATTGGAGGTGAGGGTGGAAGTATATTTTGGAGGTAAGGTTGGAAGAATATTTACCTTTGTGAAGTGGAACTGTAGAGGATCATCAGTAGAAAGGGCAACATAGCAAATAGGACAGATATATTGGAGGTGAGGGTGGAAGTATATTTTGGAGGTAAGGTTGGAAGAATATTTACCTTTGTGAAGTGGAACTGTAGAGGATCATCAGTAGAAAGGGCAACATTGCAAATAGGACAGATATATTGGAGGTGAGGGTGGAAGTATATTTTGGAGGTAAGGTCGGAAGAATATTTACCTTTGTGAAGTGGAACTGTGGAGGATCATCAGTAGAAAGGGCAACATTGCAAATAGGACAGATATATTGGAGGTGAGGGTGGAAGTATATTTTGGAGGTAAGATTGGAAGAATATTAACCTTTGTGAAGTGGAACTGTAGAGGATCATCAGTAGAAAGGGCAACATTGCAAATAGGACAGATATATTGGAGGTGAGGGTGGAAGTATATTTTGGAGGTAAGGTCGGAAGAATATTTACCTTTGTGAAGTGGAACTGTAGAGGATCATCTGTGGAGAGGGAGACGTTGAGACCGCGGGCAAAGTACTCTGGGAGGGGGTTGCGGTGGTAGTTAAGGAAAAGAGAGTTGTTGCTGAGGGGAGACATGGCGATGCCGATCTGGGCCAAGTAGTATAAGTATTGTAGAACAGGAACCTGTAGAGAAAAAAGGACATATTTATAATAATTGAGAGATCAGATAATTAAACCAGGAAGAATGTAAGGAAATGTTTTATTGTTAATAAGGTGAAACGAAAAATATGATGTATTTTTTATATGTACGCATATGCATAATATACAACATGTTACAGTTATTACTCGCCAATGTAAGATACTGCTGTGTAATATTTATACAGCGTTAATACACTAGTGTAATATCGCTGCACGTATGATGTCATAATATTGTGTTGTTGAGACATCACAATGTTGGCACTGCCGTCACAATAGCGGCCAAGTCTCAAAAATTTTGCATTCAGTACACTTTCGGCAATCATGCTTGATTACTTAGGGTCCAGCAATAAACAGAATACTAAACTTCCTTCAATTTAAT
The DNA here is from genome assembly GCA_921293015.1 of Phorcus lineatus. Classification (NCBI taxonomy): domain Eukaryota; kingdom Metazoa; phylum Mollusca; class Gastropoda; order Trochida; family Trochidae; genus Phorcus; species Phorcus lineatus. The sequence continues at coordinate 13,800,630 of OV121098.1, read as the reverse complement.
ACTATCTTTATTAAACTCGTAAATGATTAGGTATCTAACTCGCTTTCACTTGTTTTATACTTAATCATTAACTCATTTACTAGAAATAGTATTAAATGGTAGATCGACTAGTATCCTCTATATATTAGGCCATTTTCAGGATATGTGATTAAATAAAAGTGCATTGTGACTGTTTTCAAACCAATTTATTACTTTGTTAATTTTGAATTCTCTGACCCAAGCATGAAGTGGGGGTATGTGAGCTCCCCTTTCATCGACAGCCAAATGGCAAAGGAAGCTTAAATGTTAAGAGTAACATTTTTACTCAAATTGGTAACTTTTGTTTTGACCCCCTTTCAAATATATCAAGTGTCATTCCTTTGTGTGACTTTTGAGGATGAAACCAATAAAGAAATTTGTTTTGTGGTTTCAGTGAAACTTGACTATCACGGTCCCATCAAGGAAGTTAAATCGTCTTGAACATATCCCCTATACTATACATGATAGCGACACCATGGAAGCATTAAAGGAAAAAAAACCAATGATTATCATTATGAACTGTCATCTAAAATGCTAAGTAATTTTTTTGCAGATTTTGGTTAAAATTATATATCGTATATGACCATGTATAAGCCCCTCTCTTTGACCCCTGATTTCTGGTATCAAATTCTCGGCTTATACCCGGTCATATACAGTACATTTATAAATAATAAATAAAAAATTGACAAGAGTACAAAACACGTAACAAATAACAGTAAACTCCGACTAGTCTGATAAAGGGGTCGAACATGTAACTACAAAATTCCTCCCCTGTTGGCTAACTTCAATATTCAAACAACAGGGGAGAAATTTTGTAGTTACATGTTTCTTTATTGGTTTCCTCCTCAAAAGTCACACAAAGCGAACACTTAATGTGCATCAAGTTTGGGGTAGATATCCTGTAAAGTTTCAGAGATATGCTGCAGACAAAAGATGGACAGAAAAAATCGTTGCTATTTCTATGTATCATACATAGGGGTATTATAACTCATATTAAAGGACTTGACTACAGTACCTTTCTGAGGACCAGACCATGAGCAATGCTCTCTGCAAACATAAATCCCGCCAGGAGATGTGTAACGTTGCCGGCCTCTCCACAGTGGGGGCGTAACACAAAGGTGGAGAAACCTCGCTCTCTGAAGAAGAAAATACATAAAAATGAAAATTTCACAATTAATTATCCCCCAAAATTATTTGAATAGTTGCTTTAACCAAATTGATTGCTTCTCAATTTTTATCATGTTTACTATCTGTTTGATGGTCTTAATTTTAACTAACCAGCTGAAAACTGGCAGACATCATACATTCACTTCCAACAGAGGTAGATCCGTCGCTCATTTCAATACAACCTCTGTTATAAGCCATGCCAATCTTATCCTTCCAAGAGGTTCCCTAGCGGCAAAATATTGCAACAATAATTATCTTTCAATATTTCAGCCTATGAAAATACTCCATGTATCGGTAACATATTTTTAGTCACACAGGCCTATTGCAATGAAATAAGGCATATTTGTTCTGTAACAAACACTCAAAATGCCAAGTGGATATGCAAATAAAGTTAAGCTTTCTTAAAGGGGCACAGAATATGTTGTTTGGCTATAATATGTCAAACTTCATTTATAGTGTTATTTCAATTCAAAAGTAGTGGTTGTTTTGAAAATCAGCATCTTAATTGGTTCTCATTAGTTCAGTATTGTGACAATAAACAGGATAATGTTGAGACTTGTGATAAAAAAACGGACAATGGCGAGCGTCAATAACGCAAACATAATTTTGTAATCTTATTCACAGCAGACACAACGACAAATGGAGATTGGTAACTCTAAGTAGGTCACTAAACTCTTTTATATATATACTGATATTCATGTGAATTGGATGTAGAAAATTGACAACTTATCATTTATATGGTCATCTTTCAATAATGCTTGAAAATAAGAAACTTTCATGGGTCATTCTAAAAAAATGGAGCATTTATGCTAACAAAGAATTATTTTTACAGTTTGATGATTTTTTTACCCCATTTGTGATTTCTCCAGGTGTATCTCTCATATTTGTAAAGTGTAGAACAACAAACTCTTTAATCTCTTCAATATTGGTGTTTTTAATTTCTATAAAAACATGATATTATGCACGTTACGTAACTAACAATGGTCATAGGTCACTATTTACATCTATAGATATAATACCCTACATGAAAAAAAGGCAGATGTTATGGGTGAAGTCTTAAAAGATTTACTCATTAATGCAAAAAAAAAGTATTTCATTAATGTTTAGTAGGTTCTTATCAAAATATATGAAAAAGAACATGTTAACACAGATTTGTGTCAGTGATGTTACCATGTACAATTTTCATGAATCCAAGAGTTGTCTCTCTATGATGAAGAGGAAATAATGATGTCTCCTTTTCAAGCACTTCTTGTGCTAAATGATGCATGTGGACTTAGTTGTGTCAACATGAAATTGAGCTCAGCAGATATAGAGAAGGTGAGTACACTTAATGAGTATGACTTTTTACTGTCAGTGATGTTACCAAGGTTACCATAATGTATTTCATTCTTTTAACACTTTGGTCAAAGCTGTAAGTTGCCTTCATGAATCTCCATCACTTGCTTCTCTCTCCTGCTGTTTTGGGAGTAATCATTGTTCATACTGACCCCTTCACTTGAAATTTGTCAGTGATGTTACCGTCAGTGATGTTACCATTAAAAAAGTAACATCACTGACAAAAAAAAGTAACATCACTGATAACTCATAAATCATGATATAATATGTTTGATTGAAACACATCATTCATCATTATTACTATGTTTTACTCTGTGATATATGTAAAAGTTTGATATACAATACAACAAAGAAGTGTAAGGTAAATCTTAAAAGGTACATGGTGTTTTATTATTTATGGTAACATCACTGACATAGAAAAGTAACATCACTGATACATCATAAGTTTTGATACGATATGTTTGATTGAATCATATTATTCATCATATTTATTATGATTTTACACAGTAATTTTTTTATGTTTGTGAAATTTATTAAAACAAAGAAGTATCATGTAAATTTTAATAAGGTATCAGGCTTTATATTACTTGAGGTAACATCACTGACTTATATGTCAAATCCCTGATAAATAAAGACATTAATTTTCAAACTGAACAAACATACTTTGATTTGCAAATGGTAAAATGAATATTATTTTTAACTTGTTTGATAGTATTAATATTGCTAATACTTTAATACTCAAGCAAAGAATTTGCAATTGACAAGGATGAGGCAAATTATATCTAATGTAATAACATACAATATGATAGGTATGTCCAATGTATACAAATTCATTTTTATCATCAGCAGGGCACTCATTGGAGCAAAAAAACAGGAAAGATGTGGACAAGAGAGAGAAAACAACCCTGAAAAGTGCCAAGATTTTCTTTAATGTCATCGTTCATGTTAGTCATTTTACCTGTGGTGTCAGTGATGTTACCAATCATTGTTGATGTATGGTATTTTTATTTTCAGAGATTCCATCAATTAACACTATTCAATTTGGCATTTACATGGTCTAATAAATGATGACACCAGTGCCTTACCCATAAAATACTACACCTCTGAAAAAAAACAATTTATATTATTCATTGTCAGTGATGTTACCTTTTCAGTCAGTGATGTTACCATTTGTTAGAGAAAATGTTGATCTGATCAAAAAAATGCCCTGTGTAGGTACATTATTTAACAACAGACTATGTCAACTTTACCATTGTATAATAAATAGTGAAGCTGGTTATTCATCTTTGACAGAAATACTTATTTATTTGTTTTTTCTTTGGTAATGTCATATCATTGATTTTGCCTTTACTGTCAGTGATGTTACCAATAATATTTGATGTATGAAATTATTATTAAAAACCCATAAAAAGTGAATCAACTAACACTAGGCAATTTGGTATTTTAAATAATTAATGAAAGAATACATCAGTAAGTATCTATGACAGTCTTGCACTCTTTAGAAATCTTTTTATGAAATTTCTTGTCAGTGATGTTACCTTTATGTCAGTGCTGTTACCATTTGTAAGACAGAAATTTGTTTCCAGCGGAAAATATCAATTTATATGAATATTTTAAGTTAAACCTGTCTTGCATTTTACAATAGATAAATAATGAGTTAAACAATATTTCATATTTGGCAGTACAGATGACGTTATTAAGCTTTTATCCAACATGATGTCAGTGATGTTACCCTCCTTGTCAGTGATGTTACAACTAACAAAGTCTTTTATTTCCAGAGAAATAATAGCCAGAAACGCAATCCACCTGTTACTGTATTACCAGTTAACCTTTCTCAAAATTATAAAGTTAATTCAGCATTTTTTAATTGCATTTGGACTTTGTACACATATATTTGTATCTCATTACCTTGTCAGTTTCACATTTCACAAGTAAAATCATGAAAAACTAAATTTGATGATAAGTTTTTATAGATTTTCTTCAGACAACCTCAAGTATGTCATAGATACTAGGCTCAAGTAAATTTATTAACAAAAATAATTTATTAGTTATCAAGAAAGGCTAAAAAATATTTCGGTAACATCACTGACATATATCCTCAAGTCATCATGTTAACAAGTAAATATTCATATAACCAGACATGTTTAAGATTGCATAATCTGGATTTTTATTTTCAGGGATTACCTTGTTCAAACTGTTCAAATAAATTTGAAATTGAAAAGGATTTTTTTTTTTTTATGACATCCACCAAATGACTCCATTTTTTGAGAATGACCCTCATACTTTGGCAATTTAAAGATAAAAATGTAACTTTAGAAAGGTGATTTAAGCTTAACTCAGGTCTGATGATATTTTGGCTCTCCCCCTATGTCATAATTGTGATAAAAATAGCAACCTCCAGTAGTAGTTAAGTTGCAAGGGGTAAATAGCACAATTTGAAGAAATTCAGCAAGCCTTAATAATTTAGCAATGGATTTTGACCAGCAGAGTTGCCCCTTCATGGGGAAGGTGGCATCAGGGTACACGAGTAATTTCTAATTGACCTTGAAAGTGTGGCTACAGGGCTGGCATAGACAATATGAGTTTATTTAGCAAGGCTTCATTTAATTGGCCTTTAAAGTATGGCTACAGAACTGGCACAGACAATTTGAATATATTTAGCAAGGCTTCATCTAATTGGCCTTTAACGTGTGGCTACAGAACTGGCACAGACAATTTGAGTATATTTAGCAAGGCTTCATTTAATTGGCCTTTAAAGTATGGCTACAGAACTGGCACAGACAATTTGAATATATTTAGCAAGGCTTCATCTAATTGGCCTTTAACGTGTGGCTACAGAACTGGCACAGACAATTTGAGTATATTTAGCAAGGCTTCATCTAATTGGCCTTTAACGTGTGGCTACAGAACTGGCACAGACAATTTGAGTATATTTAGCAAGGCTTCATCTGATTGGCCTTTAAAGTATGGCTACAGAACTGGCACAGACAATTTGAGTATATTTAGCAAGGCTTCATCTAATTGGCCTCTAAAGTATGGCTACAGAACTGGCACAGACAATTTGAGTATATTTAGCAAGGCTTCATCTAATTGGCCTTTAAAGTATGGCTACATGTACAGAACTGGCACAGACAATTTGAGTATATTTAGCTAGGCTTCATCTAATTGGCCTTTAAAGTATGGCTACAGAACTGGCACAGACAATTTGAGTATATTTAGCAAGGCTTCATCTAGCTAAGGAGCGAGTTATTGTTTAACGCTGCTTGGGCAATATTACAACCATTAGTGGTATGATCTAGCTAAGGAGTTCAACTTGCAGAGTAAACGTTATAGAGGAGTTGGCATGAGGTTATAAAAAAGATTTGTTACCCACCTCCTGAACATGTTGAGGACGGTGATATTGGCGTACATGTAGAAAATGTAGTAGCTGTAGGGTGGATTCTCGTCGGCGATCCAGTGCTGGGGAGCCGGAGTGTCCTTGTCGAAGATGATGTGTTCGGACTTGGACTCGTCATCCACCGAGTCAAAACCAGTCACCTAGTAGTGTGTGATTGGAAGAAAGGAATGATAGAGATAAGTACACACAAGATTAATACTAGAGAAGGATTGATGTGTGGAGCTATCTCTACGAGGAGCAGAAATTTTTGATACATGGCAAACAAATAAACTTCAGATATGAATCGGCGCTACGAGTGTGAAAGAAAATGCCAACAATGTTTCTGTTATCCGATAACGTTCAGTCACAGTCTGGTGAAAACATTGACTATGTTTTTTCAAAAGACTGTTGGACACGACGTCTGATAAAAAAATCAAGTTTTCAACTTAAATAATTTCACTAAATAAATGTGTGTTTTTACTGGCATTTTTCACAGCCAGTCATCTTGTCCGACAGCTTTACAAGACTACCAGATCTTTCATTTTTTCCCCCCGATTCATTAAATCTGATCAATGATCCATATGCCGTAGGGCACTATTTTTCCTTCCAAAGATTGAAACATTTGTGAACTGTCTACAGAAATTCATACTATTTTTTAAATCAATTCCAATTTGAACACATTTCAACTTTCAATGGAAATGAAGAAGCAACAAATCTTTTGACCTACTTGAATAATCTTGAGGGTGTCAAAATATATTATTACTCAAACCAAACATCAGTAGTCATAGAGGAAATGATAAAGTATCAAGCAAAAACTACTGGCAGCCATCTTTTTTAATACCTTGTAATCAAATTATTTTCATGAGATCCTTTATTCATCTAAAAAAGCATGCTACTTCTCTTTTTACAAGTTGACAGCAAAAACAAAGTGGCTAAACTCACATATTGCAGGAAGGCATGCAGTTCAGGATGTGTCTTCGGATCGTTTGTGACTTCAAACAGGGGGAGGAAAACATTCTCGAGAATTTCTGAAAAGTTTTTCACGAGCTTGTTGCTGTGGTAAACATCACTGAAAGAAAGGAAAAACAATAGAAAAATTACATATTAAGTATACATATAAAGTTTGTTGACTTGTTGACCATTTGTACCTCTATCTTTATGTGTTACTTTCTCTTATTTGTAATTTATGATGTTGTTAATAAACACAGAAGTTAAGTGTCTGCTTGAGGCAATTATGTCAACATCACCACAAGTGTGACCAGTCAAGAGAGACAGGGCAATATTATGTGGCGGAACATGATTGACTAATAACAGTTCTACCAGTTGAAAAGATGACATTTGTTTTTAAAGTGGTTAAAGGACTATTTTTCTAATATTTTTTAACAAATGAATTATTGATTTGTATATCAACTGATTTTGTATTCTGTTCTGTTATGTTTACCCCCCTGAGATTATTAGGGCTTTAGAGTAATATGAGATAATGAGTGAGTGAGTTTGGAATTAATGTGTTTTCAACAATATTTCAGTTATTTTTTTCACATGGACAAAAATCATCCAAAAGAGAAAGCACACATAAAAAAGTATCGATTAGGGAACAGGCGACCAGAAATGCATAAGGTGAGAAAAACATCGGGTTTTTGAATGACTCAAATCCGTTGATATGTCAAGTTTCATTGCTCTTATCAAAAGAATATAAGCTCAAGATGGCATAGCTCTGGGTTTCTGAAGTACGCAAACCACCACATAAAACAATACCTTGAATGATTATCTCTATGTATTTGAACTAAAGTATTACCACTTTACCCTGAAACTGAACAGGGTATCGACTGAAGATAAATTTTATATTTGAATGTGAAAGTAAATTGAAGATTACTGGCGATTTCTTGATGGATAGGAGATGACATATGCATTGAAATATCAAGAATTAACAATAAACCTTGTGAATACATACTAGAGTCTGGGAATCTGTACCAGCCAAACCACATTAGGGGAGTGAACTCTGTACTTGACTGCCCACTTTGCCAGTTTGTCCCATTCATCTCGACTGCGCCCATAGATTGAGAGTCGATATTCTGCGTTCTGATACTTGCTTTCTTCTAGATCACTCATCACTTCCTGTAGGAAAACAACATATCTTGATTAGATACGAGAGAGCTATCCGCTATATACAAAGGGGACGCAGAGTTACTTTTGGCAATACATGGATAATCTTGAAATCAGTAATACAAGATATTTCATAAAATTGTTCGTAGATACATGGCTCACACAACCCTGTAATCTGCTATCTAAAAAGAGATAGAAGTCAGTGAAAAATTATTGGCTTTCGTACTTGATTAAGAAAATGAAATTTAATTCAACTCAAAGTCATAGTTTCTAAGAAAAATACTTTTAAAGTTGACTTGATTATTGTTAAAGAGTCTTAGCGGCCATTTAAGGGAAACACAAATTATCGTTTAGGATTGCGCACTTGCTTAAAAAAGATATTTCAAGTATACTATATATATGCAGATAGTATACGCATTGCTTGAGTTGAGGTTTTGCGTACATTGACAAATGTCCAAACCCTTCTTCTTGTGGTACCTTTAATGGAAACCAATCACTAATAATAATGATAAATATAGTCGCAAAGCGACGACAATGACAGGATTCAGCGAAATATGAGCACCCGTGGCTCTTGGGGGCAAACTAAGTGCTTTTCCAAGTTAAGATAGCGTTTTGAAGACATTTTTAGTACACTGCAGTTGATTTAGCCGTATTCTGAAGCAAAGTGACGTTTTGTATACGTTTTCAGTACGTAGCGAGACATAGGAGCGAAAGTGAGGTTTGCTCGATGTACACGGCCTGCTGCCAGTTGAGGCAAGAAAGCAACATCATCAAAATGTAAGGGGTATCTGCAGGGGAGGCAGTATAGGTTTGAAAGTTGAAAAAGGGCTAGTGTTTTCCTTTGGCGAGATCAAGTGGTTTGCCGACACTGGAATATAGTTCCTGAATGCTGGTACATAGGTTGAGGATCTTTATATATATAAATAATCAAGACTATGTCAGTCAGTCAGCTCAGATCAGTCAGGCAGGCTTTTTTGCTTGCTTCTCTGCCTGTCTGATCAGAATTTGACAGTGCTTGACGCACTTGTGTGCATTTGGTCATCTCGCACATGTTGACCATACGTGCAGTCGTACGGACTTTTGCTACAAAGAGCGATTTTGTCCTTCTGTAGACTGTCGATTACGTGCTTGTTTATAAGACATCAAAGAGTATTTCTCTCAAACTTTGCCCCATGTCGCATATCTTGACAGTTTTCCTTCAACTTTTCAAATTAGCCCTTGCTAACGCACCTAACGAATCTCGATACAAGAGCAATGTAGAGTATTTCTGTCAACATTACCCCTTTCACACATACAAGAGCGCATGTACCTGCATTTGGACATGTCACACGTCTTGACCGTTCCTCAATATTGATGTTTTCCTTCAATTTTTTGCAATTTAACCCTTGCTAACGCACTTAATTGACATATAGTATGATGCAAACTTTGACTCTCTCTTGTGAACTGAAATGACTGTTCGCGATCGATTTTATGCTTGATTCTTAAAGACCTTGTTCACGTCAAACTGTCATGCAAAATTCATGAAATTCGACGGGTAGGTTTTTGAGTTATCTGCCCTTGAATATGCTAAAACGAGCAAAGTCGTCCGACTTTGAAGGCTTGCTGAGGAATAAATATTTGACTTTCATCAAAATCTGAATCACCCTGAAATTCCCAATGGCTCAGCTACATTCTTGGAGATTTTCAGCTCTTAGATGCAAGTATCTTCAGAGGAGTTACATTTCAAAGATGCATGGGGTCCGGAAATTTCAAAAAGTCATAAAAAGCAATATAGCGGCGAAAGTATTCATGCTACGAATTCGCCATGATTTACTTTTTTGCTTGAAATGTTATTGCGCATCGTTTAAAAAAAGTTTCAAGTCTCTAAGTGCATTTTGAAAAAATTTCCAATGTTAATTTTGAAAAGTTTGAGTGGTACTGAGCCTTTAATGCAATGTCCGAATTGGCTGAAAAGCTTCGTGTCGCGAGGTCTTTGTAAGGGCTATTAGATTGTAAAGTTTGGTTGTAATTGAGTCGCTAGTTTTGGCTGAATTTTGTACACAAGAATCGTGGAATAATAATAATAATAAAATATAGTCGCAAGCGACGACAAAAGGATTCAGCGCATAAAAAACACATTCAGTACAAACATAGTGATGTTAGCCAGCTTCACTGAAATTTTCATGAAGATTGGAGCATGCATTAATCTACAGCAGCAAGTTTCATCTGACATTATCTCCAAAGCATACTCCGGTTTTTGCAAAGAAGTGGTGAGAAAAAAATATTGGACTGACATTAAAATCTGAATCACCCTGAAATTCCCAATGTCTCAGCTACATCATTGGAGAGTTTCAGCTCTTAGATGCAAGTATCTTCAGAGAAGAAGATTTTTAAAGACGCATCTCCAAAAGTCAATAAAAGCAATATGGCGGCCAAACTCTGCATGCTAAGAATTTGCCATGATTTACTTTTTTGCTCCAAATGTTATTGCTGTTCGTTTAAAACAAGTTGCAAGTCTCTAAGTGCATTTTGAAAAAATTTCCAATGTTAATTTTTCGAACTTTGGATCGTACTGTCCCTTTAACGCTTAATCCGATGAAGCCCAAAAGCTTATTGTGGCGTCGTCTCATAAAGTTCTATCACACTGGTAAGTTTGGCTGTAATAGTTTTAGCGGTTTGGTCTGAATCGTGTCCACAAGAATTGGGGAATAATGACGAGCGATTTTTGGAACAGATAAGTTCATAATGCGAAAAAACTATAATACTTATGAATTCTTCATGATTGACTTTTTTCTTTGTATTTATCTAACGCTTCATTCAAATCAAGTTGCAAGTCTCTAAGTGCATTTTAAAAAATTAGCCCATGTTAATTTTTTGTAAACATATTTTTGCTGTTTTTGATCGATTATCGTGAACGAAAATGACTGTTCGCGATCAATGTTTTAACAGTTTCCTAAAGTTCACAAACTGGTCTTACATTCCTGAGAAAATGGTGCAAATGTGAGTGTAACTTTTTGAGTTATCTCCCTTTGAACATGCTTACATGAGCTACGTCGCCTGACTTTGTAGGGTTGCTGAGAAAAAAATATTTGACTTTCATCAAAATCTGAATCACCCTGATATTCCCAATGTCTCAGCTACATTATTGGAGAATTTCAGCTCTTAGATGTAAGTATCTTCAGAGAAGAAGATTTTTAAAGATGCACGGGGTCTGGAAATTTCAAGTAGTAAAATTAAAGCAATATGGCGGTGAAACTATACATGCTAGGAATTGGCCATGATTTACTTTTTTGCTCCAAATGTAATTGCCTATCGTTTAAAACAAGTTGCAAGTCTCTAAGTGCAATTTGAAAATTTTTCCCATGTTAATTTTTCGCACTTTGAGTGGCACTGTGCCTTTAACGCTTAATCCGATTAAGCCCAAAAGCTTATTGCAGGATCTCCTCATGAAGCTCTATAAGGCTGCTAAGTTTGACTGGAATTGCTTTAGCCGTTTGGGCTGAATCGAGACCACAAAAATCGTGGAATAAAAATAATAATAATAATAATAAAACACGCCAATAACAATAAGGATTCAGCAAAATTTGCTGAATCCTTAAAAACACGCCAATAACAATAAGGATTCAGCATTTCTGCTGAATCCTTAAATATAGTCGCAAAGCGACGACAATGACAGGATTCAGCGAAATATGAGCACCCGTGGCTCTTGGGGGCAAACTAAGTGCTTTTCCAAGTTAAGATAGCGTTTTGAAGACATTTTTAGTACACTGCAGTTGATTTAGCCGTATTCTGAAGCAAAGTGACGTTTTGTATACGTTTTCAGTACGTAGCGAGACATAGGAGCGAAAGTGAGGTTTGCTCGATGTACACGGCCTGCTGCCAGTTGAGGCAAGAAAGCAACATCATCAAAATGTAAGGGGTATCTGCAGGGGAGGCAGTATAGGTTTGAAAGTTGAAAAAGGGCTAGTGTTTTCCTTTGGCGAGATCAAGTGGTTTGCCGACACTGGAATATAGTTCCTGAATGCTGGTACATAGGTTGAGGATCTTTATATATATAAATAATCAAGACTATGTCAGTCAGTCAGCTCAGATCAGTCAGGCAGGCTTTTTTGCTTGCTTCTCTGCCTGTCTGATCAGAATTTGACAGTGCTTGACGCACTTGTGTGCATTTGGTCATCTCGCACATGTTGACCATACGTGCAGTCGTACGGACTTTTGCTACAAAGAGCGATTTTGTCCTTCTGTAGACTGTCGATTACGTGCTTGTTTATAAGACATCAAAGAGTATTTCTCTCAAACTTTGCCCCATGTCGCATATCTTGACAGTTTTCCTTCAACTTTTCAAATTAGCCCTTGCTAACGCACCTAACGAATCTCGATACAAGAGCAATGTAGAGTATTTCTGTCAACATTACCCCTTTCACACATACAAGAGCGCATGTACCTGCATTTGGACATGTCACACGTCTTGACCGTTCCTCAATATTGATGTTTTCCTTCAATTTTTTGCAATTTAACCCTTGCTAACGCACTTAATTGACATATAGTATGATGCAAACTTTGACTCTCTCTTGTGAACTGAAATGACTGTTCGCGATCGATTTTATGCTTGATTCTTAAAGACCTTGTTCACGTCAAACTGTCATGCAAAATTCATGAAATTCGACGGGTAGGTTTTTGAGTTATCTGCCCTTGAATATGCTAAAACGAGCAAAGTCGCCCGACTTTGAAGGCTTGCTGAGGAATAAATATTTGACTTTCATCAAAATCTGAATCACCCTGAAATTCCCAATGGCTCAGCTACATTCTTGGAGATTTTCAGCTCTTAGATGCAAGTATCTTCAGAGGAGTTACATTTCAAAGATGCATGGGGTCCGGAAATTTCAAAAAGTCATAAAAAGCAATATAGCGGCGAAAGTATTCATGCTACGAATTCGCCATGATTTACTTTTTTGCTTGAAATGTTATTGCGCATCGTTTAAAAAATGTTTCAAGTCTCTAAGTGCATTTTGAAAAAATTTCCAATGTTAATTTTGAAAAGTTTGAGTGGTACTGAGCCTTTAATGCAATGTCCGAATTGGCTGAAAAGCTTCGTGTCGCGAGGTCTTTGTAAGGGCTATTAGATTGTAAAGTTTGGTTGTAATTGAGTCGCTAGTTTTGGCTGAATTTTGTACACAAGAATCGTGGAATAATAATAATAATAAAAAACACGCCAATAACAATAAGGATTCAGCATTTCTGCTGAATCCTTAAATATAGTCGCAAAGCGACGACAATGACAGGATTCAGCGAAATATGAGCACCCGTGGCTCTTGGGGGCAAACTAAGTGCTTTTCCAAGTTAAGATAGCGTTTTGAAGACATTTTTAGTACACTGCAGTTGATTTAGCCGTATTCTGAAGCAAAGTGACGTTTTGTATACGTTTTCAGTACGTAGCGAGACATAGGAGCGAAAGTGAGGTTTGCTCGATGTACACGGCCTGCTGCCAGTTGAGGCAAGAAAGCAACATCATCAAAATGTAAGGGGTATCTGCAGGGGAGGCAGTATAGGTTTGAAAGTTGAAAAAGGGCTAGTGTTTTCCTTTGGCGAGATCAAGTGGTTTGCCGACACTGGAATATAGTTCCTGAATGCTGGTACATAGGTTGAGGATCTTTATATATATAAATAATCAAGACTATGTCAGTCAGTCAGCTCAGATCAGTCAGGCAGGCTTTTTTGCTTGCTTCTCTGCCTGTCTGATCAGAATTTGACAGTGCTTGACGCACTTGTGTGCATTTGGTCATCTCGCACATGTTGACCATACGTGCAGTCGTACGGACTTTTGCTACAAAGAGCGATTTTGTCCTTCTGTAGACTGTCGATTACGTGCTTGTTTATAAGACATCAAAGAGTATTTCTCTCAAACTTTGCCCCATGTCGCATATCTTGACAGTTTTCCTTCAACTTTTCAAATTAGCCCTTGCTAACGCACCTAACGAATCTCGATACAAGAGCAATGTAGAGTATTTCTGTCAACATTACCCCTTTCACACATACAAGAGCGCATGTACCTGCATTTGGACATGTCACACGTCTTGACCGTTCCTCAATATTGATGTTTTCCTTCAATTTTTTGCAATTTAACCCTTGCTAACGCACTTAATTGACATATAGTATGATGCAAACTTTGACTCTCTCTTGTGAACTGAAATGACTGTTCGCGATCGATTTTATGCTTGATTCTTAAAGACCTTGTTCACGTCAAACTGTCATGCAAAATTCATGAAATTCGACGGGTAGGTTTTTGAGTTATCTGCCCTTGAATATGCTAAAACGAGCAAAGTCGCCCGACTTTGAAGGCTTGCTGAGGAATAAATATTTGACTTTCATCAAAATCTGAATCACCCTGAAATTCCCAATGGCTCAGCTACATTCTTGGAGATTTTCAGCTCTTAGATGCAAGTATCTTCAGAGGAGTTACATTTCAAAGATGCATGGGGTCCGGAAATTTCAAAAAGTCATAAAAAGCAATATAGCGGCGAAAGTATTCATGCTACGAATTCGCCATGATTTACTTTTTTGCTTGAAATGTTATTGCGCATCGTTTAAAAAAAGTTTCAAGTCTCTAAGTGCATTTTGAAAAAATTTCCAATGTTAATTTTGAAAAGTTTGAGTGGTACTGAGCCTTTAATGCAATGTCCGAATTGGCTGAAAAGCTTCGTGTCGCGAGGTCTTTGTAAGGGCTATTAGATTGTAAAGTTTGGTTGTAATTGAGTCGCTAGTTTTGGCTGAATTTTGTACACAAGAATCGTGGAATAATAATAATAATAAAAAACACGCCAATAACAATAAGGATTCAGCATTTCTGCTGAATCCTTAATAATCATAAGGACTCCTTATTTTCTCAAGTACAAGTAAATTTGGAAATTCTTTTTATGCAAGTGCACTAAATAATAAGATATCAATGGACAAACCTTTAACACATGTGCAAAATATTTGCCGCCAATGAAGTTGTCTGTTTTGATAAATATTTCTCGCAGCCTGCTCTCACCAATTGGGTTGTATTTGGCATTGAACTTGTCAAATCTGTGGAATGTGTTTCTGTCCTGAAGTAATAAATAACATGATATTGATTTTTCAAGTTGATGACACAATGAATCCATAAAAGTTAATAAGCTCAAAGAGTCACAAACTTATTAAATAAATTCCTAATTTTCATTACACATAAGACAATGTAGATGTGCAAGTCACTGAATGAAAATCCTTTCCTGACAAAACTTGACCTGATTGTACATTTTACACTTAAGCCCGCCCAAAAGACAAAATAATGAAATGCCATAAAGATGTTAATGAACTGAAAACTCTAGAGAGGGTCATGGTTAACAAAATTGGTTGTCAAATCTCAATTTCTGACCAGATGGAAGGACAGAGTGACATTCAAGTGAATTTCTTTCTGAATTGACTAACTGTATTTTTGGATCTTTATGAATATTGTATTACTACTTACAGCATGTACATCCAACATATCCACGCTCAGATCATATGTTGTTAAGTTGAGAGATTTGAACACCTGCAAAAGAAAACAAATCGTGGGAAAAACTGCTCAGTGCTGTATATTTGTCTAATAGGAACATTTAATCGGTACCAGGTTTTCTTTGTTAGGACCAGACAGACAGTCTCTTTATTGGACTCGAGGAACCCAAAAGGAGGCAATTGTTACTTATTTGAACACATTTCAAACTGGTTGTCAATGCATGATGTTTAATAATTAAATCAGGCAAAGACATCAATGGCAAAATATACTGTGCATGACTATATGTAAGTGACATGTATGTGTATTATATCTGGGCTAAAAAACAAGTACATGAACTTTTGAGCAAAGATAAACAAAATTTTGCACACTCGTGTCTGAGTCAAGTCTGACACCTGAAGTCAATGTTTTGGATCTTTTGAAGCCCTAATAGGTACATGGGGAAATAAATATTTGTTTTGGCACCCTTTGGGTCCAAACCATTAAGTTCAAATAGGTTTAAGGGAGCAATAGTATAATTGAGAAAATTTGAGAGTAATAGCAGATAATAGCTAAGACTAAATAATAATACAAATATCAAAATAATTATCGCAGTCTTTTATCAACTCAAAGAGAGTATTCTGAAAGCATTTCAATGGATGCAAAACAAAAGAAAAATTTTAATCCTTAACAAAGGTATAGAGTTTGAAAGCAAAGATCAAATGATCATCTCTCAATTTCTCAAAGATGATAATCTTTGTCTGTCTGATAACTACTGAAAACAACAAAGCATAGTCTGTCAGCTTCTTAAGTCACTCATGTTTATGAACTATAGATCATACATACGGTATTTGTAAACATATCTCACAGGAAGTAGATTTTTTCAGTCTTTTTCTATCAATGCCAAGGGGCAAATGAAAATATATTGTAAGATGAAAACAAATAGAAAAACCTACCAGAAGGTACAAGGTTTGGTCTATTGGACAAGCCATTTCCATACATGCCTTTGATAATTTTTCTACAATATCCGTACCTCCGAGAGCGTCATCTGTTTGCCATTCTTGTCTTTGCACACGACCTCCTCCGATTGAGTCTTCACCTTCTTCTTGATGAAGCGAAGTAAGTGTTTCTGGTTCATGCAGGATGACGCATGCACGTGCGTGTCCACCTGCAATACATGTGCAACATGGGACACTCAGACTTGTAATATTTTTTTCATTAAAAATATTCAAGATATGGTCCATCAGAGCCCTGGGTTATACAACTATCTCCGTACTCAACTAAACTTCAAGCTCAACTAAGTGACACCTTCCCAACTTGCACAGAAATATCTCTGGATTCATGAATGGATTTTAGCGTTCTATGTTAAGTATATTTCAGATTTTACTTGACTTGAGATTGTTTTCAGACTCAACCTGAGTTTAAAACCGAAATCAAGGAATTCCATAACTTCCATAACCTGATACAAAGCACAAAGCTTGCATTGAGCTAGACATAAAAGTCAAGATATTTGTATAACCTCTGGGCCAGATCCCCTCGTGTATAGGCAAGGACAAAGACCTCATTAGGAGTTTGTGTCTTCTAACTACTCAGAACCAAGTCATTATCTTATTGCTGCGTATATGCAACACGTTAATGCAGCTTTCTCACCTTCCTGATGTTGTAGAAGTCTCGATGGGGTACTTCCTTCTGTGCCGCAGATTCCTTGAGCTCGTTAAGCAGGCCATGTAGTTCGAACTTGGAGGATAGATAGGACAGGCGTCGGTAGCAGAACGACTTTCTGAAATGAGGAAATCAAAGATGATAAAATCAAACTATTTTAAACCTAGAGAAAGTATTGCAACACCCATATTTGCCCGATTTTCTCTTATGTAATGAAACCCATCAGAACACGTGAGGATATCCCATGCA
This sequence comes from Phorcus lineatus, assembly GCA_921293015.1. Taxonomy (NCBI): domain Eukaryota; kingdom Metazoa; phylum Mollusca; class Gastropoda; order Trochida; family Trochidae; genus Phorcus; species Phorcus lineatus. The sequence continues at coordinate 13,783,252 of OV121098.1, read as the reverse complement.
TAATAGCTCTTCTCGCAGATGAATAACCAAAACGAAATTGAACCACCCTTCAAAGATATAGTCAGCATCAAGTTCAGTTACAGAGGTGCCATTTTTAGCTACCCGGTAATTGGGGTTGCGCCAAATACCAACTTTCTTTTTTGTTTTTGTGTCTTCAACATTAAGTCTACAGCAATCTCTTCTCACTGAATATTGCTGTCACACAAAAGACTTTCTGACTATGGAATTTTGTCTGTTTTAAGAGGGTTTCGACTGTTTGAAGTGAGTGAGTTATCGTTTAACGCCGCTTGGGCAATATTTCAGCCATTTGCGGCAATCAACTGTTTGAAAGGGCTATTTTGATGACTGTTTTTTAAATGATGATCATATATGGTTCAACCTGAAAAAGACACTTTGATATGAATTAGATCTTTATCAATAGAATATTAAGAATTTCCATCTTGACAAAACTTTTTTTTTCAGATAAATATTATAAAAGAGGAACGTTTAGCATAGTCTATGAAATATATTGACATAGATGAATATTAACAAGAAGAATATTTAAGGCGACTAGATAGACAGCCTCGAAAAAGTAACACTGATAAATCAACCCTGTTATAGAACTAAGGAAATCTTTATCAAAAAAAGGTAAATTGACTAATGTTGCTCAACTTTTTCATCCGATAGTCACGATTTCTTACAGTCAACCACATTGCTAATAACAGACTGCTGTTTTTTATCATTATCATTTAAAAAAAGTTGTTTATGATAATTTTAATATTTCTTCTAAGGACAATAAATATAGATAACTTACAGAGGCCCATCACTGATGAAAGCATACATGAGATTCTGATCGTCGAAGTATGTTGATCGGTCGGGGTAGGGCCATTCTATTGCCTCGCCTTTCTCCAACATCTCCTGACTGCGGTAGACATGGTACACGCCATCTTTCATCTGGAAGGTACACCCGACATTCTCTTCTTGCTTCGTATGGAAGGGGTCTCCATCCATAGGAGGGGGGTGGATTGGGTGATCTGAGGTAGTTGTAGTGAGATATTAATTTTCATTGAGATAATCATCCTCGGTCCACTTAGTCTAATTGCTCCGATTCTCTACTCTTTATCAACTTTGGGTTGATATGTTTGGATTATCAGAACAGTAAGGTTTAAGTGACCCAGGATGGAGAATATCATATAATGATGTGAATTTATCGAAAATGTTGCATTCGGACTCGTAATATTTGAAAAAAATATGTATTTATAAAGGTCAGCGTATTTGGCAATGATAAATTTTAATGAAACCATAAACTTGCATTTGGAATTTAGGACTTATATCTATATTTGTATAGGAAATTCAACTTTGATATGGTAAAAATCTATTTAGAATGAGATTTTCTACATTGAAATAATTCTGTCATGGAAATATTGATATTTTGTAAAGAGGTTTTTCCATTAGTTACCATGGATACAAGAGATTATGTTTATATAAATTTAAAAATTTATCACCATGAAAATAGAAATCTTAAAAATAAATTGTCATATACAAAACTGTTTGAAAACATGTATAAATATCATTATGAAAATGATGAATGTATATTTTTATAGATATAAATTTTGAATTGGAAAATCTAACACTATGAAAAAAGAATTTTATCCAAAACTGTCATAAACAAACTTTTTTAAAAACACATGTAGATATGTAGAACAGTAGTTGCAGAGAAGCGATGCTTTTTCTTACACAGAAAAATTATTACTCTTATATGGCAATAACAAAATTCTGTAAATTTACACAGTTAGAAAATCGACAGAAGATAACTAAATCTTATTCTTAACAGAAGTAACCAAATTTCTTTCAGTTGTTAAAAAATATTCAAATATCATTTCTGAAAAAATTCATAGAGATAAAGTATATTACTCTAAAAGAATGGATAAATTCTTAGAAGAATAATGAATCTACAACCTCTTTCACCCCTACAGGCTTGAAAAGGTATCTATTACTGTTTTTTAGGGGTGAAAGGGTTAAAAACTCAATTATGTAAGTGGCACTTATTTACAATTAAACAAATTCAAATTTCCTGGCAGACTGACCCTTTTTTCTAGAATGCAAGCCATATAGCTTATATAAGGAAAATGTATCTATTCTGCTTATCTTTTAAATGATTTAAAGACTAAAACTCAATACTAAATAGCATTAATACATAATTAATAGATTCAGACGTGAGACTTCATGAACCTGTTGGAAAGAACATTGTTAGCACTAAAAGTGGTTTGGAATGACAGGGGTAAAGTTATATTGCAATAATCAATAAAACACAAAACTATTAGTTGTTATAGCACACTGGATTAATATGAACAAAGAGTGATTCAAACTTGTATGATTTTGGCTGCCTCAACCTTCCATCCAAACTAAGAGAATTGTCTATATAATATAACCCTTTGCTTCCTGGCTTATAAAGGGATATGCATAGTGAATATCTCATAAAATTGATGAGCTAACAAAGGGAGATAAGTCAGTCAAGCTTAGAATATCAAGAGCCTACAATGATATCGCCATAGGTTATAACTTGTCATATTCTACCCACCTCAGCCGGCTAGCAAAAGGGCTACGGCAGTATGAAACATGATATGTTGTAACCTTTTTATCATCTATCTTAAGTTTATTTGAAGCAATAAAGACATTTAAAATTTTTAGTGAATATGTTGTTTTTATGTGAAAATTTCAAACAAAAACTTGAAAAGTTAAGTAAGTGAAAAAATTATGTGAGCAGTGCCACATATTAATTTACCATTAAGTAGTATTTTTAACTTTAAATGTATTTTAAAAGTAGAGAGAAAGTCAAAAGTGACAACAAAGTAGGTTACGTAATGTTAGAACATCCACTAGCTTGACAAGGTAAATAAGTCTTATATCTGAAGTCCTCCAAGCTGATATGGATTGTTGGACCTGGCAGCAATATGCATGTTAAGCTCTCTGTCACAAATATGCAAAATGTGTCAAATCATTGACAGATTTATGATAAATAAAGTTTTTCTTTGAGAGGGTTACTCTCGGCTGCACCAGATGTTATAACACTAGCTTCACTCAACATATAACACTTAAAACCAAAAAATCTTCCAAAAAGCTACAAGGATGTCTTTCAAAATTTTGACAAATTTTTCTCTTGATTTATTTTTTCAAACCAGAATGTAGGCAATTTATTTCTTCTGACAAAAATGAATTCTGCTAAAGTTCAAACAACAACCAAAATACATTAAATCATTATAAATACTACACTCGTTAAACAATTATTGCAAGTGCAAGTTGAACTTCTGTTCTTGTAAACATGATTAACAGTAAGGATCAGGTTGTTATTTACCAACACAATCAGTGCTTACACAGTGCTTTGGTGCAATTTTTCAGTCAATAAACAGAGCAATGGAACAAATTGAGCTGCAACTTCTAGATAGATCTAGTTGTAGCATGCTTTGATAGGGCGCAGTAATATTTTATCGTAACTTCTTAAATCAAGAATTCTTGATTTGTGTTTTGGCTTATAAAATCAAACTTTATTTCAAGAAATTTCAAACATACTTGTGCAGCATATCTATCAAACTTTTCCTTGAAATAGTTTGATATATCAGTATTAAATAATGATAAATTTGGGCAAGGCTTTAAAGCACTTTATCACGAATCTTGCAAATCCATTTCCCTATCTCATGAATTGAAGGTGTCAGCACCCAGTTTTCACTTGATACTTAGCTTATTATTCTATAAAATTACGAATAATGAGGTCGAGTAATTACATTATATTTTGCATAGCTTAATATTTCAATGGGAAAATATGAACCAATAACATCTCAACTTCAAATTTTTCCCAATAAAGATAAGTTTCTTCCACATACATTATTTTAAGAGACTCAAACGTCTAATTACTCAACCCGGTCCTCCATAATGGGGGAAGATAAAAATAAAATATCAAGCAAATACTACTGGCAGCCAGTATTGTATGAACACTTTTATATCATTTGAAGTAGGGATATGGATTTCCATAGCTTAACTGAACATTGTATGTTTGTTTTGGAGCAGCTTCTTTTAAAAAACATTGTCTTGAAATTGGAAACATTTATTTTCGTTTTTGCAAGATCACTTTATTCATCTAAAAATGTGTAATGTATTCTTGATTCTCAATGAACAGAAAATGTACATTTAAGCATGCCAATAATCCTCATCTTTTATATTACTTTCCAGTATCTTATCATAAATACAAGTTTATATATTAGCTGTGGTCCAGAATCAAGAGTTCTGGTACCAGAATCAAAATATGAAGTATTTTCTGTTGTAAAATACCGCAGCGTTTAGGCAGTTTTGGATAACGAGAAAAATACAAAGCAAACACAAACACCCCTATCTGTTTCTGTAACCAAACGTTTAAGGCACCAAAGTTAAAATGTACCATATCATCCCTCCTGTGTTCCCTGATGGTTGAGAGATACATATAGACAAGTCTCCCAGTTTGAATGGACAAAGAGAGTCAGTCACATGGGTTGTATAACTGCATGGCAAGCAGAGCTACTGGAGGGTGGGCATCACATTGTTTGTTACAGATCATTGGAATTCATATCCTCATTTTGTTGGATACTAAATTCTTGTTGCTTATTGCAGCAGGAAATTTAAGGCATGACATGATCATAGAGAATAATGCATTATTGTAGCACATTGTAGGAAACTTTGTTTCAGTATTGCTGTGTAACAGTAATTATTAGCACCAGCATATTTATGTCTTCGTTCTGTAGGAATCTGTGTTCAATGATGTTGGAACTAAAAGTCTCAAGACAACCATTTGAAGCCACAATCTGACTATGGTCTTGTATATATGGGAGACCTGTTTGTAGCCTCTTTTGCCCTATGTCAAGTGCTTATGAGACATTGGTGTATTTAGAGGTGGACCCATTCTCTTCAAATAAGAGGTAAATTCCTATACAACCTCTGTCCCAATACAAGCCTTACTGAAATGTAGAAGCCTGATGGTTGCAATCAAAGTGCCATCAGCAATGCCGTTTCAAAAGTTATCATTCAAAATGTCTCAGTTACTTCCATTTGCTTTCAGAAAGGTGTCTGAGAAGAGCTTGTACTAGAACAGAGGTTGTATAGGACATTAATAATGTAATTACCTCTGTTGGTGAATCTGTCACAGATTAGATTAAATTATCCATATTTCTGTTGATTCCTGCTGTCATTACCAAAGACAGAATAATTTTTTAAGTTTGTATAAAAATTATTTATTTTATTTATTAGAAAATAATTATTTTCCTTATAAGCTTCTGCAAGTTGATTTTACATCAACAGTCAGCGTTCCTCTACTAATTAACTAATAGTTTCCTTCACTTATAACCTTTCTTTGTAGATAAAACATAAAAGGCTCTCAATGACACCTTGTCCCTGCTTTGAAATGTCACTGCTAAAACCATGTGGCTTGAGTCTGCAAACTAATAGGTGATGAATTTCCTAGTCTCCTAAATCACTCTTTCTCATTAGCTCATATTAAGGCAATTAGAGTATTCAAAGCTTATAAATCAATAGGAGAGTTTTTTTCTCCTCTTAAGTATTCCATACGAAAATAATTTAGAAGTGGCTTTCTGCTTCCTTGTTGTGAGGACAACATCAAGGTCAGGACCATGAGAAAAGCCATCAGAGAGTTAACAAATTAATCACATCTTTCAAGGGTATTTCACTCTTGTCATTTGGATAGTACTTTGGAAGAAGATAGGCTGCAACACTTACATTTGAATTTAAAGATTTATATAGTCTCTCATTATCTAAATGGGTGGTTTCTGTACTTTTAATACCAATGAAAATGTTTGTTGTTTGAGTGGCATTTTAGAGCTTGGAGTGAGTGAATGAGTGAGTTGGGGTTAACGCTGCTTTCAAGATTATTTCACTTAGGCTGCATAAAAAAAATTAAATGTTTCACGGGCACATTTTTTTCAAAAGTGACGAGGGAGGGAGGACTTTTTTTTTTTTTTTTTTTAAAGGAAAAAAAGTGACGAGGGAGGAACAGATTTTATTTTTTCTCTCAGCAGTGATTTTCACCGATACCAGGACGGCCATGCTGCTTGCAAACTCCGTACATCGATATAAATAGGCAGCTGCATAAAGCCCACTCAATGTAGAGAGCGTGTACGCGATGTTAGGAGTTTGCAAACGGAAGTACACTCGTTCTTACAGACACTAAATTATAGTGGACAAATGGATAATCGGGGTTTTTAGCGATAACGACGCGGAAAATTAAATAATTTTTTTTTTTAATGGCAATAAAACATTTTGACGCGCACACATAAAAGTGACGCGCCGGAGCCCGAGAAACATTTCATTTTTTTTATTTAGCCTTATATCACGGCTGCTAGTATTATTGCAGGGAGAAAGCCCGCAACACCATTGTGGCTATGCATTGCAGTGAAACCTGCTGGCTGGAACTAGCGAACCATGGGTGGTACTGCGCTGAACCTCAGTGTAGCATTGCACCCAAACCTGACTGCGTGTAGAACAGTTCTCTACTGCAGACAAAGTTGCCGATTCGAATTACGGACCTCTTGATCCGAAGCCGAACGCGCTAACCACTGTGCTATCCCGCCCCCTTTACAACTTGGAAATCAGATAAGAAACAAATCTATGGATGACAACTTCTTTAAGCAGTGTCGCCCCCTTTACAACTTGGAAATCAGATAAGAAACAAATCTATGGATGACAACTTCTTTAAGCAGTGTCGTTCACAGAATAAAGAAGTTGTCATCCATATATATAGGGGTTACAAAACGACCTTCCATTTAATATTTTTTGAGCAAAAGCGAGTTTGATATCGAATCATTAACGAGTTCAATAAAAATAGTATCAAATTGAAGGAAGTTTACTATTCTGTTTATTACTTGACCTCAGTAATCATTCATGATTGCCAAAAGTGTACTCCATGAAGCATTTTTGCGACTTGGTCGCCACAGTGACGTCGGTGCCAAGATTGTGACATCACAACCACACAATATTATGACGTCATACGTGCAGCGGTATTACACTAGTTTAAAATCGCTGTATAAATATTACACTGCAGTATCTTACACGGGCGAGTAATAAGTTTGTTTCTTCTTGTATAGATGGGTTGTCTGATTATCAGGAGCCAGAAAAAAGAAAGAGTAAGGCACAGTCTAAGCCAAGCTAATGTTAGTCGGATTCAGTTGTGCAAGATTCTAGTACCTTCCTTCAGTGAATCAGACATCATTTAGTCCAATTATACACTGCTGGAATATGTTTCTTTTCTTGAGTGTCTGTCTGGATCATAGTCATGACTTGACTTAACAGTTATAATTAAATACTAGGGACTGAGGGTCATATTGGTCGTGTTGTTCCTTTGGCAAGTCAAAAACTTTTTAGAACAAAGAATTCCACACATGATTTGACAATTTTTTTGAGAAACAAGTACTTTTAAAACTTAACACTTAACTTGATTAACGTTTCCATATCAACCAACATGAAACAACATGAAAATTCATGAATGAAACATTGCCATCATTATCTTGATTTTTCTGCTCACTGAGGGAAGTTGTTTTTATACATTAGAGCAAAATATTTTCTCCCTCTCAAAAACCTTCCTTATTGTTATTGTAAGTTGCCTGGCCTTAACTTGAAATCTTAAGTCCCTAGCTTCAGTCTAAATAGCATGCACATATCAATATATGTTTGATCAGCTCCCTTGTGCGTGGAACACACTTACACCCAGATGTAGGCCTACTTCAAAGTCTAGTACGGTATTTACACTATCATGGGTCATGCATGCCCCTCTATTCAAAATGAGCAAACATACTCACTTTATATATAAGTAGTTCAGTTGGTCTCGATTGAGAACATTTTTCAAGGGATAATTTTGTATACTTCTCAGCTGGGACCAATTTCATATTGTTAATTTTATTTAGGAATGCATACTTTTGATCTTTGATAAGTTCATGTTGCTAAATTTATTTAGGAATACATACTTCTGATCTTTGATAAAGTTCATGTTGCTAATATTTTTTAGGAATGCATACTTGTGATATTTGATAAAGTTCATATTGCTAATTTTATTTAGGAATTCATACTTCTGATCTTTGATAAAGTTCATATTGCTAAATTTATTTAGGAATGCATACTTCTTATCTTGGATAAAGTTCATATTGCTAAAAAAAATTAGGAATGCATACTTCTGATCTTTGATAAAGTTCATATTGCTAATTTTATTTAGGAACGCATACTTCTGATCTTTCATCAATTTCATGTCGCTAATCTTATTTAGGAATGCATACATCTGATATTTGATAAAGTTAATCTTGCTAATTTCATTTAGGAATGCATACTTCGGATCTTTGATAAAATTCATCTTGCTAATTTTATTTAGTAATGCATACTTCTGATTTTTTATCAAATTCATATGGCTAATTTTATTAAGGAATGCATACTTCTGATCTTTGATAGAGTTCATATTGCTAATTTCATTTAGGAATGCATACTTCGGATTTTTGATTAAATTCATTTTGCTAATTGAATTTAGGAATGTATACCTCTCATCAAGGATTAACATTACGTTGCTACTTGAATTTTAAGATCAAATACTTCATCTTTTGCATTATTCATCCTTCAGCTTCTAAATTGTTTTAAGTGAGTGAGTGAGTTATTGTTTAATGCCGCTTGGGCAATATTTCAGCCATTAGCGGCGAGCGTTTAAATTGAAGAGGGATATGATATCAATGTGGCCTGAATTAGTGACACAATGAGACAGCAGCAATCTGAGCGATTTATCTACAGGGTTAACAGAGTATCACATAAAGAACATTTACGAGCATGAGAGATTTAGGTCCATATTCTTTCCTTTCTCGAGATGCTATTTTTTCCGAGCTTTCAAGGATTGCAGCAGTTATTAATGTATGATGTTTACATTATTATATAGAGGCTCAACGTGAAGAGGAGTGTTTATTTGACTTGTCGCAATGCAAATTAAGAAGTACCCGTTTTACATTAGCACCATTGGTTAGTAAAATGAATTCTACTGTTTGTGGAAAATTAGTAACTTATCTTCAACTTTCAAATGCAATAAAATTGCTATTTATTGCAGCTCTGTCATAGATAATGTAAATATAACAAAGCATTTTAAAAATATATTATTAATAAAGAGTTAAAGAGTAATTTTCTTAAAATTTACAATGCATTTTGTAGCATCAAATTTCATGAAGTGATGTCAATTTTTACAACTTAATCATCATTTCAAAGGATTAGGGAGCTCAATAAAGTGATACAAAAATCTTAAATTGTAAAATTAATACTTATAACACAACCCTTGATTTTTGGCTAGCAGGAGCTAACTTTCAGAAATTAAGTCATATCTAATGATGTGATATGGTCATTGATAAAACAACCCCTGATGCCTAAATAGTTAAGAAAATTAATTTAGCTAGTGAAATGTGACAATGTGAGATCAGATCTTATGTGAAGCTGTGTCTATCAAGATGTTAGATAATGAATTGTGACAATGTGGAATCAGATCTTTTGTGCAGCTATGACTATCAAGATGTGAGATAATGAATTCTGACAATGTGAAATCAGATCTTATGTACAGCTGTGACTATGAAGATATGAAATAATATACACAAATGATATTTCAGTATAAGGTGTTGTATTCCCTCATTTCAAAATGGTATATGTTGACAATGAAGCAAGTATCTAAAGATGTCCAATAGCTCTGAGACATGATATAATGAAAACAAGTTCATTTCTGTGACTTGAAACTTAGTGTACAGGCTATGAGAAACTGTGGCTAAACTGCGTTATTTACAGGGTGAGTAGGGGAGTGTAATATTCTTTAGCCCCTCTAGCAATATTCTAGCTATAAGAAACCTTCAGTATAGCAGGCTATTGTGTTGTTTTTAAAACTCTCAATGCATTTACTTGTCATTTCAACACACTTTTTCGAATACTACTTACTTATAATTCAATAAGGGAATTATGTAGCTTAATTCTTGCGACATGAACATAATACATTTAGACAATTTTTATCACTTTTATCAAGGATATGATTCTTATAATCATCAATTCTTAAAAGCTTAAAATAACAAATACAAATATAAATAAATAAATGAATGAATGAATTACTTCATTTCTTTTAACAATGAAATTAAGTCAATCATAATTATAGTCTTGATATAAGGAATATTAAGTCCATTTATTTTAAGGCGAAATAAGGCTTTATAGAAAGAGACCATTACAAATTCTTAAACTTATATTCAATTGAATGATGGATCAAAATTATCTGAAAAGAAAATATTTCTGTTTCAAATATCAAGCATGAATAATCAATCAGTCATGCAAGTAGGAAAACAAAGACAACGTTCAAAATGGTAACAACCTAAATTGTGTGTTCTCTTACAGGTATCTCATCAGCAATGAAAGTGTCAAAATAAGCAAATGGATTGTTTTAATATTACATTTTAACTTTCATTGTATAGAAACAAAAATGTGTCTGTGATGCCCAAAGCTTAACCTCCTCTCGAGCATATAGCAAGCCGCTAGCTCTACAACTAAAAAAATGGCTGTCATGTACCCATGTGACTAACTAACAGCCAATCATATTGCAGGTCAAAGGGCAAAGGTCAATGTGCATGCCCGGATGGAAGGCTGCTTTACCTTGGATTGAAACAGGCCCACTTTCTGAAGGCAAACAAAGCATAATGGTTAACCTCTGCCTGCTAGGTGACTTCCATGTAGCTTTGGGCACAGTGTACTAGAAGGGCACACCGCAGGGAGAGGGTTAACATTGTGAAGCTAAAACTTAAACTAAACACAGCACTGCATTGTACTCTAACAAAGGCTTTGCAAATACAGGACATTTCAAGTAGAATTCCATGTTTGTCTCCTTGAGTGAAGTAGAAATCATAATCTCAATGAGTAGCATAGCCATCGGTTAATACATGATTTCTACTTAAGATGACATTTGTGATATTCCACCAGAAATGTCTAATGTTCTATTCATTACAGTTAAAATATCAGATGAAATATATATATGATTTTCCTTTTGAAAGTTAAATATGCAGATGCCTCTTTCTGATCCATTCATTTCCAATCAACTATGATGTCATAATCTTGACAGTGAGCTTATTTTAACTTTATATGCTGAAGTTTGCTATATGAAAAGTAAAGTACCTCATGCCATAGATATTTCCATATGAACTGTGTAACACATAGCACTATTGGATTCGATCTGAACACAGATTAACATATATTAGCATTTGTTCAATGAAAGAGTATTTTTGCTTTACATTTCAACAAATTACTGAAATTGCATTTTATGAAGAATTTAGCTTTTTAATGGTCTGGTAAGAATAAATGTAAGTAATTACAAAGATAAAATCAAAGTTTTGTCCTGTGAGTATTCATTTAGACTTTACACTTTTTAAAGCAAATTGATTTGTCATTTGCAAATTTCTCTCACACAATCTTCAATACCAATATTTCTGTAATTTCCATGAAAAGCTTTATGAGTGAATGACAATATTCTTCAGGTTTGGTCAATACTCTGACAGGGAATGATGAGTCGCTAATTGAATCTGCTCGTTAGCAAGCAAATTACTCGACGTTCAATTCTACTTCTCATTATGTTTCAAATAAGACTCTTACAATCTGACGCAAATCAATATTAATATTAATTTTTTTCATCAGAACGTTAAAGTGCTGGAGGTCATTTCTTATCTACCATGACTTTGTTACCTTTTTGCATATTAAAAAGTTATAGGAATTATTATATAATACTTTGATAAATATCTGTTCCAATTAATTATTGTGAAGGAACCCAACTATCTAAAACCATATTCAGGATATATATATGAAATGATATACCTTTCACTATTTCCCCAATATGTTTTATGACATAATATAAAAGAGCATTTTTGTTAGAAAATTAACATTGGATATTAGATTTGGCAACATCTATGCTCAAAGAACCAAATCAATTTTAAATGAGTTGGCAGTGAAATGGCATTGTTAAAAAGCATGAATTAAAGCTGTTTATATCTATTCATGGGATTTATCATTTAATCATATATCTAAAACTCTTTGACCTAGCTTTGTCGACTCAAATTTTGAGACCATCTCTATGATCATTGCTGATAATAAAAATTGGTTCAAACTAGAGTCAATGTCCTACATATAAACAAACACAGGCTAAATAAATTCTTAAAATGACATAATTGTTTTATACCTTCAAACGCCAAGGAATTTCTTTATGACAAACAAGGGTTAAAGCAGTGTCAAGGTAATTCGGTTTTAACAGAGATTGGCTCAACCTTTACCTTGCTAGAGCCGTACACATTACGCCAAAACATGGCAATCTTGCAAAGTGCAATGAAGTAGGCAAGAATGTGAAAAACACATGGTTGGGTTTGAAAAATGTAAATCAAAACTAAAAGGAAAATCTAAACCAAATCAAGGAAATCTTGGCACACACACACGACTGAATATACCTCTATCCTCATAATACATAATGCCTGCCATTTCCTCATCAACTGAAGTAACAAAATAGCAAATTAGAACATCTCCATCAGTTAAGAAAATCTTTCATTTTATGTAAGACGGTTTTAGAAATTAAGACCTCATTAAGAAAGTTTCTTGTCCTCAAAGGACAGGTGGTTTCAAATGCTGTCACTGAAACAGGGAATTCATTCAAAATTTTGTTATAACAAGATATAACATTTTTAAGTCATTTTTTAATATTGGAATCTGAAAATGATCGAAAAATAAGAGGCCGACGAGGCCAAATTCTCGAACATTGTTGAAATTTAATCACTTCAGATTTTGGAGTTTTTTGGATGAGCATGAATGAAAATGATATTTTTCCAATTTTCATTCAGGATTGAATTAGAAAAGGAGAAATTATTTTTAAATTCACTTATGATTGAATAAGTATGGTAAGTTAATACTTAAATGTATATTTTCTTTCATGATGAAGAGCTTTCATGACATTTTCATTTATAGACAGAAATGTGTGTCAACAAATTGATAAAAAAAACTTGAACAACAATAAAAAAAAAGGCCCAAATTGTAATAACAAAACCTAGAAACTTCAACAAATGTAGAAAAAAGATTTAAAAAATTAGAATTTTGGTTTCCTGCAGTGAGGACAAACCTTTATAACAGGATGTCAAGTCTATGATCAAGGCTAATATCATAAGCTAGATTACCATGCTTGATTATTGATTTAATGCTTGCAGCTTAAGCTTTTTTTAATTCACTGAACCAAAACCTCAGAAAAATACAACACTGCATGCAGTACAAATTGATAACTCTAAGTGCCTAACATATAGTGTCCTCAGTCATAAAAGGCTACATGAAGAGATGCCAACTCTCATTGAAGCAAGAGTAATCTCACTATTAAAAAAGTCTATTTCAATAGAAAAATGGTAACGGTATTAGTTTTTTGTATCAAATATTCCACCAAAACGTTAATAATATTTTTATCATATATCATTGCCCAAACAAGTAGGTAGTAGCTGATCCCTAACTCCTAAAATCAAATTTTCATTTCCATACTGTTGAGTTCTTTCAGAAAATAATATTATCTCGCTTACGTTGACCCGACATTATGTTTTGTTCACAGGTATATATTCCGCCTATTTATTCCAGCCGCATTCCTAACCATACGAGTCAAAACATGGTGATGACTCCATTTATAATTTTTCCATTCATGATCATCATTAAAATGCTTAATTGGTTGACGATATTTGCGAGAAATCACGATGAAATGATCTTTGATGAAATGCAGTCCTACCCAAGACAAGTAGTGATAAAGTGATCGGCCAATCAGATTCTTTGTACTATCCTCTAGCATGTATTTCAACATAGTCAAAGTGCAAGATTCTGCCTCATTGGATATTTCTAGACCGAAAGCAGTGTAAATTAATTTGACTTCCATTATGATTTGGCTAGATGTATTACAATGTATGATAATTTGTGAACATTGTAATCAAGGTTCTGTAAACAGAGATTATTACATGACCAAGTGTGTCATATGATATATACAAAACGAGTGTCAAATGTTGTATTACCCGAGCGAGAGCGAGGGTAATACAACATTTGGACACGAGTTTCGTATACATCATATGACACACTTGCGAGTGTAATAATTTCTTTATTATCCATTTAAGTTTTGGTAGAATTCCCCCGAAAACGATGAATTTAGCATACGAAAGGCATGAAGTAGAAACTAGGTCACTGCGCACTGATACTTTACGGCGAGGTCAGTGACAGGAAATAGTGCACAGTTAAGTCTCTAGCTTTGTCTAGTAGAGAGAAACATACTGGGAAAATAACTGAAGTATATGACCATTTACTTTACTCCTTTACGTTATGTAAGTTATATATCGACACTGCTTATAAAAATAGCGAAACTGTTACATCGCTGTGGAAAGATATAAAAGTTACCATGCATAGTAGTGACGCGACCATTTTAACGTGTTGATCGACGTTCAAGCAAGACCGGTAGAATGAGTTATTCAGCTGAAGGTAAATGACAGACAGAGTTGAAATTCAACTTAACATGTTTAATAACATGTTTTGCGAAGTATTTACCGCCGAACGTTGCATGCCGCCATTTTGCGTGTGCGCATGCGTCTCGGGAGGGTTCATCCAAAAAAACCAATTCACATATGAATTAACTCTTAACATGTTTAATAACTTTGATTATTAATATGGCATCGTCGATGAAACGTTAGTATTTACATTCGAAGGTTTTATTGTCATCTGTCGAGGGAACGTTAGATTCTCCGTTGAGGCGATGTAGGCGACATGCACTCAGTCACACCGACACCCGACCCGATAGTGATGTTGACTGTTGAGTAAAAATCTCAAACGATAACGAGGAATTTGTTCGATTGTTACTGCTTCCTTACGAATCACAAACACATTAAAACTACCACGTGGCTGAATTATGTCAATCACCCTACCTTACGCTTTGCCGTCTATTTCAACATGAGAGTTGACAGGCGAAAACGTCGCCATATTGTCGGCTAGTGCTACTTAGACTTGTGAAAATTTTACAACAAAATTTTACAGGGAAACTGGAAAATAACTTATACAAAGTTAATATTTGTTGACGTTGGTTTATTTAGTGACAATTTATGCATAAAGAAAGCGTTTATTGTTGTTATGATTCCCGACTTGTAATCTCGTCTCATCGAGATTGAAAACAGTGAATGAAGTTTACGCAACGTAGTACAAATATATGAATGGAGAAAGTAGTCCCTCGTCTCGTTCACAAAGGTCAAGGTCATATTTTAACCAATCAGATACGCCAAAAGTGATATGTGCACATGTGCTCGTATCGAAAATATTAACTCGCTTATCATCAACCATATGGATAATAACAGCTTATATTATCCTAAAAAAAACAATTTTTATTTTTTCAAATCTTTTATTCATTTCATTTCCATAGATACATTGGTAAAAATATGATACATTGGTAACTATTGTAAAACATTAAATAATTTTAAAAAATTAAAATTACCCAAAATTCATAATAGTTGGCATCTCTGTACATGAACTCTACTCATTGAGCTCACAAGAAGCCCAAGGGATAAAATTTGCAAATCTACCCCAAAGACATTACACGTGCCTGTTTCAATCACTGGCCAATTTGAGCCTTGATGCCTTGAATTTATGGTTCGAGAGCAGCCACGTAACTGGCAAAAAGGAGTAACCTTTTTCTGATACAATCATCACATTCATTTCCAGCCAGAGAGTTTCATAATGCTGCAAGGCCCAAATTAGCCAGTGATCAAGTTGGACATTATATAGATGCCTTAAAGAGTTGAATTTGAAATAAACAGGTTTTCAGAACATATAGCCTTGAATGACTGAGGATAGGCGGGTGATACAAAATTCATTGTGATTGTGAAAATTTCATGTCATAAACAGAAAAAAGGTTACTCATATCTAAAACATTTGGGAATTCTACAGCTGTCTTTTACACTCAAAGAATTGTGTATACTAAGTTGATAATAATGTTTGTAGGATTAAAAATCAGATAAATGAAATTCAAAAATTTTGTTTTGTTTTTGGTATTTTTTGTGTGGAAAATCTTCATCCAACCAACAATAAGTTGTTGAATAAAAATGAAAAACTCAATTTGAACATGATAATTCAAATACTGAATATAATATTCATCATCAACCAAAAATATGGAAAATTAGTGCGATATTCACCTTCAATGCTTTTCTTCCCTCCGACAGACATGGAATCTTTGACTTCCCCGAACTCTTCCCTGTCCTCTAGACTCTGAAGAAACCGGGCGGTGACTCTCGGGAAGTGCTGGTGTGACAGGGCCATATACTTCTCTCGGATCATCAGGGCCTTCACCAGGCTCTTGGAGGCCTGTTCTAGATCCTTTAGGGGCACCTGTTGGAAAATAGATAGGAATTGTTTTTAAAACTTTCTACAATGACTATTGAGGCTTGTTTAAGAACCTTCAGGGGAACCTGTCAGCAAAGTGTAATTTCCTTTTTACAATGACTCTTTGAGGCTTGTTTAAGATCCTTCAGGGGAACCTGTTTGAAAATAGATTGAAATTGTTTAAAGTTTTTTCCACAATGACTTTTTGTTGCTTGTTGTCAAATAGATGGGAATTGTTTTAACAACTTTCTACAATGACTCTTTGAGGGTTGTTTAAGATCCTTCAGGGGATCTGTCAGAAAATGGATATGCCTAGAAATAAAAGCCTGTTGAAGTGGAATACCCTGGTCCCAAAACGTAACATTACACATGAAGACTTCATTATTGTAGAGCAATCTTTGTGGCAGACACAGATCCGCCATCATTTCACCACAAAATTCCTTATTCTTTTTGTGAGAGAACTCCACAACTCACCCCACTGAACTCATCCCCGGTGATGTTGATCCTCTGGAAGTTGGGGATGAGATCAATCTCTTCATCAAGCTCAGCCTGTACCTCCTCCGGGACCACATTATCGTTGTTCGGAAAAGAGCGTGTTCGCTCTGTAGGAGACGTCAAGGTCTGCGAGGTCGAGCTGCAACATGTACGTCTCACATAGAGAACATATACAGGGTTTGGGAAGGACAACTTTGACAATGGGCCCTATTTAGGGCTTTTAGTCATTTTCTGAATTTTGAATGGGCCATTTACCTTTGTAGCAATAGTAAAATTTCTTTCCTAATGGCCATTTTTTCATCCAATGTGCAAAATTGCCCATGGCCCCTGCATTTCCCAAACACTGCATTAAATTATACAAAACTTTTTATAATAGTCGAGGTTCCTTTTGTTAAGATACTGTTTGAAACGAAAGTAAAAACCACAATGCAATATTGCAGTTTACAACTGTCTTATTTTTGTTATAATTTTTGACTACGTAAAGGTCTGCACTGACAAGCTGCAACATTTGATTATCTCACACATGGATAATGTACAAAAGTTACTTTGGTCCTAACTTTAAGAAAAGATTTTTCATCTTTTCAATGACCATAATGAAAATTTTAATTTTCATTCAAATAATTTTTCAATTATTGTCTTAAATTTCTTTTAAGAAATTATTCAGATCTTGAATTTTTACACTAAAAACTGTGTCCTTATATAAATGGAAGGGAAAAGTTATTTTTGAGACCCACTGACATATTTGGTGTGTATCATGTACCAGCGCTTGCCAAAATATATGAAAAGAAGG
Source organism: Phorcus lineatus (assembly GCA_921293015.1). NCBI lineage: Eukaryota > Metazoa > Mollusca > Gastropoda > Trochida > Trochidae > Phorcus > Phorcus lineatus. The sequence continues at coordinate 13,765,557 of OV121098.1, read as the reverse complement.
ACACTTTTGAAGATCCCGTTTTCTCCCTACAGAGGTCTCAGCTAGATTTCTATACTAACCTCTGTTCTAATACCAGCGTTACACAGTCAAGAAATGTGAACACCTGAATTGATGCAATCAAAGAAGACATGATGTTTTAAGGAGTATCTCTAAAAAGACCTCAGTTATTTCCCAAAGATTTTGGAAAGCTGAATTTTATTCGGATGTGCATTTTGCACTTGAAGTCTTCTTTCGAGAACACAGTAACCTTATTCAGTGACTGCATCATTGCAAAGGCCTCAGTGACAATATACCATCTATGCAGATAATTTGTGTTTGAATGTTTTGCTTAAAGTCATAGTCTCATTTTTGTAAGGCAACTAAACTGAAGTAACTATTCTTCACGAACAAAATCTGATCACTAACACGAATATTTCCTGTCGTATTTGCAAAGATTTTCATTTTTATGCCCGTTTTACAGTTTTGGATGAAGCAGCTTATTGTCGTAAGCCGTTTCAGATCGATGAGGTACCGAATCAAGTGCAATCCTATAGCGAGTGCGAAACACCGGAAATCTAGTAATTGTAGCGCCGATACTTATCACAGACGCATTCTTCATTGAGTTTACCATCTTTTTGTTATTTCAGTATTTGAAAAAGGGTAAACTATTAGCTATTTAAATTGGATATTCAGCTGGGAAATTTTATGCGTTCTTCGTCACGGCCTAAGCGTAATGACGTGGTAAGGACTAACGCTCGCAAAACACGTAATATTAGGGTAGGGTAGGGTAGTTTGAACTTAATTATTGAGGGCTAGAATGCCTGCAGAGTTTTGAAAATTGTTGCAAACGTCAGGTGAAAGATTTCTGTGAGTGGTGAACTATTTGTCCGGCATGCATTACAATTTGCCTTGCAAAAATGAGACAATGACTTTAAGGGGCACCTGCTGCTAGCCTGATAAGAGGTCTATTAAAACAGAAGCTAATTAAGGAATTTATGACAGAGCTACTTCTGTGCGGAGTGGATCTGTTATTCAAAGAGTGAAATTTGCCTTTGTGTCAATTACATTTATAGACAATGGATGGGTTCTCTTATCAATTTGTTTCAAATGGGCCAATCAGTTTTGACCTTTTGAGCAGTTCAACTGGGAATACTTGTAGCACATTGATTCAGATTATCATGCCATGGAAATGTTGCAAAGTAGCAGATCTTTTAAAAATTTTAAATATTACAATAATGGCTTTCTCTCATAATGAGTGACAAAGACTAACTCATAATTAATCAAAATCACAGTTTTACCATTTAAAAATAAATTGTGATAACAAGCTAAATAGACAGGTAGAATTCTGTTTGAATAAAGATCAAGGTAAACAGTGGTTAGTTTGTGACCTAACTTCATTAAATGAAAGTGTGGATAACAATACTGTTTGCAAGTTGCAAGAAACATACAATCGTAAGCTACACTGGATTTATTACTGTGATTCATTTAAAAAAAATTATTAAGAGAAACACTCTAGAATATATAGCTACATGCTAATATGTTTTGTTTATACACATCAAGAAGGCTATTACAACAACAAACTTCATGCATTTCATGCGGATGAGTTACATGTCGCAAATAAATATTGATGGACAAATTCTGAAATTGTGAAATGACTCGGTGATGGGTCAGTGCAAAATATCTGAAAGCTGAAATAAAACCTATTTGGAAATTCATTAGCCCAGTCCTTGCTTAAATTCATTTGACATGCGACATGCATTTTATTCCTATCCCAGCCAACTTAACTAAAAATTAATAGTTAAATCGTCCGATAAGTGAGAATGTCTTCTCTATTAACCCTAATCAAAGCAAACTTCTCCACTGTTTCTGAATATACATGTCCAAACACAGTCCAGCTTGCTAATTACTTTTACATAACCTTAAAATGCTGATAATTCATGTTATTGTACATTGAAATGCTGTAAGTCTGTTAAAATGGCATTGAAAAAAAGCCATTTACATACAAACTGCCTGTAAATAATGGATTTTAAGTCTTCATATGTGCTATACGATTCCAAAAGATTTCAATTCAGGAATATCTCGTCACTAATTTCAGAAAGTGTGAGAAGCAAACTGTTTCAGTCTTATAATAACTAAGGATGTGGACAATATTAGAATCAAATGGAAGGTAATTGCTTTCAAAATAACAATGTTTCTGTTTTCGAGAATATACATACATTGAGGTTGTTCAGGGATGAAACGTTGCAAATAAACAATTATTTGATTACTTCAGCAGGTGATGGTTGATTTACCTACCGAGCTCTATAGAAGTGCCATAAAGGTCAATCATGCTTACCTGTAGAGAAGCAACATCTGATGGACTGACTGTGTTGTACAAGGTAAAAGGTTTATTGTACTTAAGGTAAGTTTTCTCCAAGGTTATATCTCCTGGCTGGTTGATACAGTTAATATTGACTGTTGGTGCCGAGCCAATCAAAGAACGAACGAGGCTGAGCAATATGACACAATAATTCAGGTGTGTGATTTACTCGCCAAGATGCCCTGGGACATTATTGAACTTTCTCTGGATTAGACTGGTTCCATAAATCTCGTACTTATAGTCTCTACCTGATTTTATTTTTTTCACTAAAATTAAAATGAGGTTTCTTTGCTTTGCTGTTAAGACAACTCTGAAATTGGTAATCTTTGGGGAAGCTGGTACATTTTAAGGTTTTTCTTCCATTTTGCCAAATAAATTTACACTTTGGGGTTACTTTTGTTGATTATTTCATTCAGGCACTGGCATTGTTAGGACAGTAATTCAATAGTCTAAGGGTCCATAGGTAAGATTTGGCTACGCAGAACTTATTTGTTAAACAACCCCTAAAAGGACACAGAGCATGTTATTTGAGTCAAATTTGTCAAACTTATTGAGTAATGTTAATTTATCAAGAAGCATTGGTTGCTTGTGAAAAACACAATCTCAGAGCGTATCAGTTCAGTTAACAGGCAAAAAATTGTTGTAATTTGTGTTTCGAAAACTGGACAGTGGTGCATTCTAAAATGACTCAAACATAATTTTGGAAACTTTACTAAAGCAGGCACAAAGACAAATATTGGTTGGTAGTGTAAAGTAAGCCATTTGACTTATAATTGTTTAATTTGGGTGGAATTTGAATTTATTAATAAATAATGTGGTTGTTTTTGTAATATCATTGAAAACAGGAAAAATATCCTATGTTTGTCAATTTAGAGATAGAAATGCATGATAAGGGAGCATATTTGAATTTAATTTAGTGTAGATTGTATTTTGGACCTTATTAAAGTCACATAAATTCATGAAACATACTCGGTGTCACTTTAAAGGGGCACTAGAATCTCTTTGAAAATTTTATTTCTTCAAATTTTCCCCAATAAACATTAGTATATGCCAAGTGTATCCTCTTCAGAGGGTCAAACATCTCATTACTCACAAAAATTATCCATAATCGCAGAAAAGATAATTAACTATCAAGCAATAAAACAGACCATGGTGGCAATTTTTGTGTGAACGCCTTTGAATGTTGTGATAATGGATTGCCATTGCTTAACTGAACATGGTAACTTCATTTTTAACTGTTTCTTTTCATTGAAAAAATATTTTCTTGCAATTGGTAACATCTCTTTCCATTTTCGTGTAATCATTTTATTTCTATTTAAAAAAACCATGCTACTGCCCCTTGGTCTAGTCACAAAGAGCACATGTCAAGTATAAAAACCCTGTCATTGTCCAAATCAAAGAATATAAGAGGGTTGATCTGAAGTTGGTGGCTTAAAAATTTTAATTTAAAACAACCGATAACTTTGTTAATGTGCACTGAGGTTAATGTATCCCATTTTGTTAAACCTCTACATCGACCTGATGAAGGAAAACATGTACACTCCAAAATATCAGGTCTCTTCATCGTAAAGGACTTGTTATGCATTGATTTCCTTGTAATATAAGACTTCTTAACGTACTTCAATTACTTAATAATAATGTTAATATCTATTTGACTCTATATCAAGGTACTTATACCTGCTCAAAGCTCTACCTACATTATTACTCTGAATGGCCTGAAGGAATTGTAAATTCAAAGGAGTTACTTTGAGTTAACTTGCAGATTTGTACATCCTGTACATCCGGTTTTCAGGTACCCATTTAATGAGTTGAATTGACAGAATGAGAATCTGGTCCCGATTTTTTTTTCAATCTTAATTTGAACACGGGCCTTGTGTGAGAGTTCACTACAATACTGTGCTCCACAAGGTACTATACAGAGAAAAATGGAACGCTCTATAAGAAATGTGTACACAGCCACAGTAACAACTAATTACGCCAGATGTGTACAACGCTGGATAGGTGGATCAATGAGATACTAATTAGGATAACAAGCTGATGAAAACTGCCTGGTCTGATTGTGCTTTTCAGTGTCCTGGATATATTGATTGAGCTGGATCTAGGCAACTGTGAACATATGCATACATACGCTACAGAATAAATAAATGCGCCCAATGAAATTCTGTCACAGTCTTAAAAAATCAATCCAATGAAATTGGTGAGGTGAGGTGATTTGGAGTTTAACGCCGCTTTCAAGAGTATTTCACTTATATCGCGGCTATGCATTGCGGTGAAACCTGCGAGCATCGGCTGGAACTAGCAAACTAAGGGTGGTACTGCGCTGAAATTCAGTGTAGCATTGCACCCAAACCTGACTGCGTGTAGAACAGTTCTCTACTGCAGACAAAGTTGCCGAGCCCCTGGCGTCCAATGAATTTGACTTTTAATTATATTTGTGAATATTGGTAAATGGAAAGATTTCTTTAGTTAGTGTGTGAATTGAACTTAGCTAAGTATATATGAAGACAATGCTATCCAACCCCATATCTGAATTCATAGAGAATAATGCACTTGCTGCACCAAAAAACTCTCGTAAGTTGCCTTGTGTTGGCCTAGATTTCGCCATGATGGGTAACCAAGCGTATCACTATCGACAGGCTATAAATAGCCTTGTTTTGACCAGGAATTTCTTTGCTGATGTCATGGACTTACTACTAGCTGAGCATGAGCTACTCATTGTTTATTTTTATCAATTATAAATTGTAAGAAAATAAACTACTCCTGCATTAATAAATTACTTGATAAATGAAATGAAATCAATTTCGAGTTTCTTCTTTTACAAGGCAACAATCATTCACCAGTTATGCTACACTAGTAAAACTACGCATTGATTTTGTATTCGCTTGCTGATTGGCCAAGAGAAGGGAAGCCCATCAAGATAACCAATGAAAAATGTTATATTAAATCTTATTTTGTCCGATGTATGTTCGCATTACGGAGAAAAATATTATATGTTATTAAAACATTGATAACAGAAAATGTAAGTTAATTACATTTACAACATACTCCTTAATATTGAATTATTATTACAAAATATTCATGTCATAACTTAAAAATTGGTATTAGAATCGAACATGATTGAAACGATACAGTAGACATTCAGTAATTTTTTTTCTGGAAGCAACATCATATTTTTTGCGTCCATTCCCATTTTTTAAGCGTAAAAGACGCAGGAATTTGCGTCTGGTACCCTGATTCAGGTCATTTAAGGATAAAAGATGCAAATTACAAAGGTCAAATAGAACTTCTTTTGAAAATTGCAACCAAATAACAACCTTTGAGAATAATCAAAGAAAATGCCACATGTTTCAGATAAACAACATTTCTATGTCAAATTAATTAATTCTTCAGGTGTACAGTCAGCATATATTTAAATAATTGCTAAAAGAATAACAACACTGATTTCCTCCTACGAGCTTAAACTTTATCCTCAGGACATACAATGTAAAAGAGCAATCGAAGTAACATAACTACACTCTTGATAGTGGTAAGCCAATCATATTTTTAATGGATGAAAAAAATAGCCCAATAAAAATATCCTAAAATGGCCCCTTGTCAATGCTGTCTTTCCAAATCTTTGTAAGATTATTCAATATACCAAGCTTCAATTTAGGAAGGCCTTATGTTTTTAGAATTCTTGACTGGAAATACAATTCAAAGCTACGTTTCCAAAGAAACGGCCCAAAACAAGTGTAGGAAGAAGATGAAAACACCAAAAGGGTCAACTGCACACTATGGTTAATCTATATACCAAGTTTCAATGGGCAAGTCCTTATGCTTTTTGTGTTCTGGTCCTGAAGAGATTTTTCACAGACGGATGTCATTTCTATACACCCCATAAACTTCGTAAGGTGGGGAATGATAAAAGAGATGGGATGGGCCTATCAATTTTGATATGCACATCATGTATGTCCATGGTATCTTCCAAGTTACAGAAACAAAAAGCAAAAACTATGCTATGAGAGACCAATTTAACAACAGAGCCAATGGCTCAGTAGCTCATCAGGCTATGTAAATGCTCACATAACCAAAATATAAGCTGCAACAAGATCATAAAATCATCCGCAGGAGTCTTTAACATGATCTAAGCCTTTTATTTTCGTAAAAAAAAGTGACCAAAGAAACCAGATCGCCAAATCAATTTCATTATAATCCTCATTTTTAAGCCTTTTGCTGATGGAGAAGAATATGAAAATAAGTTTTAGGATGTGGACCTTGTGTTAATAGCAGTGTTACTGAAAGCCCATCAGACTTCAAATAACACATATAGATTATGTTTGTGACCGGCAAATCATAAGGCGTTGTTTTTCGTGAGGAAACATTGAAGTAATCAATGGCTAATTAATTTCTATTTTTAATCGATGATGCTTTAATTTTTTGGCACAAATATGTTCATGGCAAAATATAGCATGAAGTTTTTAATGAGTAATTTAAAAGTGCTTCTCATAATTATCATCAACAGAGAAAAAGAACTTCACTAAAAATGTGTGTCAAACTTAAATGTCACATGATTTCATGCTATGATCTTGCATATTGGATTTGTCAGACAGAATAGAAAATTGTCAGACAGGTTCGGGAAAACTGTCTGACAGATTGTCAGACTACCAAAAAGTATTTCAGCAACACTTTCACAGGGTCACCAAATTTATAAGATAAATCTATAGGATTCCCCATCAGCTAAGGAGGTTTCCAGAGTCAAAGGTTCTGGAGAAGAAGATGAAATGGAAAAAGTTTACGGATGCCATGATGCCATAAGATGATAGAATCTAACTATATCATAAACAAAAGGCACATCTTCCAGGAATTTGCTAATGCATCTGCAACACTTATTTCCACCTACCAGTGACTAAATGATCATAGTGCTAACAACACAAATATTACCGATTCAGAAGTAGAATCTTCTTTGTTTTCCAAAGATGAAAATCAAGGTGGAATTTGGCAATAAGAGGGATGACACAGCCCTACAAAGCTCAATCTGCTTTTGTCAACTTAAAAAAACATACATACATACATTTATCATAATGTCAACAAATTATAGTCAACATAATAAGTTGCAGTGCTAATCTACAGAAAAAAAACAGGAACAAAGAACACAAGCAGATCTAAACCAATTTTGAATATATCAATAATTAGATACATCTGATCTCTGCAAAAAAAGGACAAAAACCAAAAGAAAAATAATTTGGGACACTGTGACGGGAGGATGAAATACAAGGGCAACAGGACAATAAAATAATGAGTGCATATATATATTATTACAGTGTCAGCTTCAGCTAGACTAGGTGGAATGAATAGCATGCAAGATAGTGGCAAACTCACTCAGTGATATTAAAATTGAGGGCATTAGCAGGTAATCTGAAATGGCAAATATAGGCAGGTCATTCAGACACATATCACACTTCAATTTGCAGCAATGACATTGGACACCTTGAAGCCCATGGTATTGAGATAGTTAATAATGGATCATTTTTGCCATCAATGACTTATTATGTAAATGTAATATTCATAAATGTACTGTAAAAAAACATTTCTGATCTTGATCCAAAGCCACAATTCCTAAAAATCAGTGTAGCATTGCACCAAAACCTGACTGCGTGTATAACAGTTCTCTTCTGCAGACAAAGTTGCCTGGCCCCTGGCCGGATTCGAACCACAGACCTCTTGATCCGAATCCGAACGGGCTAACCACTGCACTATCCTGCCCCCCAGTAAATTAGAATCCCTTTCACCACAGTCTGTACACAAAGAAAGTGTTTAGGGTATTGCCCTAATTGCCCTTAATAGGGGTCACAGGGTCATCAAATCTATAAATCAAAGATGAGTCAAGGAGTCTGTACACAAGATTTCAGGTTTCCAGAGTGAATGGCTCTGGAGAAGAAGATGAAATAGTTAAATGTTTATGAATGAACGGACGGACGCGGGAGGAGCTAAAAATAAGCAGAAAGTACCAATACACAAAGTTTTGCAACACAATATTCATTATTACAATCCATTGCATTATGGAATTGAGTAGCCTTATCATGGCCCTATCAATGACTGATCTCCAACTGACCAGAACGGCAGGGCAGCATTGTATAGTACTGTATAGTATTGTATTGTGTTGTATTGTCCTGTATTGTATTGTGTGGTATTTTTGGGGATATAATGTGTAATTTACTCGTTTAATAAGGAGCCACAAGGGATGATTCACATTATATCCTGGCTACAATTAAGAGTATTTATAGGACTGCACCAGCTGGCACAGAATGATTGACATAGACAGTGACATTCACGATGAAATTGATACGTTAATATCTGAATTGATGGGCTATCAAGTGATATTACTATGTATTGAAAGAAATATGACAGTTTTGAAATAAACATATTGAATGAAATAAAACAGTTATGAACTTGATATGACAATATTCAACATTTCACTATATGCAATATTTAATGAAATCAGGTTTGAAAAGTGCAGATTGGTACTGAATATGCTTCATTTTTTGTAAACCTTTCTCAGTGACAGAAATTACTTTTCACAAGTGTTGTAGCCATGAAACAGGGATTAGGAAAGGCCATGTGTCATTTTTCACATTGAATAAAAAATTGGCTCACAGAATTAGAAATTTTCTTATTGCTACAAAGGGGAATGGCCCAGGTGTCTTTCCCAATCCCTAATGAAATGATATGATTTCTTCAGTATAAATGAAATATAGTAGAGAAATGGTTGTATAGGGATTGATATTGTAATTGTAATATTGTAATATCCTGAAATGACAGCGTTTATGTAATCAAATAAATTCTCATAGTCCAGTGAAAAATATGACTGTTGAAAAGACTGTCAGTCATGATGTGGGATAAAAACAAATCAAGTTTTCAACTAACATAAATTAACCCAATCAATCTAACAATGACATATAAAATAAAAACGAAAGAATGTTATTATTAATTGCGCAAGACATAATCATTCCGACACTTAAAGCTGATTTTATTGTTCCTGGACCAAGTGGTTAGGTTACAATAACACTGAAGGATATACAAAACCTAAGATGTACAACAATGATATTGACTAGACACTGATTCATTATTGTGCCCATAAAAACTCTGTTTTTGCGGGGGATAAAGAGAATTCATGACATCCATGTCAGTTATTATTTCCACTTACAAAATGACACTGACAAAACCTTGATATTTTTCATTACTAGCATGTTGTGAAGTTGGGATTTTGAAAGTTCACTTTTCTTCCAATTGTTCATCAATTACATAGGCCTTATAACATAGTCAAACTTGGACAATCATAACTCATCATTTCAAAAGTATAAATAACTATGCATATGAATTATTATTCATAGTAGGAATTGAGAGGAATTAGGTGTAAATGAATTCTATATATCTATGTAAAGTCATATAACGACATGCCAAGCTTAATTTAGATTAAAGATATTATTTTCCAACTTGGTCACTTATAAAAAACCAGTGTAACCTCTTAAACCCAAAACAAAAGGATATATATAAAATGCACACAATCTCCTCAATGACCTTTTAATGAAAATAGATCCTCAAAAAAAGAAAAAAAATGTATTCTTATTTTGCTTTCAAATATGAGAATAAGTTCAAATGAACAACAGCTCGCTCTCTAAAATTTTCTGAAGGATGTTTTCATAACTCTTAACGTCAGTTGCGCCATTTGGTTTTAGATTGACACTGTGAGCTTTTCAAAGTGCACTAGATCTATGTATGCCTATTACTTGCTAGGTTAGGGTAAGTCAACAATCTATAGAATGACAAGATATGACTAAGCCTAAACCTAAACAATGTCAGTCCATGCTAACATAAGTAGGTTAGTCTGAACAAAGGTCTGGCATGATGTTTGAATGTCATCAGGGATAGTAGAAATACATGAACAGTGGTGTTCCCAGAGAGAGCCCTTGGGAAATTTCCCCTTTTTTACTTGAAATTTTGAAATATACAGGGCTCCAGATAATTATTTGGACTCAGGGGTATTTGAATCCTCAAAACAAAAATTCAGGAGTAAAATTACCAAATGAAAAAAACTAGGAGTATTTCAAGGTTTATCGTTTTCAGATCCTCGTTCCAAGTTAGCATCTTTTTCAATGTTAAACGTTGATTGTTTAATCTGTACATGAATGGGTGATTTCTCATTGATGAAATAATTTATAAACTCAGTAATCTTTGTTTAGATACAGGCTGGCATCAAGTTGGCTACTATTCGAGTTGCAAAGATCAGGCATTAAGAAATGAAACTTTGTTTTCACAAGTCACGATCACTCTTGTAAACAAATATCTGACTGGTACTCTTGAAAAGCTGTGCATATCTGTCACTCATTGATTTCATTTCTGATGCTTATATCTGAATTGCCAGTGCATATTTTATCTGGAGCCCTGAATATAGGTTACATTTATCCTTGTAAATTGTCCCATCTGGTCAGTAGGGATGGGTATCGCTCCTCATTTCTGTATTGCAATATATTTCGATACAGAAAAGCGTATTGCAATACGTATTGCAATATATTGGTAGTTTTCATATTTTAGTTTTTCTATGCTCTCTTGACTAAATAACAGCAATTAGAACAGTGATTAATGCTCAACTGGCTCGTCGTTTTGTAAAGAGAGATAATTCAGTGACTGCTCTCGGACTTTTAAGATGTATGTGCTATTTTCACTTTGCAATTTTACCCTTTGTGTAACAAATTTCGATAAAATCACATTTCTTTGTTACGTTTTTTTGCAATTTCACACGGAAATTGTAAATTTTAAAACCTCCGATATATTGGATATTTTCAAAAGAGTGTACCGTTACGTATCGTCTTGTTTCTGTATTGCAATATACCGATATACCGATAATACCGCGCACCCTTACTGGTCAGACTTAGTCCAAATGTTCAAATGACCAATGTCCAAATGAGCAGTGACCCCTTAAATTACTACTGAGGAACATCACCTCATGAAATAATCATTTATAAAGAGTTTAAATGTTGTTTGTATGTTACATTCTGTCAGTAAACACAGTGTATGAAGCAAGTTCCAATTGACAATGCTTAACATGGATTTTGTACCAGGAAGATTTTTTTGTTATCAATTAGACTCTGACATGAAAATTTGGTCAATAAAACAATAATTTGAACAAATATCAAATGAAATGAAAAGGAAACTGTTATATCTCCATTTTCCTGAAATCAAGCCTCAAACATCAAAGATTTCTACCTTATTTCAGGGTCTCACTGACAGACTATCCATTTTTTAGCATTTCTAATGATGATTTTGATTAAAAAAATAGCAATAGACTGGGTGTTTTTTCCAAACTTATTTCATACACTGAAGTAGGTTTAAGAAGGCTTACTAACAATTTACCAAATTCATTTGATAAATATTTCAGTTTTAATTAACATTCCACAGATATCTTAAAAGCTATCATACCTCTCCTGGGTTTGTGGCAAGATTCCAATCCTAAAGAAAACAACTTAGTTATAACTAATAGATACTCGAAGCCTTGAATTAACAAAGCATTAACAGATTTGTTTTTCATTCCACTTAAACAACATTGTAATCTCATCTACTAATTATATACTGAAATTTACACACATATGACTACATCGGCAAAATATTTGTTAAACATTCTAAAATGAGTAGGGGTTAAATGGTTCATAACAACATTAGACGATCCGTAGTAATGTCAGTAATGTCATAACAATACAATACCATAGGATATATGCCCCAATACATTATTTCAATTTTTTACTTTATACAAACACATTATTTTTTTGCAGACAAAATAAGTTCTCTCTTCACTAAATCAGGAAATCATTAATGTATAATGATTATGACCATAATAAGTGCAAATTTCAGAAAAATGGGAAGAATTAAAACCTAAAGAGCCCACTGATAGTTCCTCCATATTAAAGGTTCTTCGATGCCTAGAAAAAGACTACCATTCAAAATAACTTTTATACACTTATTTTAACAAGTTCTTATTTCAAATAGAATTGTTGATGAATGTAATAGATGGCAACTTCATTGAAAATGTGATGAAAACAAAACCTTCACACGTGAGCAAAAGCTAGTGTACTAAGATTTTGTCTTACCTATGACTAAACTGCCTTTCAAAATAACTTCTGTTTTCTTTTTCCTCTATCGGGTACTCGGGAACTTCAAACGATGATGTAACGTGATGTCCTGCACTTTCAGTCCCTATCTTGCTCCGGTTGATGATGGTGTCTGCAAGTTCCTGCAGTTTGTCATCAGTTGAGTTGTGGATGTGTCGTGGGAATTTGATTCTTGTTGGGGAAAATACGGGGGACAACATATCTGCAACAACAACAAATAAAAACAGATAACATCCCATTTTTTACACAAAATGAAAAGTTGTGGATGTGTCGTGGGAATTTGATTTTTGTTGGAGAAAATACGGGGTACAACATATCTGCAACAACAACAAATAAAAACAGATAACATCCCATCCCAAAAGCAAGTTCTGACCAAATCCAATCAGAGACGAAATCTAAACCATGATGTATTGCACCAACCTTTGTGGAGCAAGTGGATCACCCTTATCAGCCAGTTGTAACCCCAAGAAGACTGCAGCTTATAGGATACAACTTAATCATCCCAAAGGAAATTTTTTTAAATAATAAAAGCTTTAGCTTGCTAAAGAGATGGCACAGAAAAGTTAATGAAATGCTTGCCAGTGAAAGAGATTTCCGCGAATATGCATCACGGAAGTTGTTTGGTGAAAAAGTATTGAAAGTTCGGCCTCAGTGATGTAACACTTCATGAAAATGTATAAAGTTTTGAAGAATATTTTCTACTCTGTCAACTGACAGGAGCACCGAAAACAGAGCAAGTCAACGAGAAGACGAGAGCTAGTTTTACATCTGAATATGAAGATGAGTCAGAGGTATCTCAAATTTCTTTTTTATAAATTTTTTTTATCTTATAACCTTAACACTATTTGAATAATTCACTTTATTTGTTAAATATTTGTTTGAATAATATTTAAATTTTGACACCAAGTTAAGCTATTGTGTATGTGATTGGTCGCATAGGAGTATGTTAGTACTTATCAGGGACACACGGCACATGTATCTGAAATGGTGACAGATCCAATGCCTTAAAAAACTAAAAGACAACGATGCCTACCAACTAAGGCTACTATTCACTGTCCCGAAAATGATGTCACTGGCATGAAATTAGAACTCAAAGAAAATAGAGTTTGCGAAGACACAATGTGACATATAAATTTTATGAGACCACTTATGTTTCAGCTATCTGGGTATGCTGTTGTTTATGATTCCTCAACAGTCCAGGTTTAACCCATTGTCAAAGACGAAACCCTGATTCATTTCAATAATCACGCTGCTCTATAACTGATTTTAATTTACCAAGACTGTACAGTGAGCAGACTGAGGTTCAATACTAAGGTATTATCTTAATTTACAAATGAAAATTGTTAGTTTTTTGGAGAAATAGGTCAGAAGGTTTGATTTAAATGATAATAGTTTAGGAAGAATAGTTCAAGAAACACTGCCAACTATTTCAGTGTAAGGATTTGAGGTGGCATCTTTTATATGATGATTTGGCTTAAGTGTAATTAGGGGTCTAAATGACAGGGTATCTAAAACATCTATCAAATGCAACCTCTCCCTTCAAGGCGGATCAGATGAATACATTCTGGAGGCTAAAATAATTGATTGTAAAATGATATATCGTTATGACATATTGATTTCTTGAGTCAATTGCAAAAAAAGGAAAAACACGGAAAAAATGGAGCAATTTGTCATTTTGGTTGATATTCCTTGAGGCAACTTAACAAAATTATTTCTTTGCAAATACTGACCATTTTTAATGTCTTGGCTATTACAAATTTGGTTGCAGAGAATGAAGTTGCTTTAAAAATGCAAATCAGATCAAGTCGGTTTTATTATTTTTATTTCATTTCAAATTTGTCACTCCACTAAAAGCAAAACACTCAATTGGCATGCAAACAAAAAAAGGCAAAACATTTTCAGCAAGTTTAAGTCTGATTTACTGTAATTGTCATTGTAGAGTTAAATATATTTAGATATTTTCAATGATTTATCTACTCTATTAGCCTTACGGTTACTTTAGATTGTAATAGATCATGAATAAAACATTTAAGTTATATGTCAATGACAATAATTCTATTCTGCTTAAATCTGCAAAAGGAACACCAACAAGCTGTTGAACAGGTGACTTGTACGTTCAACTTTGTCATCGTTTGTGCAAGCGGCCTTGAAATGTTCAGCGAGAAGACAAAAATGCGACTTACCAGTTGATGCACGTTTCTTGCCTTCATCTAATTCCTCCGTGTTGTTTAACTCTGATGGAAACTCCATCGATGATTATCGAATATCTATCGTCTGGTAGATAACAAATTATGAGAGAGGGTAAGTCAACACTCAAAACAAACAATTATTTGCAAGTTTACGACTGAATCGTCTGCGCTTGTCTGTCAGGGGCACTCATCGAATGAGATCTGCATGCAGTTGAGTTTCTTTTAAATCAACTTTTATTTGAAGTAATGTACATTGTGTCTGCATATAAGATATGTATGTAATTTTTTAATCACAAACATTTATAATATTTTCAATTTTTAAGATAGGAAAACCGTATTGCTTTAGAAACAAATATGATAAATGAATGCTCCCGCCATAATTTATTATGAAAGAGAGGTAACTCTGTTACACTACATCTGGAAACACCCTGTAAAAATTGTTTTGTAAATCATGTTTTACTTTTTCCTAGTAGACCACTTTTTCAAATAAGAAAACTAAATGTACTCCTTTTGTCCACACATATCTATTAATCCGATGAAACTAAAATATCTGCATATTGCTATTTTGTTCTTAATTGTTTATAGGTTATTTCCGACCGTACGTGAATGATAACAAGAAGCATCCTGCATGTCGTGTCGCAATTTAATTGCTTTTGTCACACATCCATATCCCAAGAAAAATGAACACAGGGGAATTTTTTTAAAAATTAGCAAAATCAATACACAACACGTAGGCCCCCTAACGCTCCGACATTTACTTTCATAGTTTTAAATACAGTTTTGATGTTTTTTCATTTTATTTTGCACATCAAATTCGACAGCCTCGTCCCCAGGTCGGATCTTAAGGCTCGAATCGAGGAGAGACGTAACAGCACGTTTTCAGAATTGAATAGATCTACGCGAACATCTGGACAATCCTTTGGAAAAGAACTCCTAGAGTGGAGAACCAAAACAAGATCGATAAACGGTTACTAAATGGGAAGACATTATGTCGCTCTGAGTAAAATATGATATAAAAAAATAATATTAAACTTCCATGATAAAACATGAAAAGATAGCCTGTTTTGAGATTTCATCCCGATTAGTCCTCATCTGAGGTTTAACGACCAATTAAGCTTATTTTAGTTAAGCGTTCACCATTTAACTGCAACGTACCACATTTAAAGTTATATATATGCTCACTTTTACAAAACTATTTAACTTAAGCGAACTATTCATATTCTTACTGAGCAAAACGATGATCACTTAGGCCTACACAATATATTTCCTATTGAGTTTGCAATAATTTTCATTTTTATGCATTTTTATGAATTGATAAGTATTATCATTATTCTTGTCAGCAAAAGTTTGTTCATAAATTTACTAGCTTAATTACGTACATTTTGGGTTAAATAAGACGCTGAGATTATCCTAAAAAATTTTGAACGTTGATGAAAACGTTCCGTAACGTTAACATAGAAAGAAATTTGAGTGAAATAAATATATCTGCCAATCACAAAAGACACCGAGCGAGCCCACTAACGAATCATTGATTCTGGATATAGGAAACGATTCAAGAATGCTGGTGGTGTAGAAAGCACGAGCAAAAAAATATTGAAAATCAAATTCCAAACAGCCATGTGAGCAGTAACAGCAAGGGAAGATATATAAGTGTTGTCAGTTTTCAGGATCACTAACACCACCACGCAATTACATAGGGTAGAAACTACATTTAGGACAAGTGAAATCATCCAGTAAATTATGCCACTTGAACCAGTCGTGTCTGATGAGTCAATGGAAACCCTGAAGTCGCTGGATAGAAGTCCAATAATAAAAGGAATGCGCAGTATTGCCTTTGACATTTTCACAAACATCACCTCGCCATTACATAGGGAAAGATTACATTTAGGACAAGTAACATCATCCTGTAAATGATGCCACTTGAACCAGTAGTGTCTGATGAGCCAATGGAAGCCCTACAGTCGCTGGATAGAAGTCCAATCATAAAAGGAATGGGCATTATTGTCTTTGACATTTTCACACAATTAAGGAATGTTCTATTGATATGTTTTACTTCATGCATATTGGCGATCACAATATTCCTCAGGTCTCTCGGTATCAGAAGTAATTCCTCAGTTCACGTTCTTTCAAATATCTTTATTCCTCCGCGATTGTTACTCCTCATTATCAAAATGTCTTTCTAAGTTCATATTATCATAACACACTTATTTCATAGATGATAAACGGCCAAGAAAACAAACTTATTTAGTAGTCCTTTTGCTGCCAAGATAAGTTTTAGCCAGAAGACAGTTATTCATCTTTAACAGAGTGCCTTTTTCTCTCAGCTCATTTTCTGATAACATTCTTATTTCATAGCTGATAAACTGCCAAGAAAACACACTCATTCAGTAGTCCCTTTGCTGCCAAGATAAGTTTTAGCCAGAAGACAGTTATTCATCTTTAACAGAGTGCCTTTTTCTCTCAGTTCATTTTCTTATAACACACATACCTCATAGATGATAAGCGGCAAAAAAAACAATTATTATTCAGTAGTCCTTTTGCTGTCAAGATAAGTTTTAGCCCAGAAGACAGTTATTCATCTTTAACAGTCTTTCCCATAGTTCATTTACTGTTAAGATATGTTTTATCCAGTTGGACAGTTATTCCTATCTAACAGAATGCTTTTAATCTCAATTCATCTTCTGATAAGATGTATAATATTGTTAAATTTGCTTCAATCTAGTTAAAACTAGATGTAATTTTTCCGTCCGCTAAGTCCGTTATTACATCTAGTTTGTCCTTATACAGAAGTGCTTATCTAAGAAACGCTTTAAAAAGGCATTGTTTATGAAATACAGTTCTGGGTGGGGAAAAGCTCGCAGTGGATTATATAAATCATTAAAAGCATGGGAAAGACCGATGTACAAATTACTTTGACTGTCCTGTTGGTTTGAAGCAGGGGTGCATATTAAGTCCCATCCTATTTTCTTTTTTTTCATCAATGAATTGTCAAATGAAATCATTTCAAAGGGAAAATATGGTGGTCAATTATTTTCTGAATTGCTTGAAATGTTACCACTGTTGTTTGCAGATGATATTTTAGTAATGGATGCTATTTCTGAATTACAGAGACAAGTGATTATTTTTAAAAATTATTTAGATACCAGGGCCTCCTTTCACAAAGCCATAAGTTGTCCGTATGACCTTAGTGCAATGTTAAAGGATGGGAGTTAAGGCACAGGGGCGTGTATCGCCGAAAATAATAATAGTAATATACAATTTAAAAAAAAGGGTATCTCTACTATATAAATACTATATAGTAGAGATACCCTTTTTTAAAATTATATATTACTATTATTATTTTCGGCGATACACGCCCCTGTGAGTTAAGGTTAACTTTAGTGCTTTGTGAAAGGAGGCCCTGGGGACTAGATGTAAACTTCAGAAATCAGAAAAAAGGTTCTCAGTGTAAAAGGGATTTGATCACAACTGTAAATGCAAATAGATATCTTGGAGTTATTTATCCCAATACTTTTGGTGCTGTAGAAGTCAATGGTTAGAACATATGATGTGTTTACAGGGCATCTCTGCAGGGTTTGAGGCAACTCGTTGTGGCCCAGTCTGACACTCTGATTTTGGTGCTGGAGATGGGAAT
Organism: Phorcus lineatus; assembly: GCA_921293015.1. NCBI lineage: Eukaryota > Metazoa > Mollusca > Gastropoda > Trochida > Trochidae > Phorcus > Phorcus lineatus. Next base: position 13,747,254 of record OV121098.1, on the reverse strand, counting down.
GATCTGGCACGATGGGGTAAACGTACATTGGTTCAAATTCTCCATAACTTGAATAAGTTGAATACTGTTGATCCTTCAGTGTATTTTAAAATCTTTGATACTCAGGTGCAGCTGATTTTATCCTACGGACCATGATTATACATAAACGTTGACTTTAAAATCATGTATTTTTTAAATAATGGGAGTTAATCTTAAATAAAAACATCAGTGCCTTCGAGTCTAATGGTTCATAAAAGGCTATGTTCAACAAAGAATATTCTGGACTACCATTTAGTTTCATTTGGGGTAAAAGTGATACTGGTATTGGAGAAAATATCAAAAAGAATTCAGTCGAGAAATTCTTCTCGTCTTCAGCTGTTGGTATTAAAGAGCCACTCCGTGATTTTCATAACATATTATTTACCTTTGATAGGAATCTAAATGTCATACTTGGTGATATTAAATAAACATAGATACTAATTATATAACCTTACAAACACTATCATCTCCTAAATTAACTGCCCTCCTGGCTGTTATAGATAAGTCTCCAAAATTACGTTTGACTATTTGACGCGCGCCACTGTCCGGTTTTCGATCATAATTGCGACGTTCTACCTTCATATTGTCAATGTAAAAAAACAATAAGCTTTAAAATGTGTCATTTTGGTAACAGTCGATATTTCGCGATCAAATGACACCATTGATTAAGTTTGGCATATATGACTCAAACAACTCACGGAGTGGCTCTTTAAAGTGCCATGCTGTGTAAGAGAAATAAAAATGATTGATAAAATAGTAATGAAGTTAGGAACAATAAAAATTTATTGAAGCTTCAACAAAGGCTGCGAAAATGTTTTCACCCCATTAGATGAGTCAGTTATTTAATTTTATTAATTGATATTTAGGGTCAAGGTCAGGTTAGGGTGTCGTTGTGCAGGTTTCAGGTAAGTTTTAAGCGTTTAAAGGGGCACAGAGTATGTTGTTGGGGTAAAATACCTCAAACCTATTAAATAGTATTATTTCTTCGACAAATAGTGGTTATTTCTGAAAATAAACATCTAAATGCTTATCAGTTGACATAGTGACAATAAACAGGAAAATTACAATCGAGATTAATGAGCGAAAACCGGATAATGGCGCGCGCTAATGACTCAAACGTAATTCCGGAAAGTTATTTATAGCAGGCACAACGCAAAAAATAGATTGGTATGAATTAGCGGTTCACTCTCATTATGACTACTCCCAGTTTGACTCAATCTCATTTAAATCAGCCCGAAACTAATCGCTCGTACCTCGCTATGTTTCTTGTAGCGAGGTACGAGCGATTAGTTTCGGGCTGATTTCAATGAGATTGAGTTTGCCTACTCCCTGTATGACTACCCATGTGCACGAGCCAGTACTTCCTCACCCCTTCTCCTAGTAATGTACTGTTCCATTATAGCTGGTTTCTCCCACTTTGCGCACTGTTTGAAACTTAATATACTTATGAGATATATATAAATATATATGTGTATAATATTTCGTAAAAATAAATACATACTATCAAGCATAGATTAATTCAAAATATCAACAAATGCCTTTATTTAGATATTCTGTATATTCTTAAAGTATTCAGCACTGATACATATTCTGAGGGGGTACCCTTCTGTGACTTTATGTATTCTACTCTCCAGCTATTATTGGTGTGAATACTGACCGGATATCTATATACCATTTATATGCTCATCAAACAATATGTAAGTTATTGAGTAACTAAGTGTCATGAAGTGAATTCAAATTTTGAAAGTGTGTCCAAGCCTAATTTGTACATTTTTACTTTGAACGTCAACCTAAATTTATTGTTAAAACATACCTTAACTTAACTTGTAATAACAAAATAACACTTATCCTCAGCATAATCTCACCTAATGAGCCTGAAAATGCCTGAAAATGCTAGTTAGTGATTCTTATGTGAATAAAAGAAATGTTGATATATTCCTATACTCTGTTCTTTTTTTCACATCTTGGGGATTTTGTCCCACCCTGTTCGAGATTTTGTCCGCTGGGGTTTTTGTCCTAGGGGATTTTGTCCTTGGGGATTTTTTCTTACGACCAAAATAATACTTTTTATTTATATATATAATATTTATTATTAAAACATACATTATCATATGTACCATTTATTTACTCTTATAAACATAGTGCTCACCATCTCTTGCAAAAACTTACAAACTTGTAATGCTCAATGCATGCATCTATCTCTTAAGTCTATGGGATAGGTCCATTTTATCCATGGGTAAAACATGGGTGTAACCAGTCATACCCGACTGATTTGTCTCACTATTCAAACGTCTGATTTTTGGGGCGTCTGGATTATGAGGGTAAACCAGAGAGAGTCCAAGGTATCTTGCCTTACAATTACATGTACTGTCTTTACGTTAAGAAAATACAAAAATGTTGAGCCAATCTTGACAGCTTCATATGAGACTATTAACGTGTTTAATTGTAAAAATAAAAAACGAAATATGAATATTCAAATTAATTTTACAAAAAGTTATGCCGCCACTATAAATAACATTACAGGTATTGGCTTTCTTGAAGATTGAAATCTTCTTAACATCATAAAGAGCCATGAAATAAACATTTTATTGTTTTCAGTAAGTGAACAGTTAACACATGATGTTATGCATAGATGGTGCATACAGCATTTGGTCATGTATAAACCTGTACACGTAATCATGGCTTTGTGGTTATTTTGACGATACCCTCTTAACGCTACTACATCTATATCTACAAAAGGTGGCTACATTTCTCTATTCTGCAAATATTCTGACACAGCCCGCACGGGAAATAATTTTTATTGGAGATAAATATGTATTTTAGCAGCTTGTTGCATATTTGGTTATTATATGGAATAGATAACTCTACAAATGTATGTAAATTCTTATTCATCTCAGCATAACTGTGTATCAAGTGTATTTGAGATATTTAAACTGGTAATTAACTGTTTGGTAAATGTGAATAACTCGATCACGTCACGTAATTTGAACCTAAAAGTGCATTATAGTTTACAATGCTTGTAATCATATTCAGTCGCTTTTATCTTAAATAGATATACATAAATAATGTATAAGATATGCACATATACTACTGCTACATATCGTTATTTATCATGTAGGTATCTGATTGTATGCTGTGGCAATCTCTAATTGCATGTGTTATTTTATCAAACAAGTTCTAGGTTTCCCCACAAATACAATCGCTATAAGATGCTTCAAAACGAAATATCAATTTATCACAAGAGCATCCGCAGAATACCATTCCATATTGTCACAACAGCGAGGGTGCAACAAGAGCAATCTCATTGAAATCAGATCGAAAATTGTCCCTCGTACCTCCCTGCGTTTTAAGAAGTTTCGGTCTGATTTCAATGATATTGCAACAAGAGTTGGATAATTATTTTATTAACAAAATTTGACGGGTCACGGCAGTGTTATTGGTAACTACGAAGAAAGTTGAATTACAGATGCCAGAACTAAGAATTTTATGTAAAACAATTACATTTCGCTTTTTAATTAGTCACATATTATTCTTTCATTGATAATAAATACTCTTATCAATTATGACAGGCAAAATAAAAAAATTTGCCGAGTGTTAAAAGTTTGACAAAATAACAACACAGTGGAAGGGAAATAGTTTCGATAAAATACAATATTGTTATTAATTATTAGGTTTTAATGTGACAAAGGAATGATGGACAATCAAATACAAACGTTTATGTTAATGTACAAAATATGAGTATATTAGCATTTAAGAACAACCCATGCGAAAGTACATAGTGCGCTCTTTGGAACATGAATATGAATATCATGACAGCGCGAGACTGAGAAATGTACACATAGTATACGAAATATGGAGTGACACAAGCAACACACATTAAAACAAGCAGACAGAGTCAGCTATATCCCCCGCCAAAGGGAAACGGTAGTTAAGGATACTAGTTGTGGAATATTGAACAGTGATCATGTTGTTTTTCTACAAACAACCTTTAAGAAATCCTATGTTACGTTTCCATGGAAACGGGTAAAAATAAAAATGCAAAGAAGTTGAAAACCCCAAAAGGCACATCTCCGCATGATGCCCGTTGCACATACCAAGTTTCGTCGAGATAGGTCTCACCGTTTTGGAGTTGTGCTCCGGAAACATTATCGGGACGGACGGACGGACGCAGACCATTTCAATATCCCCCACCAACTACGTTGGGCGGGGGATAACAATGAATCCTGGGATAAAACCTTGAAATACGAGGATGTAGCCTAAAGTGAAGAAAAACGAGTGAATTTATTTCATAGATGTTAGCTACTAAGCGATGAGATAATATTTATGTGCGCGAAAATCGAGGTATTGATGTTTGCCGGATGTTCGCCGACTAGAAAAACAGTTCATAAGTAAGCCTTTGAAGAACTTCACATGAAAACCATAAATATATAAACACTTTTTCCATATTTAGCAAAATTGGTAGGTTATCATAGAATTATACATGGTCTCAATCGCATGTAAAATGGGAAAACTATTGAAACTTCAAAATATCAAAGAAAACATTAGAAATGGTATATGACATGTGATTACTATTTATGTAATGTAAAAGACCTTTCATACTAGTTTGTGATGTTTTTATATATGACCCATATCACGTGTGTTATGAACATATCAAAAACGGATATCACGCCAGCATCTGTCACACGCGTGCTCGTCACATATCATCTCAATTGTCATCACCATATTGTTAAAACTAACTGGGATATTTTACGAGCGTTTCAACCGAACTCGCTTAAGCAAGTGGTGTTTTGATATATATCCTCATCGGGTTTTTTGAAGTTCGAATAGTGATCGATGCACGAATCAACGTCATCAAAGTCGTTTCCCCAACTGTACAAGTTGGCATCAACAAACTCTGTATCACACGTCCCATGCGACTGTTGAACGTCAATTTGAGAGATTCTTGCAGGGCTGTTGCTTGTATAGCCAGTGTCAGTGTAGGTATTAGCGCCTGTCGCTGTCCGGAATTTGTCAGCTGCCTCAAGGTAGCTCTTGCTTGGTGGTAGTAATGCTGTAATATTCATCGTCAATGCCGATTGTTTAGTTATATGACATGATATAACACGAGGCATTAATATTTCTTTTTACACTGTTTCTGATAATATTACTCTTATTTTGCTATTGCTGGTGCCTCTTCTTCTACTACTATTACTACTACTACTACTACTACTACTACTACCAGAACTACTACTACTACTACTAATACTAATACTCCTACTACTACGGCTCCAAAAACTACTGTTACTGCTAGCAGTATTATGATTAGTAGTAGTGGTAGGAGTAGTAGGACTATAACAACTACTATTTCCACTACCAACCATAAAAAAAACCCTATATGTGGAATCGCTATGCATATCTCACCTTTTCTTCTTTTTCCTCTGCAGATACAATGACCTACAAGAATCAAGATGGCGAGAAGCAAGATGGCAGCGCCTCCTCCGATGAGATAGACCATGTAGGCTGTCCAAAAGTTGACCATTGGCTCTGCATAAAAACGGTAGTATGTTCAGTCTAAACCCCTACATTCATTTTTTTAGGAAACGTAATTTAAGTTTTAAACACCCACTCCCGTACAAAAGTAAAAGTTATATATCTCTTAAACTTTCCGCCACGGTCTTGTGTTTATAAACATAAGAAACTGCATCCAAAAATTGTGTTCGTCAAATTGTGTATTTATGCTTAATATGATGTTTTTTTCAATAACGATCATTACTTAAACTGGACTGATAACGAATACATATTCAAGTTTGTTTTTTAATTTCGGAAAGACCTAATAGAAAAATTTGGGAGGGTGATCCAAAAGGTGTTCAATTGGGTTCATATCTGGTGAGTTGGCTGGCCACCGCAAAAACAGTAGCGTTGGCGTTCTCAAGGTAATCTCTAACAATTCGGGCAGTCTGCGTTGTCGTGTTGCAATATCAATCTTCTTGGCTGTTTTTTGATGAAAAGAAAGACGATAGGTCTCAATACCTCATGTATCGCTGGCCAGTCAGATTCACTCGCAGAACAACCAGCGGTGTCCTAATTTGGCCACAAATCCCTCCCCACACCATGATGCCCCCGCCTCGAAACGGGTGAACCTCTTTAATGCATTTAGGTGCGAGACGCTCGCCCCTTCTTCGATTAACTCGAACCCTGCCATCGTTCCTGACTAGGCAAAACCTGCTTTCGCCTGTAAACAACAACCTCTCCCAGTCACGTCGCTGCCACCGGTTTACAGTACGTGTCCATCGTAAACTGCGTTAACGATGTAATGGGTCAAAGCAATTCCACGGAAAGGCCGTATACGAGCCAAACGAAGTCGACGAAGGGTTGTTCTAGTGCAGATGACATGACCGAGTATCGTCGCCGCTGTTTATGTCGCCGTTACGAATCGGTTTCGGAAGGGAATCTGCCTGGTGTAGCGATCTTCGGCCCCAGTTGTTACCCTCAGTCTTACCACTAGTCTGCTGGTAGCGTATTAGCAGCCATCTGATGGTGGTTTGGCTACAGTTGAAGGTTCTTGCCATTTGCCATTTGGAGCCCCCATAGTGGACATACTTGTGAGTCTTGACATACGTTTTGTGTTCTTTATGTTACTGAATGTCTGCTCTTTCATACAAAGGTATTTATGCAACATTGCTGCACGTGCATCACAAATCATGCCTCAAAACACGTTTGTGAATGCACAATTCCAGTGCTGCGTTCGATGCGATGCGTTCGTGTAGGGTAAACGATGCAGTAATTCGTAATCATTACCTGCTTAGAATGAAATCTAATGAAATCTACATCCAATTAACATCCATATCTTAATCTACATCCAATCAACATCCACATCTTAATCTACATCCAATCAACATCCACATCTTAATCTACATCCAATCAACATCCACATCTTAATCTACATCCAATTACCATATCCACAACTAAATCTACATTCAATCAATATCCACATCTAAATTTACATCCAATCAACATCCATATCAAATCAACATCATAATCTTAATCAACATCCATCAACATCCACATCTTAATCTACATCCAATCAACATCCACATCTTAATCTACATCCAATCGAACCATATCTATATTCTACTAACCTGTCACGGTTAGTCTAGTCAGACATTTCCCAGTCCCGTTGTACAACCTCCCGGTATAATCACCCATCACGTTTGTCGCGACACATTCGTAGATCCCACTGTCGGACAGTTTGGTTTGTCCAATCCTGTAGCTCAGTATTGAGTTCGTCTCGTCAGAGTTGCCTAAATGTGACGTTTCTTCCGGGCCAGAGTTCGAACCGGAAGTGCTTATCAGTGGCACTGTTTCCATGCTGGAATTGGCATCGGTGTTATTTCGGTACCACGTTATTGTGCGGGGCGAAGGCGAGGCTGTGACGTTGCATTTGATGACGATTGGTTGATCAACTTCAACTGTTAGCTCCTCTTCACAGTTTACGTCCGGGGGGACTTGAACAAACAAAGGTGAAATGATATATTCGGGCACAAATATGCCGGGTATTTAAGTTTTCATAATGGTCAGTCTTTTCTAAAAATAACCCGAGATCTGATTGGCTGACAGAACTATTTCTATTCATTCGTTCAGTGAGTCAAGCCTACCCGTGTCAAAGAGACTTCACATAAAACATTGTTTTTAATTTCGGAAGGATTAATATGAAACATAAAATCACATTTAGGATTGTCTTGCTTAATATGTGATCCACAAACATGTAATGAATTGCAGAGACTACATTTAACTGCGCCATGACATAATCGTTGTTCGTCGCGCATGAATACAATGACCGAGTTTACTTGCAACTCGCCTTCACGAAGGTATTTTCCAAAAGTACCGTAAATATTCTTAGATTTGACATGGGTAAGAAAAAGAATAACCAACTCGAAGCTCGGAATTACGGTTTATCTGTCCCTCGTGAATTATTGTGATAAATTCCTCGTTAAAGCTCGAAATTTATAACAATAATCCACTCAGGACAGATAAACCGTAATTCCTCGCATCTTGTTGATTATTCTCATATACTATCTTCATTTTTCTCCAACATTTTATATACGTGGGGGTGACCTACAAGTAGACAGCCTGCTTGAACAATATACATTAGACGTGATTTTATGTATCATTCGGCCCATAGCTTTCAAACATGTGCAATCCCCAATTAACTATTTCAATATCACTTGACCATAAATAGTCAAAGGCGGTGACGTAGTCAACTGACTCTAATCTAAACTTTAAAGATGCCAGTATGAAATCCAATTATAAATCAATGATGAAATGGGACTTTTAAAATAACCAGCTAACTACCAAAGTGCCAATACAAATCCTCGACTTCAGCTGCATTTCACTTTTTCGTGCCTGCTTTCCAGCGTACTGCATCTATACTAAAATAGCCATCCAAAACAATCCTGTAGGTAACGGTAGCGCTGCATTTAAAGGGGCAGTATTACTATTTAAGGAAAGATTTTTTCTTCAAAAATATCCAATGAACATTAGTTTATGCCAAATTAATTATCTTCATAAGGGCAAAACATCTCATTTCTCAATCCGATAATCCTTGACGCTGAAGTTATCTAGTACCAAACAAAAACCACTAGCGGCCTTTTTTTTGTGAGCACCTTTAATAATTTGAGGTGGGGAAATGGATTCTCATACCTTTAATGATTATGCACGTTCATTTTAAAACTGCTTTTTTAAAATTAAAACATATTACCAGAAAATTAAAAACATTTAGTTTCTATCTTTCGTGAGATCGCTGTATGTATCTTAAAAACGTGTTACTGCTTCTTTAACCAAGAATTTTTTGCGCATTGCAGCTAGGTAAGAACTACCCTGTGATTGAGTTATAGCCGTGCTAGGAAAGTTGACAACTCACAAAGTATTTTGATCGTTATATTTGCCACGCCCATTCCGACCAAGCTCCGCCCCTCCCGGTCCGTCATGTTGTTATACACCTTTATCTCATACTGGCCGCCATCTGATAACCGTGTGCACGGTAGGAAGCGGGGGCAGGTTTTGTTCTCCTTCGTGGCTCCCCAGTCCCCTCCCCCTCCAAGTTTCCGCCACACGAATTGCGTTGGGGGAGGGACGCTGTCTAGGTTGAGGCAGATGTTCGCTTGAGCCCCTGCCCTCACCCGTTTCACTCTAGTGTGGTTTGTCATGGGATCTGAAACAACCATCAAAGATGCTCTACACCGAGACATGTCATGTACTAAACAGTTAACCGGTCCCTATCAGTGATTGTATGTAAATTTACGAGGTCTTACCTTATTAAAAATTCATTAACGTCTCAAACTTAATTTGTAGAAACAAACTATACGTGCATGCTGCCCACAAAATTTGTCAATGAATTGTTCCCGAAACGCTTTGGCCTCGTCATGCTTACGTATTTATCTTTATGGTTAAAAGCCCAAGCTATTTATGGTCAATTTATTAATCTGTCTCCAACCGACTAAGTAATTTTTCTCATGCTTCCTCCCCAAATCTCCCAACCACTTGCCGCTACAACAAGCGCTATGTTTAGAGGAAGAAGAAATGACACCATTTAATTCAAACAGGGCTCTCATGAATACATAAATATGTACATATTACACATTAAATTTTTTAGCGCTTGTGCGCTTTTAGCTATTTTTAATGTGATTAAGTGGCTCATACACACATTGTTATTATAACTCGCTCCCAATCATGCATGTACGCTGTTTGACACTTAAATAAAATATGTTTCTTCTTCTTCTCCTTTTTCTTCTATAACGGTCACTTGACAACTTGGGATAAGGTTCCTTTAAGTCTTTATATGCGAGTGTTATGTTCAACTCACTGTGCAACCTGGTTCCCGAGCCTCGTTCCGCTTGCGCTAAAGAGCGCTAGCAGAACGAGGCCCGGGAACCAGGTTGCTCACTGTGACTCTTGGAATGCCCTTATTGAACATCTTGATGATACTGAACTATTTCGACACATGATATGAGTGCTTGAGCATACCCTCATCAACGCTCTTTCGACATCAGAAATAAAAGAATATCATTTCAGAAACAGCTGAGGAAGATGAAAGATGAAAAAAGTAAATGTATAGGGTATGCCATCCTGCTTCATCAGCGTAATTGAATCCGCTAACCGAGCTCCTTCCATATACCCTGATATACTCAAGGTATCGCTAGCTTTCTAACCAGCCTAATGAGACGACTCGCATCCAGCAAGAGCGGCCAATCCGGATGGTTAAAAAGTTAAAAGAGTAGCTTCAAGCTCCTTGGATAACGACATTTCATTCGCTGAAATAATAACAGGTGAGCACAGCTCCGAACAAGTCGCGCCAGCAGTACGAGGGCTTTGGCTAGAATGAGATAAGGGTATATGGAAGGAGCTCGATGAGCGGATTCGCTGATGAAGCAGGATGGGCATACCCTATACATTTACTTTTTTCATCTTTCATCTTCCACAACTGTTTTTGAAATGATATTCTTTTATTTCTGATGTCGAAAGAGCGTTCATCACTTTAATGAAGGTAAAGCCATATTGCCAGGTAGATAGGGTACATCGGCCTGCCAATAAACATTTCTATAGAATATCAAGGTTTTAAAACCCCAACAAAACTTTAAGGGCCTGAAAAATTAATTACAGGAAGAACGCTGAACCCCGTGTTATCAAACACAATAACTTAACATCCGCTAGTAAGTCAAGTGACAAACTACTGACCAGCGAGATTTATATGCATGTGACGTTATCTTTTCCCAAACGAATATATGAAAATAGTTTACTTACGATGGATTTCCACCCGTATTGTTGCATTGCCAATGATTTCCCCTTTTCTGGAAGTCACCGTACATGTATAGTTACCACCATACCCCTTGTTCCAAACCATTCCATGTGATAACAGCACCTGGGCAGGTTTCCCCGACACTCTGTAACTTGCACTGCTATTAACTAGTTCTGAGCCGTCGTCGAGGGACCATGTGTAGCTGAAGGGGCCCTTCTCGTCTGGGACATTTTTTGTGACCTTACAGGTCAAGGTCTCCTCTTCTTCCCTCAGCAGGGTGATAACTGATTTGTTTGGTGTCACCTCCACCGTTACTTCTGATTAAATACCATGGACAGAAGAATAAGTAAAAGATGAGATACAATCGTGTTATTAGCTTAGGCTCCATCCTGCTACTCAATGTATTTGTCTCCGCCCAGCTCCATCATATACCCTGATATCCTTCGGCTTCAAACGCTCGTATTGCTAAATATAGCAAACCAATGAAATGACTCGCATTCAGCAATAGCGGCACCACCCGATGAGAGTTCAAACAAATGTCAATGTAGGCTATAAATAGCCATGAGTAACCAGCCGTAAGCGATACGAGCGTTTTACTGAGGCCGAAGGATAAAGGCCAGTCGAAATTTCCCAAAATTTAAGTGAACCCGGACATTTTCGTTAACAGACAAATGACTTGAAAAAATGAAAGATTACATGTCCCTTACCCTCTGAAAAAAAAACAACCGAAATCAACCATGGGCAAAAATAGTTATGGCCACTTGAAAATGTACCTAAAAGTTGTGCAGAAGCCTCTCCATATAAGATAAGTTGTGTGACTAGTATCGCCTGAGTTATCTCCCTTTATGGCAACTGCCAAAATGGCTGACATTGTTGTTGACAACAAAAGTTTGGAAGCGGTATTTTATGACTTTTAAAATGAAAATTGTGAATATTTTTTATGGAAAAGTATTTTGACAATAAGATGAATGCTTTAGTCTATGCAGATACCATCAAAAAATCATATTTTTCGTGCTTGAATTATCTATATTTTAACTATGTAAATTGACAACTTCATCTTCATAAAAGCCTTTTCTACGAGAAATTATTATGAACTACTAATGTAATGATAACAAAAAAGTTAAAACATATGATTTATCTATTCAATTCCCTTTGAAACATTTAATAGATAAATTTGGGGAAAGTTCACACACCTCTAAAAAGGCTAAGCATGCCATCCTACTGATACTACTTTCTCGCTGACTTATTTCTTATGAAAAATCGTCTGTTGATTGATACTCTTTTTTTACAATCATTTGAAGTTCACATCAACTCAAATTTACATATTATATTAAATTTATTAATCTTTCAAATGCTAAAAATAGTTACTAGAGAATAAATAATTTTTTAGGTTATAACTATAGATATTACTGTCAGTCAATTTCGGCTTTAGACAATACCAATTTGGGTTATTCATGCAAAGTTACAAAAAATATGTATTTAAATATATTAACAGAAATTTAATGATTTTCAACTGTAAATTTATCTCCCTAGGCTTGTATTTTATAATGACCGACCTACATTGTCAAAATTTAATGTCCCACTAATTCATAACTCATGGGCCCAGGGCCTTCGTCATCTCAAAAGTTAATTAGGATCTGCTAATAAATCCACAAATCAGTTCTGACATATAATAAAAATGCTATCAGTATTTATCTAACACTAAGAATTTACAATTAAAATTGTTGAACATATTACTTAGATTTAAAAAACTACAAAAATGTCAATAATTTTCCCCATATCAAATGTTTTCCAAATTTAATTGCTTTTTACATAACCATGAATCTCAAAAGCGTCGTTCAACCACATTTGTCATTAAATGAGACCTTACAGCTGAACTCAAATTTTTTAACATCAAAGCATGCATGGTTGACTGAGTATTACTCAAATAATTTGAAAAGGTATGATAGTTTAGAGAAACTGATAATTTGTTAATCCTGTGAAAGGCATACATCTAACAGCATTATTTGTCAGTCTAACAAACAGGGAGATATTCCCTCCGGTGTGCTTAGTGCTTTGCATCCAATGGAGTATTAAAGGTATAAGTGCACACCAATATTTCGTTTAAACAACAAATGCACAGATAATGAATATCTCTCGATTACTAACGATCATAATCCATTTACAATGCTTATACTACTTTTTTTTACAGTGATTATGTTATAAGATTGCTTTAATATACAATATTTCATCCCTTATTCTCAGTTCAGAGTTTAGGTAATTTCCAAAGCTACACACATTACTAGTTAAGCCGTTTTCAGCTGTTCAACTGTTCATATTTTTAGTGCACAGCTGACCATAGAACTAAATATCTCTAAGCGGACTTCAGCTGTCTTAAATGTTTTCATTGTTGATTACAGGTCAGTTGTAAAGAATAATAAGTAATTTCCTGCTTCGATTGAAAGCATAAGTAAGTGCCTATATAATCATATGCCTTAAAAGAGCCAATTTGGAGCGAAAAAGCGTGCTATAGTACCTTTAAGCACACGATTCTCTGCAGATTCTGGACAATCGTCAATGTCTTTACCATTATATGAAATTTTAATGGATCCAGGAAAATAAGTTAGAATATTTCATTCTTCTAAAAACATTATCTTAAGTGCAAAGTTATTAACCCTGTTAGAATAATGAATAATCTATATCTGATGAAACTGTTTTATACGCTTTGTGAAAGACAAGTGATAATGTACCCTCTGTCAAAAACTGTATTTTATCATCCAAAACTGTGTTCTACAGGAGATATCGCTCATTGAAGATCAAGGGATATCTCCTAGTAGATATTGTTTTGACAGTAGATTTTGAACAAAGCCCTGTTACAGTCAAATTCATGACATCACAATTGTTTTACATCATCAAGTAATGACATCAGAATGCTATGACGTCATAAGCATGACAACATCAGTGATATGACTTCACCGCACTGAGAGTCTAGGAGGAGTGCAGTGTTCAGAAATATACATTTTACACGGAATGGAAATGAAAAAAGATTTTGGATGATAAACATAATCTCACCCTCGTGTCTTCTGATATCAAATATATCAACACGAGTATATAAAAGTAAAAATATCCGAGGCACATTTCATAGAATAGTGTTGATATATTTGATATCAGAAGACACTTGGGTGAGATTCTCTATTTGTAGCATGTGCTAGATAACAAGTATATCTATATTGCTATATGGTTATCATCAGTTATTTAGAACATCTAAAAATAGTTTACAGATTCAAGTTCAGGAAAAGCCTTAGAAATCTGAACCGGAAAACTGTCATGCTGGTGGTTTTAGAAGGATAATCACATTTATCAGTGCTTCAATATAAAATGTGCATGTGAAGAGCTTTAATTCAATTTTGAAAATTAAAAAAATATTTGATAAGAGATACCTAGAGATTGTGAAAATTGACTCGTATAAATCTGAAATTCAGACATTTTTAAAGATCAATCAGGGGCAGTGAATTCAAGATGCTTATTTCTGATGCAAAGTAATCTAGAAATGTCAATACAGAGTATATTTTTCAACAAATATATTTTTCATAAAAGGATTCGTATTTTTTATATTAACCCCTCTAAAAAAGACATGTTATTCAGTCAATAGTAATAATAGCCTTTAGAAGTATGTCCTGTTGCATGATCTTAAATTGTAATTGCCACATAAGTGTTTTATTCAATAAATAAATGTTTTATAAATGTTCCAATTTTCTTTGATGTTTCATGTTTTTTACCAAAAAACAGACATGATGTTGAACCATGAGCATAAATGACCTTTAAAAGTATGTATTATTGCATGATCTATCATTCTAATCACTACAACATTTTATTTTTCAACATAAATACTTCTCATAAAATATTCCAATTTTCTTTCATTTTTTATGCTTTTTCACCCCAAAACAGACATGGCGTTAAATCTACAACAGAAATGAACTTGGGAATCATGTAATGTTGCACCATCTATCATTCTAGCCAATTCAAAAGTTTTTCCTGCAATGCATATATTTTTAAATAAATAATTCCCAATTTCCCTTATTTTTTAAGGTTTTTGCCCCAAAAATACATGTTGCCCATGGTTGATTTTGGTTGGGTTTTTCATGGTTCATCAGCACTGCTAAAGGGACCATTTAAACACAAAATTTGTCTGTTATCGAAAATGTCCGGGTTTTTCATGATTTCTACTG
This sequence comes from Phorcus lineatus, assembly GCA_921293015.1. NCBI lineage: Eukaryota > Metazoa > Mollusca > Gastropoda > Trochida > Trochidae > Phorcus > Phorcus lineatus. The sequence continues at coordinate 13,732,254 of OV121098.1, read as the reverse complement.
GCCTAATATCAGGGTATATGATGGTGCAGAAAATACGCTGATGTAGCAGGATGCTGAGGCTCAGGCTTGCGTACTGCAACCGTAGTGAAAATTATCACGTATTAAAAGGGAGATAAAAACGCAACAACCGAAAGTCAAAGAGATATTTTGCCCCTCAAATGTATTTGTATTTCGTGCATTTCCTTGATTGTCGACGTTTTAATGAATCCCTGGTTTATTTAAGTATTTTAACAATCCATCCAAAATGGATGCTAGTTAGATAGATAACAGTTCATGGAACCAAACGTTTCCAAAAATTTTAAAGTCATAGAATCAATTTTGTAAGGCAACTAAACTGGGGGAATTTTTCTTCACGAGAAAAAATCTGATCATTTACACCAATATTTCCTGTCCCGTCTGCAAAGATTTTCATTTTTATGCCCATTTTAAAGTTAAGGATGACGCTGCCTATTGACGTATGCCGTTTCAGACCGATCGGGTACCGAATCAAGTGCAATCCCATCGCGAGTACGAAATACCGGAAATCTAGTAATTAAAGCGCCGATACTTATGAAAGACGCATTCTTCATTGAGTTTACCACCTTTTTGTTATTTCTGTATTTGAAAAAAGGTAAACTATTGGGTATTTTCATTAGATATTCAGCTGGGAAATTTCATGTGTTCTACGTCATGGACCTAGCGAAAGGACGTGGTAGGGACTAACGCTCGCCAAAGACATAGGGTAGGGTGTTTTGAACTTAATTATTGAGGGCTAGAATGCACGCAGATTTCTGAAAATTGTTGCAAACGACTGGGAAAGATTTCTGTGAGTGACGAACTATTTGTCCGGCGTGCATTACAATTTGCCTTGCAAAAATGAGACTGAGACTTTAACGTGCGAGTCACGGATTGCGATGCAATGAGTGCTGAAGTAGTAAGTACTTGCTGATAATGACATTCGGCGTTTTGTCGGGGATACACAATGTCATAAGATGAAGGCAGAAGTTGCGGAGAAGTCATGATTTTATCTAAGAAGAATATGACATTCCTCGGGAAATGTGGGCACATTTCACACTGATATAAAATTACGAAACAACATTCTTAACCCGGATACAAGATGACTCTCCTTGTCTGTCAGGCAGATTTTATATTCTGAATCAGTAAAGATAATTAAACTCGGTCAAATTACGGAAGCGCTAAACGGATTATAAAACTATCACTAATATAGAAGGGAGTGACTCATAACTTCAGCGTACCCTACATGCAATCTCATAACCGGAAGTAATCAACTCACAGCGTAATCATCCCGCTGGTCATGAGAAAAATGGCAGGATTGGGGTTTTGATAGGAAACAATATCACTGCACTCTTGAAACGAAACCTAAACACGTACAAAACTGATTGATTAACTCGGAACTAAAGGCCTTTCGAAAGCATGTTCAATTTATGAAAAGCCTTTTTAGCTTGAACTGTCTAAACGCTGAGAGTATTAAAATCCAAGTTCCAACTCAAATAGAAAGTAAAAGGATACCTAAATAAGCATATCTCAAAGTTTCTCTTAAGATTTTGAATCGTGACTTATACACTTATCAGCGATCTTTCGGACGAGACACTCCTTGAGTTTGTGAAGTCACATTCTGACAAAGTTTATGAATGTTAACACTAATGAAGCAACTTTTTAGCTCTTGTTTTTAAAAAAAATATTAACTAAGCAAATAGATAAGCCCTTTAGACCTAGTTCCCTAAGATGCATATGCATGGGTTCACTTGTGTGTTTTTATATATATCTATAAATCTGTGTATGTGTTTTTGTCAATGTTTTCACAAATCGCCATGCATGTTGAAATAAAACGGAAATTTTGGAAAAATATGATAAGTAAAATTCTTATCAGAGAAATGAAAGAAACACATGGCGCTACATAAAAGCATTCTTAGATAAGAAAATGAAGTAAATGAATAGGTTTTCATAAAGAACCGTGTTGACACAAGGTGTATGCTCAAAGGTATAAAGGTTAGAAGTAAAGACAATGATATGAGATAAGGAAATTGAACAGTGATATTGAATGATGATTGAAAACACTTGTCTATGATTAAAGAGCCACTCCGTGATTTTCATAACATATTGTTTACCTTTGATATGAACCTAAATGTCATATGTGGTGATATAAAATCAAAATATCTTATAACTTTTTATGTCCTAAAGACTTATATACGACAAATACTGGTTTTCAATGACAATCTAAAAACAGCCTTATAAATGCACAGAAGTTAGGTTATCACGGCTCCAAAATAACGTTTGACTATTTGTCCAGTTTTCGATCATAATAGCGACGTTCTACCTTCATATTGTCACTGTAAAAAACCAATAAGCTTTAAAATGAGTCTGTTTGGTAAAATTCGATACTTCGCGATCAAATGACACCATTGATTGAGTTTGGCATATATGACTCCAACAACTCACGGAGTGGCTCTTTAAAAACAAGAATAAAATCATTTATATCATCAAAGAATAATGAAAATCAATAATGAATCTAGAAGTACTCACTGGATCCTAGTGTCAGTCCACTCCAAAGTATCCACAAGAAAAATGTTGTAACATGATGGGCCATGTTTGACAATATATCGAGATGTACAAAACTTGCATTATAGAGCAAGTCAAGTGCTCTGTCCGTCTATAAACTGAAAGGTCATGCGTTTCCCGTTTGATAACTTCCTCATTGCCACCCAACATTATAATTTGTTATAGTATTTGCCCTTCAGGACGGTTTGTTCTACTTACTCGATTCAGATTCTGATTCGTTTATTCAGTATTTCTGGCCTATAAAGTTCAAGCACAGTTGATGTATTAAGTGGTAAATGTGGCGGTTACATTTCTTACAATGAATACATGTTTTTAAAAAAATGCATTAAATAAGATTAAATAACATCAGTAGTTTAAGATTTACCAGACTGGACAATACTTAAAATATGTTGCATGTACTTTTTCTTTGCATTGAAATAATTACACAAATTTCTGAGCAGTTTCTCACAGTCAAAGATGGTAAATGCTGTCTTGAAAGAAACAAAAGGATTTTTTCTATATAAAGATTTTGCAGCCTTAGAGGCTTGTGAAGCTAAGCTTTTACAAGCTATTGACCGATTTAGTTAGGAGGAGGATATCAAGCCAAAATATTTATGATGTGTAACAATTTTAAGTCTAGTATTATCTTTCATTCTATACCTTCATTTCTGAATACAATGATATAAGTCGTCTCAATATTTACGCTCAAACCCCATTTAATGCAACATTTTTGTAAAACATTTGGTTCTTGCTGTAATTCAATCATACAATATGAAAACATATAAACATCATCAACAAATAGTAACATTAAAATATCTTCAATATCATGTGATATAGAGACACGAAGATATACAGATTTCTCTAGCAATTTTATAAACAAAATTGGGCTCAAAATGCAGCCTTGACGTACACCGGGGCTGGTTGAAAACGTATCAGCTCTATAATTATCAACTTTTAAACAAGATTTTACATACATGTAATGAAGAAGATTATACTTTTAAGTTGCATATACAGAAGTTTAGCCATTTCAACATAGTCAAAATTATTAAGATGATAATAGATTTTGAAATGTTAGTTCATATCTTAGATTTAAAAAAATGACAGGACTTTTTCTTTTCCAAATTTACCTTTAGGTTTTGTTCTGCGAAGTTAACCTCGAAGCCAGGTTTTTTCTTCACCATTTATCTTTAAAACTACCAGGGCAATATGGTACTCGGGCGCCTTAAAGAGCCACTCCGTGATTTTCATAACATATCATTTACCTTTGATACGAAACTAAATGTCATATGTGGTGATATAAAATCAAAACATCTTAACTTTTCATGTCCAAGAGACGTGTAGATGACAAATACTGGTTTACCATGAAAATCTCAAAACAGCCTTATTAATGCACAGAGTTGTAGATATCTAACTAGTTGACGTGCGCCACTATCCGGTTTTCGATCATAATCGCGACGTTCTACCTTCACATTGTCACTGTAAAAAAACCAATAAGCTTTAAAATGTGTCTTTTGGTAACAGTCGATACTTCGCGATCAAATGACACACACCATTGATGAAGTTTGGCATATATTCCTCCAACAACTCACGGAGTGACCCTTTAACAACAGAACAAGTACGGTAATTCCCACGAATTAGTAATTTGACGTCCTTCAGTTACGGCAGCAATTTTCATATCAGTAGATAAAAGAGATAGTATTTCAAAAGCTGCAAAGTGTAGTATGATGGAGGTAGGAATTAAATCTCTGTAGATTAATTTTATGACTCGCTTTATTTTGATCTATTTGTTTATAAAGTAGATCTTGTGAATAGACGAAACTGTTGAAGCTTCTCACACAACATGTATGTGTATGTTTACATTTGTTTCGAGAAAATGTTATGTGACCTTGTTGCAAAATTAGCGCTTAAGTAGATATGACCATTGAAAAATCTGTATCGATGCATGTCATTTTTCAATATTTGCGTCCAAAAGAAACAATTTGAAGCATTTAATATCGGGAAATATCTTAAAGTTATTTTAGTTCATTAAGTGTTTTTAATTATCTTAGTTTTGGGATATACACACTTAAGCTTTAAAAGAGAATACTGAAATAAAATCCTGAAAAGAGTCCTGAACCCACAATCCTATGCTGCACTGACTGGGCGGTGTGAACGGGAGCATTGTCCTGCAACAGCCACACACCTTTGCGCGGTTTACCCCTTCGTTTCTCTTTGATTTTTTGTACAGCCAATGTGAGTATTGAGAATCGTGCAACAGAGTATATCCGGATGATATCATTGCTTATTTCAATCTATAAAATCATTAGTACGTGTATTACATATAGATTGTATTGTACACTTGATCACTTAATCCATAGAAATCAAACTGATTTTATCCCTGGGAGATGTATAAGTGAGAACATGAGACTTTTGTACGATATTTGTTTTGAAACCAGAAGGCAAAAAAAAAAGGTCTTTTACTTTTAATAGACTTTAAAAAAGCTTTTGACACCATTTCAAAATCATTTATTAAACAGGTGCTTCAAAAATTTGGATTCGGCCCTATAAAATGAAATGGGTATCACTTCTTACAAAAAATGCCACCTCCTGTGATTCATATTCAAAATGGACATCTTTCTGAAATTTTTAAAAATAATAGTATTTCATTGCATCGATAGAAAGTTTAAGTGAATGCATGAGACCTCTTAAACCTTAAAATAGCCAATTTAAACCGTAAAAGCGTGCACTAGTACCTTTAAATACGGCTTTTTCTCCTATCCCGTTTCCCTTTAATTTTCTCTTAATTCTATAAAATTCATTCAAAATTTCTAAACTGCAAAATACCTATATTGGCCAGGCTTTCAATCCTCTTATGAAAATCATTTTGGAACTTTCTAAAGGCCCGTCGGGTTCAAATGCGAAATCAGCTCCGCTGGAAGTACTTGTAACCTTTCCAAAGGAAGCAAGTAAGAATTAAAGCTTGAATTCACTTGATCAATTCCAGATGATTAGCCATGGAAAGAAGAAACTTCTCATTGGTTTACAGAAAAACTTTAATTGACAAAACAAGTCACGTTGAAGACATCAGAATCTTTACAGAACGCCTTGTTCATAATCAGGTAGGCCAAAATTAATAGCCAAATGGTTCGAAGATGTCCAATTCAGACAAATCTGATGTTGCTTCTCTTTGAAAACAGCGCTGTTACGTCAGTCAAAAGGGCACGTATCAAGCAGCGCACTGATTGGTCGGTTGATTCAAAGCTGACGTCAAGTTTGCTGTTAGATCCTCAGAACGGTTGATATATTACAATGACATATTAATTTTGATAGATAAAGATCAAGATGACATTTAATCATGAGATGCTTTTGGGTTGTTGTTTTTTAAAAATGGAGATGAAGTGCTAAATCTTTTTAAGAAAACATTTCAAACTGAGATTGGGGGAACGTTAAGTATCAACACAAATGACTTATTCTGAAAATTCAGCAGCCTACACAGAAGTAAATGAAGATCCAAACAGCCTTCAGCTATCAGATTTCGTCCAACTGAAATTATGAATAACATAATAATATATTATTTACAAAATTTAAATTGATACACAAGATGGTTAGACAATATGATTATGACTTTGCATTATCCTAAAGAATAACATAGTATGCCACAGGTCTTACCATACCGAAAAAAACTCAAAGTGACTAGAAGTAATCTGTCATAAATTCCTACACTAACCTCTGTTTATTTAGGAACTCTTCTTGGGCTTCCGGCAGGTTGTCCTCGCGGCAAAATTGTATAATCAACCAATATGTCAGCCAATGAAACCACAGGATGAGTGAGTCACTTTTTTGTTGTCTATTTAAGGCCACATTGTTCCGTAAGACTTATAAGTTCAAAGTGAACATTCGACTAAATTATAACTTTCTCGAAGCATACGGAAATAACTGAGGTTTTCTGAATGATAGCTGTTGAAACGACGTCGCTGACTGCACAACTAACTCTGATTACATCAATTGAGGCTTCTATATTTCTGGACCGGGGAACGTTCGTATCAGGACAGAGGTTAGCAAAAGAATTTATGGGAATGACAAGTACCCAATTGATAGGATGTTTTAAGAATCTTCTCTGGGTCGATGAACATTGTATGATTGTAGAGTTTCGGAAAAGTTGGAGCCAAAAAATCACTGAATATGAAAAATTCAAGCAAAATTCAATTGTAAAGGTCATTCGTATCTACTTTCGATTGCATCTTCTTTGCATCCTCAAAGTTAAACAGTATCTTTTTAAGATTTTGTGTGGTAAATGACTACAATGTGTTATGTAAGCGGCAAGACAATTCATGTTTTGTCATTTTTGTGCAAAGCCTTTGAGATGGTTGTGTATTGCTACACGCAATTTTTGGTCTGACAAAGGCCATGCTAGACCGTTTCCCGAGCCTCTTTTGTGACCTTCACCTTTCATTAGGACAACCAACAATGCGACGATGCGACGTAGCTCCCGACGCCAAGCCTGTAGAACTGAGACATATTGCTCACCCGGAAGTAATTATATTCGGCGAACTTTGACCCTTCCCCGTTCTCAAGGTCGACTCTCAACTCGTACCGACCCTGGCTGCTGATACGATGAATTTTCTCGTTACCTGAATCATAAAAGGGGGTGATTTGAGATCAGAAACCAAAATCTGCTGTATCAAGGATGAACATACGTTGCTGGAATACAGTGGTTGCAATCCCGAACAGGTTATAGAACAAGAATACATGTCAGTGATTTCGACCTCTGCATATTTTTAAAGGGACACAAATATGTCAAACATCATATATGGTGTTATTTTATCGAGAAGTAGTGGTTGTGAATGAAAATAGTAAAATCGTTTTGTGTGATCGATACCGGACAGTGACGCGCGGTAATGACTCAAACGTATTTCGGAAACTAATTCATAGCAGATACAAAGACAAATAACGATTGGTAGTGTTAAGTAGTCCCTTAAACTATTATCCATATATGTGACTCAGAAATTTGACTTCCTAACAATTAAATGGCTGTTTTTCATTGATCATAGAAAATAAGAAAATCTCATTATTTGGAAATTTTAGAAGTATAGATGCAAGTTTAGAGGGGCAATTTGTACTTAACTCAGGTCAAATGATGTTTTGACTCTCATTTAGGCCACATAAAAATTATTTAACGTACTCTGTGTTTCATTTCAAAGAAAATGAGTTCAGACGTTTGGCAGATTTGGACGAATATGTCAGTGTTGTGAAACGGTGATATTTTGGCAAGATTAAAAGCCATATGACATGTTTTAAAAGTAGACAATCCCGCTGTTACTTATATATGTAGTGATTTTGGACTAAAATGACTTTCAGAAGTCTTCGCTTAGACAGCATGGTTCCTTTATGATTTTGCCGAAACATCCAGTCCCGGCTTTGCACCTGAAACCACTTTATGTAATGTCTATGGGATGATATTCTCATTTCAAAATCTTTCTTAGAGAAACTTAGGTCTATATCTTCGAAGCTCTCTCAGTGCTAAGATAGTCGTTGGCCAGTGTTAATGTATGGACTATCTTAGTGCTAAGTGAGCTTCGAAAATACATGTCCTAGACACCAGTTAACAAAGAAATAAAAGTTCATATCGTACCTAGCCAGAATTCCCCTGTCAAGTTGCCGAATCCGTCCTTGTACTCAAACCATGTCCTATAAAAGTTCTCAGAGCCATCCTCACGCCTTTGAATAACCTGTAATTGTATAGAGAATCATTTCAGAGGTACAAGTCTTATAGGAAATGCACAAGAAAAACTAATGTTCAATGTCACGAGCTCGTAATCACTGCGACGAGGTGGTTATTCTAAATATTTTGCTGAGGGGTGGTTGAACATCACGAGACCCATTTGATTGGTAATATCTTAATTCAATTCTTCTAACCACCTCAAGTTGATGATCTTCAGAAAGTTCTGTGTTTAAGGTGACATCAGTTGAAGTTGGCCTGGTGAGAGTTGGGTGAGGTAAGGGGTGGTTAGTTACTCATTTACTCACCAGCCACCCGCCTCCATGTTGTGTCATGTCGCAGTAAGCTGGGAAGGAAGCACCTCCGTCAGTAGGCCTGATTCGATACACGTCATCCTTTGCATCAGGGAACTCTTCTTTTATACTAGCGCAGTCTGTGAGAGTGCACATTTCGTATATATTTAGATATACTAAACGATTACATTTAAATACATTTGTATAGATATCAACTTGATTTTGAATAGCATCAATCGACGGTTTTTCACTATGCTTAAGACGAACTCTGTTCAATTCTTATTTCACATTCAGTATGTTGTTAAAAACCTCTAGACTTTAGCGTTAATAACTTTAAAAATTGTGTTTGTCTTAAGTTATCCGTCTAAAACAGATTCAAGATATTTGAAATAGTAAATTCTGAAAATATATTTAAGCAAAATATTTGAATAGTTTTAATTCAAGTAAAATATGACATGAAAAACCACAAACTCAATTGATTGAGCAAGAAATAAGACCAGATTTGTCCTCTGCGCGATCAAAGTGAGTATGCTCCAACCTGCCTGTGGAAACTACACGCTACCTCACCTTTTCTTATAGGCTTCCCCTTGCAGAGTTCATCTTTAGACGCAAGGTAGTTATCCAGCGACATTTTGAAACTTTCATAGTCATCTAGGACGTCACAATAGTCTCCTGTGGCGATGCCCTTAACTATTGGCATCATAATTACAACAGTGAGTAACATTCCTAAATGGACATAGTTGGCCATCCTCTATCACACAGCTCCGCACTAGATGGATTCTCGCGAAGAAACTAGTCTACTTTGGTTAAAGTGGTCTGCGCAAATAAATACACTCTCAGTTACTCTAAAATTGTGTTTCATTGGTTGGTTGTTGCTATAGTATGGCAATAAACACTATATCGGCATGATGCTGAGATTGTATTTGTTATACAGACTTAACTCATTAGGTGGTAAGATTTGATGCAAATCGTTTTGGGAAAAATTCGTTTCAAGTGGTTTTAAAGGCACAGTAGTACGTGTAAAGAGTGGAGCACACTGGTGTAGTGGTTAGCAAGCTGGCCTATCACCGATGACCCGGGTTCGATTGTACAATTGAAATCTGTCCATTTTCACGGAAAAAAACCGAGCCTGTTTCGAAAGCTTTTCTAAAAAAATTTAAAACCATTTATAAAGGATTTGCCTTTAAAGATGGATCGTATGATTACATGGAGTGATTACATATTTTATCTTCTGAAGATTTATATATATATTTGGCATAAACTAATACTAAATAAGATTTTGTTTACAAACAAAATTGGAAGATAAAACGGGCTACGATTCTTTAAACGAATGATCTCTACTTTACACATAAAACTTCTTGATCGTGTGGATGTAAAGTGTTAACTTCTCAAAACGGTGTACAAGAACACTCTTAAATCCGAGAGTTAAAAAAGATGTATATTTGGTTATACGTGGAACGTTTCCACACGTGGATAAACACCGTTAATTTGTTATCTAGTGGTTTTCGTCCCTCTATTACATTACAAACAAAACAATTGTGTAATATCTCACCGTCAAACCGTAAATGTTGCCAATCACTGCGTACTGATTTCTCGGGAAGACATTGAATATGATATTTGACAGCAGCATTATTTAAATAAATTGGAAACCCTGTTTTATATTTGAAATGATTTTCAATCATTTTCACGGTATGTGTAGCTTAGGAACCACAATTTGCCTACGTTCCGAACTTTTATTAGATGAAATATGGTTGACGAACGTTCTGTCGAGTTGTCTTAATGCTTTTGCCACCTTTCCAAACACCTGTACAAAGAAGATACATTTCATGACTCTGAGGGGAAATATTCTTACAAATGAAACAAAACACGTTTCATACAGCACTATTGAACGGGGGCGGTAAGAGGGGGTGTTGGCTGGGCGGTCATCAGGTCCGGGTTCGATTCCCGCCCGGGCTCGGCAACTTCGTATGAAGAAAAGAACTGTTCTACATGCAGTACGGCTTGGGTGCAATCCTACACTGGTGTTTAGTGCAGTATTACCCATGGTTCGCTAGTTTCACCGCAATGCATAGTCACTAAAGAGTTGCAGACTTTCTAATAATAATAATAATGCTGGCCGCCGTGATTTATGTGAAAGACGTTAAAACGTGTTAAACCCAAACTCACCCGGTTCAAGCACCTTACTAACCAGTAACAAATCTAAATCACGCGTGATTCGTAAACATAACATCTCTTTCAAAGCAAAATATAAAGAGGCGTAGAGTATGTTAGTTTTAATAATACCAAAAAAATTCAAACCACATAAAAATGACATAGGTAGATACTTGTTTATCTACAACACGATATATGAGACATAGTATTAACATTACGACAAGTCTATATAATTATGTTCAAATACATATGCTAGCACACGCAGATTTTCCTCTCTTGCGTACTAGGTGAACCTCGGTTTAAATTAATTTTGGAAATGTTGGAAGAAAATATGCAAATTAAAAAAAACTCTCGTTCCGTAAAAGTTGACTCAAAGACTGAAAAATCATTATTGAATTGGATTTGAAAGGAAATCTAGACTTGATTTCAATGAGATTGTTAGAGTAAAATTTTGTCTTTGAAATATTTAAATTATAGGCCTCTACCGTTCCTTCATCCATTATATTTTTTCGGGCACCTAAATTCAGTCAAATCTAGACTTGATGAATGAGGACCTAGACTGTATCAAAGTCTCATAATAATACCCAGTCATGAAGCAGGACTATGGGATGAAAATGTATGCACTGCAAAATTATTCGTAAGTTGAGTTCGTACAGGTCCTTCAACTCTTGACTTGATGTCAGCAGAAGTACTTAGCCTTCTTTTTCCCAGGAATAGCTCTGAGCTGGTCATGTCTTACTCTTTACATGAAAATGGCTTACACTCCAAATGATTGTAACACTTCGAACGTTATCACAGATCGGGAAAACCTGAATAACATTTGGAGAAATAATAATAATTAGGGTATTTATACAGCGCACATATCCACACCGAATGCATGCTCAAGGCGCTCCCTGCATTATTACCCTGGTCTAACCCAAGCTGCCGGTTACAGCGCTTAAAGGTCACCTCCCAACACAATCTACACCAGGTACCCAATTAGTTCTGTTTGGTGAACAGAGGCACATTTTGAATAAAGTCTCTTGCCTAAGGAGACACCAGAAGTTTCTCAACTCGTGCCTCAGTGTGGGGCAGGGAATAACCCTTGAACTCTCAGTTAATACAGCAATGATCGGGTAAGCCAACCATCCGGCGAGCCACACCAGATGTTGCTTAACTTCACTGATAGCGGTCAACTGAGCTACGCACAGGACCACGTGCCACAAATAGAGTCAATGGCTCTGTAGCTCATCGGGCTATCTATGATTTATTTTACAAGTGGTCACAGGGTCAGCATTTGGTGAATCGCAAAATCAAAAACTTATAATCCCCATGAGCTAAGGAGTCTGTCCACCAGGTCAAGGCATTCTGGAAGGCCATTTGCTTCGAGAGAAGAAGATGTAAATAGGATTGAGGGCTTGGTCACGAAATCTATAAATTAAAGGAGAGGATAGTCTAGACAGATCGAGTTCGAATCTCGGTAGAGTAAATATTTTGAAACTTTAATTCCTCGGAACACGGTCGATTTTAATCAGACTGATTATATTCCGTGCCATGTCTTTGTTTCAGGATCATGTTAGTCGATTGAAGTGGCGATAGTAATGTAAGGCAACCGTATTCTCGTGAAATTGGCGAAAAGAATTCGAACGCCGACGTTATTTCAATAGATTAACACTCTTTTGTAAAGAGCCACTCCGTGGGTTGTTGGAGTCATATATGCCAAACTTAATCAATGGTGTCATCTGATCGCGAAGTATCGACTGTTATCAAAAAGAATGATGTTAAGGCTAATTTGTTTTATTCAGTGACAATATGAAGGTAAAACATCGCAATTGTGATGGAAAACTGGGCAGTGGCGCGCGTCAAATGGCCAAACGTAATTTTTGAGTCTTATCTAAAACAGCCACGAGGGCAGTTAGGAGTTGATAGTGTTTGTAAGGTTATATAACTAGTATCCATGTATACTGGACGTGATATCTACAGCTCTGTGCATTTATAAAGCTTATAAAGATTTGAAAACCAGTTTTTGTCATATAAATGTCTTTTGGACATGAAACGTCAAAATGTTTTGATTTTTAATCACCTAATATGACATTTAGGTTCGTATCATAGGTAAATAATAAGTTATGAAAATCACGGAGTGGCTCTTTAAAATTTGTTTTGCACAAATAAAAAATAATTCTCATGATATATAAGTTCTTGCTGAATCAATGTGGAACTTTGAATGTTGAATTTAGAACAATCCAGCATTAAGAACATAGTTTTCGATTAATTATCTGATTAATATTTAAGTAATGTCATCAGATTTCCCGATAAATGTACAAAAATAAAAACGTTTCACTTAGATCACCATTTTAAAAGTTTTCACATCTATGTATATAAGTTGATTGAATTATTGTCGTTCCATATATACACGACTCTGTAACTAAAAACATGGCGGGCAGGGCACCGATTTGTCAATAAATTAATGCCCTTTAAGACAAAGTGAGACAATGTAAATGAACACATATTTTCAATGTTACAAAAAAGGTCATCAATCTTGGCGAGATTTTTTGTGATTTTATTTTGGGGAGTGTATGAGACATTAATAATAGATATAAAGTGTAAAATTATTTATTATCATAAGGAGAAATCGCAAAAACAACTTAAAGAGCCACTCCCTGGGTTGTTGGAGTCATATATGCCAAACTTAATCAATGGTGTCATTTGATCGCGAAGTATCGACTATTACAAAAAAGACACATTTTAAAGCTTACTTGTTTTTTACAGTGACAATATGAAGGTAGAAAGTCGCAATTATGATCGAAAACCGAACAGTGACGCGCGTGAAATAGTCAAACGTAATTTTGGAGACATCTAAAACAGCCAGGAGGGCAGTTAGGAGTTGATAGTGTTTGTTAGGTTGTATAACTAGTATCCATGTATATTGAACGTGATATCTACACCTCTGTGCATGTATTATTAAGGCTGTTTTTAGATTTTCATGGAAATTAAACCAGTATTTGTCATATATTTGTCTTTTGGACATGAAAAGTTACGATGTTTTTATTCTATATCACCACGTATGACATTTAGGTTCGTATCAAAGGTAAATAATATGTTATGAAAATCACGGAACGGCTCTTTAATGCGGGACAAAGTGAGACAATGTAAATGAACACATATTTTCAGTGTTACAAAAAAGGTCATCACTCTTTGCGAGTTTTTTTGTTATTCTTTTTTTGGGAGTGTATGAGAGATTAATGATAGATATAAAGTGTTAAACTATTATCATAAGGAGAATTTGCAAAAAAAAGCTTAAGGTGCGCTTTGCCCCGCTCTAATGCTTTCCTGTAATCAAGGTGGATGATTGGTTTTTCGTTTTAGGTTCCATATCTGTCGATTCCGGCTTTTCGACGATTACAAAATGTGTGTGAATTAACATCCACACGTGTTTGTTATAAATGATCGCAAGGTAGATTGTTGTTATGATTAGGTCAAATACGAAAAGCAATACACCCTGTCTCGACATGGGGCCTGGACAGCAGAAGATTTATCAAGGTTTTGATTTCATCGCTTGTTAGAGGTACGTTTGTTTTGTTTTATTTGCAAGTGGAAGAGAGCTGAACTCAAAGTTCAAACCTAACTTTACAAATATATATAAATATATAGGCTCTAGGCCGAATAGAAATTGCTTACCCAAAGTCTTGGACTAAATTGAAAAATTATCGTAGTGTTTTAGTGTTAATTGTTAAAGATATGTTTTTTGCTACACGTTGTCGGGTGTGAGTATCTATTTTATATCATGTGTTTAATTATTTAAAGTCGACTTGAGATTTTTTAATGTAATTTTGAAAAAAAATATTTGAAAGGAAATTGTGGCATGTCTGATACTTGTGTAGGCCTAGTAATACCTGTTACCGACCTCTTGTTTAAACATTATTGATACATTTTTCATCCAAAATTAAATTTAGTTTGTGTACATGGATGGGTATATTAATTCACTTAGAAATTAAGAATAAATTTGAAGAGAAGGTTCTCTCAATCTTTGAATGAAATACGGTAACTCACGTTGAAACAAAAGTTGCTAGGCAAAATTGATATGTGCACATGTGCTCATATTGAAAATATGTCACCACTTATCATTAACCATAAGGATAATGATAAAAGATATTTTTATTTGATTAATTATGTTTAGATATATTTTTTCTATAATAAATGACAGATCTAATGAAACTAACAATGACTATGGTTAAAAAATAAGAAGCATTAAATAATTTGTTCTAGAGTTATTGCCCTTATTTTGTTTTTATCAATGTGATTTAGGGTATTTAGGGAAAAGTTGTTAACTAAAGCGAGAACCGATTTGACGGAGGATGTTGATGACCATGACAACTTGTTGGATTTAAACAACCGCTAACCTCGACTTTATCATTTCTCGATTTTCGTTCAAGAGATTTTTCAACAAAATAAGAACTGGGCTTGATTTTTGTCAATTTTTCCAATAAACACCTTTAATTAGCCTTTCATTAAGAAAGCGTATTTATCGGCTGTGAAAAACCCACCTGGGCGCGGGTGTGATGTAATTAACAGACTGTAGAGAGCTCATTATTTCAACTGAAATACCGCCTAAAATAATTGTTTAATTACCATTGATGTGGATATCTTTTTTATCTAACTGAGTGGAAAACATTCTCTGAAAATCGTTAATTTTTTTTTTTTCTGTGAAATTGTTACGATTAGATGTATAATATCACGAGGCAATGATTCTATTTATGACATCATAAAAAGGGCGTGCGACCAGTCATGCATTCACTGGTTTGTGGCCAGATAGATCTAAGCGGCCCATCAAAAGTGGCATTCAAAAACGGCATTCAAAAACGGCTTTCATTACCAAACCAAACATATTTGAGTAGCGACCTTTGACACACTATACAATATTGTAATCAGACATTCATATATTCCAAAGAAAATAGTGAAATATGTTTGTGGTTATGTAGACTTTAATTTTATAGGCACTCCCATCTGCAGCCATCTTGCCAGAAAATAATCAAAATTTTTCTGAAAGAAAATCACCACAACATCCCTATTTCCATTAATTTTCAACATTGTTTGCTAAATATTTTAAACGTGTATGATAAGACATAATTATTGTTTCACTACACAAAGTTTGAATAACCAATCCAATATCAACATTTCATATCCATTTAATCAAGAACTCTGGATGGAAAATATTGATCAATCATGAATATTTTGTATGTGATGATTTTTCTCCAATTATAAAAGACCTTTATCAATAATGATACATTTCATTTAAATATATGCAACATTTAAATCAAAATTTAATAATAAATTAGTATGTGTCACCACACCAAAGAGAAGCACAAATTTACAATGCAATGATAGAGTGTTTTAAATGACTTAAAATGAACAAATTTGTCTGAATTATTTTTTTTTTAACAAACATGAATTATTCAACACCTATTCCACTGTATCCTTCTAAAGATACCTGATACAGGTACAAGGAAGTTAATGTTGACCCACAGGGGACTGTTGCTTTGACCCACAGGGGACTGTTGCTTTGACCATCAGGGGACTTGCTTTGATGCACAGGGGACTGTTGCTTTGACCCACAGGGGACTGTTGCTTTGACCCACAGGGGACTGTTGCTTTGACCAACAGGGGACTGTTGCTTTGACCAACAGGGGACTGTTGCTTTGACCCACAGGGGACTGTTGCTTTGACCCACAGGGGACTGTTGCTTTGACCAACAGGGGACTGTTGCTTTGACCAACAGGGGACTGTTGCTTTGACCAACAGGGGACTTGCTTTGATGCACAGGGGACTGTTGCTTTGACCCACAGAGAACTGTTGCTTTGACCCACAGGGGACTGTTGCTTTGACCAACAGGGGACTGTTGCTTTGACCCACAGGGGACTGTTGCTTTGACCCACAGGGAACTATTGCTTTGACCCACAAGGGACTGTTGCTTTGACCCACAGGGGACTGTTGCTTTGACCCACAGGGGACTGTTGCATTTACCAACAGGGGACTGTTGCTTTGACGCACAGGGGACTCTTGCTTTAGCAATACTCTATAACACCCTTCATGATTTCATTTCATGGTTTCATAATATATTATAACAGTGATCACATATCAAATTGGAGCATTAGAAGTTCTTTATTAGCGGCATGCAAATTAGAGTTCTTTAGAGTTACGTTCCTTTGCTCTTCAAAAAAATGGATGACACGATGTAAAAGCACATGGTTACCGTGAGGAATCATGGTGTTCACAGAGTTGAGATGTGTAAAGGGTATTGAATATATCTTTTGCAATTAATATTGCGTCAACTTCAGTATTATTAAATAATGTAAACCTCGGAAGATATAATGTAGAATAAGTTTATTAACTTTCATGGATGTTTTCACTGCGTCACGCGTGCAATGAAATTGAAACACAAAGTCAGAGTGAAGAAATGGATTTTATTTATTAAATTGCTAGTTGCATAACAGTGTTCGCGTTAACGCATAAACCTGCGTTTTTTACGCATAAAAATCTTATATACACGCAAAATATTTTGTAAATGCGTGTTTTGCACGCACATATAATTATGCACTTAAGTTTATATTTTTTCATAATGTTAAAAAAAAAACGTTCCAAGCTGATAGTCTGATTACGATGTCCTGACAAAAATAAATCGAAACCTGGAAATCCCATTGCTAAAAATAGTATGTAGGCAGATGGTGCTTTGAAATGCGTCATTGTAACAGGAGCTTTGATTGGATAACAAACATTTTAACGTCGTCTGCTTAGCAGTTGGAATGCATCGTGACGTTTAACTTGAGATAGAGGTGGGGGTGAGGTGAGTTGGTGTTTAACGCCGCTTTCAAGATTATTTCACTTATATCGCGGCTGCTAGTATTATTGCAGGGAGAAAGCCCGCAGCACTATTGTGGCTATGTATTGCGGTGAAACCTGCGAGCATCGGCTGGAACTAGCGAACCATGGGTGGTAATGCGCTGATTTTCATTGTAGCAGTGCACCCAAACCTGACTGTGTGTAGAACAGTTCTCTACTGCAGACAAAGTTGCCGAGCCCCTGGCGGGATTCGAACCACGGACCTCCTGATCCGAAGCCGAACGCGCTAACCACTGCAACTTGAGATAGAAAGATTTTGAACTTATTGCTCGTTTTCCAGTTTTAGTTGAAGTTGCTTTGTTAAAAGATTTAAGTAACTTTCAAAAAGAATCTGTAATGTGTATTTACTATAAAACATTACGCAAAGGTTTTAATTTGAGTTTGTGTTCCTTTGGGTATGGTCAGTAATGGATATTAGAATATCATGACGTTGTGCATCTGGATACAGGTAACTGGTTTAGTGTAACTTGTGTAATAACACTGAGTTTGTTTAATTAAAACACTGTATTCAGTTGCTAATCTTACGTTTTTAATTAAGTCACCGTCTTTGCCGTTTGTGGAAATCGTTTATTGAATAACTAATAAAAGTGACACATTCATCATTGTTTACTATATCGATGGAATCCCCCGGAAGTCGTTCGTTTCATCCAATCAGAGCAATGTTTACAAGTGATTATCATCAAGTCTCATGCTGTATAATATTACGAAGTTCGGAACGGCAGCTAGTTACTTACACAGGTATGTGGCTGCATGTGTTTCATCATCAAAACTGAACCGTATATGGTAGCTAGGTTAAACTTTGATGACTAAACTTGTTTACAATTTATTAGCTTTACTAGTAATTGTTTTATTGAAATAAAAACTCCATTAACAAAAACGCAAAATATTTGAATTGAAAATTTATTATTTCATTTTTGCACGCACTGTACAAAAACCTACCGCGAACACTGCATAAGACATTGAATATAGAACCTAGAGGACTGCCGCTTTATATATTTTTTTACTTTAAATGAGAACACATTTTCATCCCAAAATGACAAATATGGAGCCTGAATGTGTACAAATGCTGAGAATGAACAATCAGTTTAAATTGATATTAGTCATATAACCTATCAAATACCAGCAGATCCCATCTGTCCTAGCTGCTGTAGATAAGTTTTTATAATAAAATTTGACTTTAATATTAATAAATTAATATTAACAGTAAGGGTGTGGGTATTAATGGTATATTGCAATACAGAAACAACACGATACCTGCCAGTACACTCTTCTGAAAATATCCATTATATCCCATGATATAAAATTGAAAATCTCTGTGTAAAACTGCAGAAAAGGGTAACCAAAAATGTGATTTTAGTGAAACTTGAAATGTGAACGTGCATAGCAAAAAAGTTGTTTGAAGTTCGAAACCAGTCACTGAATTATCTCTTTGCAAAACAAGCGAGATGAGCTTTCATCACTGTTCTTATTGCTGTTATGAAGTCAAGAGATCATGGGGAAATTAAGATATGAAAAGTACCAATATATTGTCATGCGTTTTGCACTATTGCCGATACTTATGACAGACGCATTCTTCATTGAGTTTATCCCCTTTTTTGTTCTTTCTGTATTTGAAAAAGGTAAGCATTATCTATTTTCATTGCATATTCAGCTGGGAAATTTCATGTGTTCTACGTCATGGCTTTTGCGAAATGACGTGGTAAGGACTGACGCCCGACAAAGACATAGGGTAGGGTGTTTTGAACTTCATAATTGAGGGTTATATAGATGTTAATTAATAACGATTATAACTATGCTAATAATGATTATAACTATGCTAATAAATTTGCATCAACATTATCATGTGTTAAGAAAATGTTTTGATAATATGTCATGAATAATTCAGTGAGAATAATATAACAGCTCTTGTCATGTGTAAAAGACTAATAATATTTGTCTCTCATGTATATAATAATATATATATATATATACAGTTTTACATATATATATGTATGTATGTATGTATGTATGTATGTATGTATAAATGTATGTATGTATGAATGAATGAATGAATGAATGAACACATAAGCTCAGGTTTTGGTAACAGCGGCTCACATGGTAACCCTTGCTTTCTTGCCAGGTAACATATTTTGTTTAATACATTATAATTAGGAATAAAGTTATGTTGCCCTATTTGTATAGTATCTTACATGTGTGATAATGAACACTAAATGTATAGAGGAATTGAATATAAATGCCAATTTTGAGCTTCCTATTTTGATTTCACAACCAAATTTGGGGAAAAACAACTTTTGACAAGCTCCTTGATTTTTAGGCAAAATACCCAATTTTAATGTTAGCAATAAGTATCATGATACAGAAACCGTATCTCGACATGTATATCGTCAGATTTTGTTTCACGATTTTCAATATTACGATATATTCTAACATGACCTCGCAAGCTCGGTTTGAAATCAAATTTAGAGGTGAAAAATACACGACATACTACCCCAAAATAAAAAACAGAATGGATTTATCTCCTAATTGTCACCACCTTATTAAAAATGTTTGAGTTTTGTTGCCCTTTAATTTTCATATATTCTACAAATTCCAAAGGGAAACCAGCTGAGTAACCTGCCATGTGGAATATTGTAGAGCTTTTTGTGCTGATTTGAATGAGTATAATTTCAAATCATTTAAAGTCTTTCAACACATATTTCAGGCTTGGCATAGCAGACAGGAACAAAGCGGCCATGTTGAACGTGGTTGCACTTGTTGTGTTGATTGGTTTCTACCTGCTTATCTTCATCGTTGGGGTCGTTGCAGCCCGAAAGGTCAAGGTCAGAGGTGAAGGTCAAGGCTCATTAGAGACATCGCTGGTCGCTGGAAGAGACCTGCCTACATTTGTAGGAATCTTCACAATGATTGGTGAGTTTATCGTAAAAGGAGATATGTTTTAAACTCAATATTTGCATATGATAGCAGTACATTATTCAATTGTCACATTTTATGAATGAACAAATTATTCTACTGATCAAATCAAGAAGAAATAGTTATTCCAGTCATCTCAAAGTGAGGTTTTTCTGAACAATTTGGAGGTCTCTGGAAATGCAAAAGTTATACCTTTGTGACAGTTTATTTTTTGTAGAAGTAAGATTTCTTTACCATTGTAAAAGGTTCCTTATTTTAAGAATTAGCCCAAATGATCAGGCGAGGAACAGCACTGATAGAATTGCTCTCAGTCTATCGTTTGATGGAAATTAAATATTCTAGATACAATTTTTTTTAATTGTGTAGATCATCACAAGGATCGTATGAGTTTTAAACGCCCTCTGGCCTGTTTTCTAATTGAAATTTAAAAAGGAAAGAAAAGAAAATATTAACATTGCAAAACAATCTTTTGGGAACAATATAACAAGGCCACAAAAAACATATTAGGTTTGTTTAAGCTATGTAAATCGATTCCAAACACAAATGATTTAAAAGTGCTCAGTCAAAATGGCTTCTTGAATTTTTCTCTCGATACCTTATTCTATGACTGTTGATACCTTGGTCTAGTGAGGAGATGATTTACCATCTGAAAGAAATTTATCTTGCAGAAAAATTTTTTTTAGAGAGAAAATATAAACAAATAGAATATCTAGAAAATGTGCTATAGTGCCTTTAAGGGATTATGAGGTACTGAGAGTAAAGATGTTCTTGATCAACAGCAACGACAGTGGGCGGTGGCTACATCAACGGCACAGCAGAGGCGGTGGCGACAGATGGACTAGCCTGGACTCTTGCTCCTCTTGGGATCTTCTGTGGTCTCTCTCTAGGTTTGTTGCTCGTAGAGATGTGACTCTAGGACCACTTTGTGACTCCAGAACCGCTTTAATTGTGACTCTAGGACCACTCTGTGACTCCAGGACCACTTTAATTGTGACTCTAGGACCACATTGTGACTATAGGACCACTAGAACGACTTTGTGACTCTAGGACCACATTGTGACTCTGGGACCACATTGTGACTCTAGGACCACTTTGTGACTCTGGGACCACTTTGTGACTATAGGACCACAAGAACCACTTTGTGACTCTAGGACCACTAGAACGACTTTGTGACTCTAGAACAACCTTGTGACTGTAGGACCACTTTGAGACTCTAGAACCACTTTGTAACTCTAGTACCACATTGTGACTCTGGGACCACATTGTGACTCTGGGACCACTTTGTGACTCTAGGATCACATTGTGACTCTATTTATAACCACTTTGTGACTTTAGGACCACATTGTGACTCTGGGACCAAATTGTGACTCTAGGACCACTTTGTGACTCTGGGACCAAATTGTGACTCTAGGACCACTTTGTGACTCTAGGACCACTTTGTGACTCTAGAACTACCTTGTGACTCTAGAACTACCTTGTGACTCTAGGACCACTTTGTCACTCTAGGACCACTTTGTCACTCTAGGACCACTTTCACATGATCAATCCCATGAATGACTTATGAGCATTTACTCCAGCTAGAGTATAGCCTTTTTCTTTTGTCCACCTCAGATTGTTTGATCAATACCAGAATAGTTTTGATAATTCTAAATTGTAAGATAATTGCGAGATATCTCTGTGCAAACGCACCTCCACGAGGATGTAAAAGGAGAGCCAATCTCAAGAATTCTCAGTCTGATGAAGGGGGTCTAAAATATAAAAAAATTGTAACTACAAACTTCTGCTCCCCTGGTGAGGAGCTTTATGTGTTGATGACAGTTTCCCCCTCTTCTTAATTACTACAGGTAGTTAGTCCTGCCACTGCATCCTCCAGTGGATCATCATGCTCTCATCCCTATCCAGCCTTTCTTCAAACGTAAAGTCTTGTTGTTTAGCTCAACTACTAATCATTGTTTAGGGCACTGCACACAAACCACAAATTTAGGAGAAAGCAGTGATTCTTTGATTAGCCAGTAATGGAGAATATCATCGACTCGCATGAGTTAAGCCTATTTTTTTATGTCTGAAGAGCATATTAATTCTATGTAACCATGTCATGTAATAAAATGCAACAAAATAAAAAATAAAAAAAAATAAAAAATGAGTTAGGCCTTGTATCAACACTTGCTCATGTGACAATGTTTTTATTTAAGTTTTTGTAAGTTTAAAAATTCTGTTTCAGGCGGACTGATATTTGCGCGTGAGATGCGAGACCGGCGGTACGTGACGATGTTAGACCCTTTCCAGGAGAGGTTCGGTCATCTTTCTGTTCTACTCGTATATGTGGCGTCGCTGTGCGGCGATCTCTTTTGGACCGCCTCAATACTCTCTGCTCTAGGTATGTGGTTTCAGAATCTCATTTAAATCTGATTGAACATCACTCGCATCTCGCTATACCATATGCACAGTGAATTTTGCATGTGTCCACCCTGGGAATGTGATTCACATTCATGTCGTTAGATTGAACATATCCCTTGTATCTCACTGTCCAATTGGGGGCGGGATAGTGCAATGGTTAGCACCTTCGGCCTCGGATCAAAAGATCTGGATTTCGTGTCTCGCCACGGGTTATAGGCAGCTTTGTCTTCAGTTCTACATGCAGTAAGGTTTGGATGCAATGCTACACTGAATTTCTGTGCAGTTCCACCCAATGTTTGCTTGTTCCAGCCGATGCTTGCAGGTTTCATCACAATACATAACCGCAAGTTGATACTAGAAGCCGTAATATATGTGAAATATTCTTTAAAGAGGTGTAAATCCTAAATACCTCACCTCACCTTGCTGTCCAATCTGCAGAAGTCTTGGGGACCCTGGAATTTTGATTCAATACACAGATTCAGTGAACTTTGACCCCCTTCTATATTTATATCTTTCTCTTTAGGCACAACGCTGAGCGTCATCCTCGGAGTCCCTCTGATAGGCGCCATCTGTGTGTCATCCGCCGTGACCGTCTCGTACACTGTAATTGGTCAGATCATCGCAGTTGCCTACACAGATATCGTCCAGCTTATGCTGATAACAGGAGGGCTGGTGAGTATTATCTTGTGTTTCCTCTAATTGAATTGTGTAAATTTTCTCCCTATGGCAGTCACTGAAGTCATTTATTCCCACAAGAATTCCAAAATCTGTATTTGCTTATGAGTAAATAAGTTGTGAAATCAGCAAAATTATTTTCAGTCAGTAAATTACTGTGGAGAAAGGTATCGTAGTCTCAACACATATCACTCGCTAGTTTCTTTTGTCTGTGCATTATTCCATATACATTCCAGAAGCTTGATCATTTCATGCATGGCTGTCCTATAGAAATGCTAAAGGCAATGTTTTAGTTATTGCAGAGCAGAGTATAGACTATTTTGAAGTATTTTCTGAAAAACGTTCAAAGGTGGAAATAGAATTATAGCTTAAAGCATACAGTGGCAGGGCTCCAGATAATATTTTGGACTCAGGGGTGTTTCACTCCTCAAAATAAAAATTGAGGAGTAAAATTAGTTATGTTAGTCGTTGATTAATTTTTCCACATGTTTAATCTGTACATAAACGAGTAATTTCTCTTCGAGGAAATATAAAATCGGTAATCTTTGTTTTCATACAGGTTGGCAACTTGTTGGCTACTATTCGAGATGTAAAGATCAGACATGTAGAAATGAAATTTTATTTGACAAGTCACGATTACTCCTGTAAATAAATATCTGACTCTTATTCTGGGAAAGTTGTGCGTATCTGTCACTCATCAATTTCATTTCTAATGCGTACATCTGAATTACCCATGCGTATTTTACGCAGATATGCATCTTATCTGGAGCATTGCAGTGGAAGATTAAAATGAAAGAAGCACAGTATTTGTTGCAAGGTTTTACCATTTTCGAGTTTTTGAAGAACTGAGAAAGATGGCCCTCTTGTTATAGAGATGATGCGGGAAGATGTGGGTTGACTTGCCTCTCGGGGGTTTTGTTGAATTCACATCTTTTTAAAAGAGTCATGTCACGTCAAGGACAATATATTTATTGCTTCTTATTGATGTTCAACAACTGTTTTCAGGTCCTTTCTGTCCCCTTTGTACTGACCAATGAAAATGTAGGAGACATCAGCAGTGATCGTAACCTGCACCAATGGCTGGGCAGTTTAGATAAGACCTCTAGCCTCAGTTGGATAGATTTATTTATTGCCATGGTAGGTACTACCTTCTCTCATATTGATTTGAGTTATCTAGACCTATTATCTTCTTCTAAAAATAATGTTTGGCTTTGTTTCATGTTTAAAAAATTAAATGATTAAATCAACTGTCATGTTCGTTCAAAAATGCCTAGAAAAATAAGACATTTCTTGGTTTCATTAAAAAATGGGTAACATTTTAGTCCACTAAGTGTTTCTTTAGAACATTAGTGTTTGAAACATATACCTTAAAATGACACAGAGTATGTTTTATAAATTTTTATGTGGCTTAAATTAGAGCGAAAATACCATCTACCCTGAATTAAGTTCTCTATAGTGGCAATGTTAGGACATTTTCTTGTTTACATCGATAGTACAAAAACAGCCATATAGATGTTAAGCCATATAGACGTTTAAGTCATTGGTGCGCACCACTGTCCAGTTTTCAATCACTAATTACAACTTAAAATTGTTTATTGTCCCTAAACTGAACATTCTCTCCCAACAGAGGTAGCTCCGTCATAAATTCCTATATTTATGACGGAGCTACCTCTGTTGGGAGAGAATGTAAACTGAACTGACAAGCTGTAAGATTGCAATTTTTCAGAAACAACCGATGTTTCGCGATAAATTAACATCACTGATAAAGTTTGACAAATTTGACTCCGATAACAAACTCTGTGTCTCTTTAGTGAACCAATGGTGCCAATAAATATCCAAAAATCAGAAGAGCATGCAAAATTATTCAAAGCTGACCAATGATAAAAAAAATTGTTGTATTTTAAGATAAAATTTTTTGCTAATAAAATATTTAGTAAACAGAAATTTATTCGCTCATATTACTTGATAGAATCTAGCAACTCATTAAGAAACAAGTTTAATGACTTTAACTTTTGTCTTAAAAAAAATATTGGATTAAAAAAAATGTGTTTAAAAAATATAAATAGTCGAGTGGCTGCTGCGGACAGAGATCGCAGGTGATTGTGATTTTGAAGTTCTTAAGGATTCATATTGAGATGGATCTTATGATTCCATGATTTGAGTTATGTTGATCCTTAGCGTTTTTATAGACTGTATACAAGCAGCATTCATCTTTCAGACCTTCGGAACAATTCCCTGGCAGGCCTATTTCCAGCGTGTGTTGTCTGTGCGAAGTGGTCGTCAGGCTCAGATCTTGTCTGTGATTGGTGGATTTGGCGCACTGGTCCTCGTAATTCCCTCCATTCTAATTGGTGCGGCTGGAGTTAGCGCCGGTGAGTTTTTGTCGTCTACCTCTGGCTATAGGACTGCTGAGTGCTGATATTTTGTATTCTGTTACACTGCATCTCTTTCTGCCTTTTGTTCTTCTCGTTGAATACAAATGACCCATATACACATGATGTTCCATGTACGTATTGCGATATATTGCAGTGAACAGCTCCAGTAAATATTGCACAGCTCTAATGCTGACTATTTAAAAGTAAGGTCGAGGTCAAAATGGTTTCTTACATCCTGCTTAATCAGCATATATGAAGCCGTTCTTGCTCCTTCCTAATACACTGATCTCTTTAATACCTAAAGCCTTGTATCGCTAGGCCCGAAAGAGATCAGGGTATTGAAAGAAGCGAGAGTGGATTCAAATGAGGAGGATGGGTTTCTTGAAGACCTAAGTATTGACAGGCAATCCTAGTTTAGTTTTGCATTAGAACAACAGTTAAGTCCAATTAGCAAACCTTGTGGATCACTACATGACTTCAAAGATCAAGGAAACAAAAAACTAGTGTAACAGGTCTTATGTGATAGAAACATGACAGAAACCTTCTCCAGCCTACTGTAAGCATTCCTTACCTTGTTACCTCTGTTACAAGTAAAGCAGTTTTTTGGCTAGAAGTAGAGAACTGTAAGGTTTAGGTGCAATGCTACACTGAATTTCTGTGCAGTGTCCCCCATAGTTCGCTGGTTGCTTGCAGTTTTCATTGCACTGCATAGCCACAATGGTTTTGTGGGCTTTCTCCCTGAAATATATACCAGCAACGAAATAAGTGAAATGCTCTAGAAAGCGGCGTTAAACTCCAAATCTCCTCACCTCTTACATAGAAGTACCTGATTGGTTGAAATCAAAAACATAGTAACAAACTGAGCCTGAGGTTTGTTCTTGTTACTAGAGTTCTTTCATCTGTGCTGCGTCCACATATTTCTTACAGTTCAGAGGAAGGTCACACATGTTACATGATAGTTAACCTGCTATTGTCAAAGACTTAAAAACTATTGCAGTTGACCTCTGTCAGAAGAGAATATTTTATTAAGCACAATTAACTTTTGCATTGGTGCATTATTATCAATATATGTATTTCACCTCAAATACATCCATGATATATTATAAGTAGTCATGAAAAGCAGAACTATTTCTTTTATGTATGACGTCATATAACATGTGATTATGTGGCGTCATGTATTCTTGCGCTGTTCAGTTAGTCCAAAACTAGGGGCGGGATAGCGCAGTGGTTAGCGCGTTCGGCTTCGGATCTGAAGGTCCGTGGTTCGAATCCCGCCAGGGGGCTCGGCAACTTTGTCTGCAGTAGAGAACTGTTCTACACGCAGTCAAGTTTGGGTGCAATGCTACACTGAAAATCAGCGCACTACCACCCATGGTTTGCTAGTTCCAGCCGATGCTTGCAGGTTTCACCGCAATACATAGCCACAATGGTGTTGCGGGCTTTCTCCCTGCAGAAATACTAGCAGCTGCGATATAAGTGAAATAATCTTGAAAGCAGTGTTAAACACCAACTCACCTCACCTCTTACCTGGAAGTACCTGATTGGTTGAAATCAGAAACATAGTTCCAAACTGCGCATGAAGTTTGTTCTTGTTACTAGAGTTCTTTCATCTGTGCTGCGTCCACATATTTCTTACAGTTCAGAGGCAGCAGGTCACATATGTTACATGATAGTTGACCTGCTATAGGCAAAGACTTCAAAACCATTGGAGTTAAAAAAGAATATGGCCAACTTGAGTGACCTCTGTCAGGAGAGAATATTTTTTTAAGTGTAATTAACTTTTATATTGGTGCATCATTATCAATATATGTATTTCACCTCAAATACATCCATGATATATTATTAAGAATTTGGTCCAAAACTTTTTTATCAATTCAGTAAAACATTTATGGATTTTCAGACTGGAACAAGACAACCCTCCAAGTATCCCCCCTAACAACTGGAGACAGCGCCATGATTCTGCCTCATGTATTGAATGAGTTCACTCCCGCCCCAGTAGCCATTCTTGGTAAGTAATGTAGTTAAAGAGGCACTAGAGTAGCATGGTTTTTAGAAAAATAAGATGATCTCACGAAAACGGAAATATTCATTATCAATGGCAAGACTTTTTTTTTTTATCAACAAAAGCATTTCTAAAATGAACTTGCCATGATCAATTAAGCTATGGGTTTGCATTTCCCTACCTCTTATGATTAAAAGATTTTTACACAAAAATGGCCGCCAGTAATTTTGCTTTATGCTTGAAAATTACTTTTATGATAATGGATGATCTGGTTGAGTAATGAAATGTTTATCCCTCTGATGATTGCATAGCTAATAGTTATTGAGGGAAAATTTAAAAAAATAAAATTTGCACAAAACATTTTACTGCCCCTTTTAGGCTAGGGAATAGCTTTTCCCAAAGGACATAATTCACCCTAGGATCTATCACTGGCTCTTTTCAAGTTTGAATCAATTTGCCAAACATTTGTGGTTTGAGTAGGGCGTCCTTATTGGCTCCAAGTTTTAACCTCCAAGTTATTTCTGATTAAACTGTAATTTTAAGTGCCCTATACTGAAAAACTGGCACTAAAACGTGACCAAAGTAGCAATTTGGGCTCAATTATCAACCAGGGATATAGATAGGTACGACTTATGCCTTACAGGAAACAGGTTTATTTAGATTTTGGCCAGAAGGAAAACTGGCCTTATTGATTACTGTTTTGATATAATTTGTGTGACCCACCATGGTGATTTGTATCCATGGGTACCTAAGTATTAATAAATGATAAAAATAGTGTAGTCAGCCCATAATAGAGGGAAAAAAATCAATATCAAATGTCAACGAACCTAAGTATTAAATTAAATGATAAAAATAGTGTGGTATGGATGTTTTTACATCACATGGTTTATCAGCCCTTACCCAATATCTACCCCATGGCTGATACAAGATGTGAAATAAAATCACCCATATACACAACAGGTAATATTTTTGATTTATTTGTTCTGTATGTACAGGCCTGGGAGCGATATCGGCAGCGGTGATGTCGTCCATGGACAGCTCCATCCTGGCGTCGAGCACCATGTTTACCCGCAACATCTATAACAAGGTCTTCAGGCTGAAGGTGAGTCCTTCTTCAGAGTGTTTGAATTAGTAATCATTCATTAATGGTGCTTTAAAGGGACAAAGAGCTTGTTATTTGGTAAAACTTCACAAATTATGTTCTTTGATTGAGTAGTAATTTTGGCATCTTAGACATATAGAGGTAACTGTAGAAAGATGATTTGAACTTGGATTTGGACATTTCGTATTTATAATAATAACAAATAATAATCAATTTCTTATAGCACCGATGTTCAGCTGGGTTGTTCACAGGCGCTTTACTATCAGATAATTACCCTGGTCTAATCTAAGCTGATATATTTGTCGCTGGAAGGTCGCTCTAGCGGGTACCCATTTCCTGCTGGGTGAACAAAGGAACATTTCGAACTAAGTCTCTTGCCCAAGTAGACACCACAAATCTCTTAACTTGTGTCTCAGTATTGGGCAGGGAATCAACCCTTCAAACTTTCAGTTCATACAGCAATAAACAGGTAACCCACCCATCCGGCGAGCCACGCCCGATGTTGCTGAACTTCACTAATAGCGGTCAACTGAGCTATGCACAGGACTTGTGCCACCACATACTCTGCATGTCACCTCATATGATTCACAATTTACTTTTCTAGAAATTATTATCCCTCCTTTGCTAAAATCCCATAAATATGTAATCTGTTTTCTCTATTAATGACCCTGCTAATGGCTGTGGTATTGCCCAAGCAGTGCTAAACAATAACTCGCTCACTCACTCTATTAATGTAACATTTGTCGTATAATCTTTTGATATGATGTTGATTTAAAAGTTATTATTTGTTGATATTTGCAATGTTATTTGAAGTCATTTACTTTATTTCAGGCCAAGGATGTTGAACTACTGATTGTTCAACGTGTTGCCATAGTAACCGTGGGTGTCCTTGCTACCGCCATATCTCTTAGCGTGAACAACATCTACGGTCTGTTTGTGCTGGCGGCAGACATTGTATTTGTGATAATTCTACCCCAACTAGTCTGTGCTGTGTTTTTACCAAGGACAAACGCATACGGGTCTCTGTGTGGATATCTTATAGGACTTTTGCTTCGTATCGGAGCAGGGGATAGTATCCTTCATTTTGAACCATTTATTCCCTACCCGTATTACAGCCCCGTATACGGGCACTTATTCCCCTTCAGGATGTTTGCAATGATCTGTTCCTCTCTGACGATAGTGATAGTGTCGGAGATGTTCGCTCTGCTGTTTGACAAGCATGTGCTGTCCACGCGGCTTGATATACTCAAGGCTTTTTGCAGAAGAGACTCAAATTCGTCCAATAGAAATCCAGATCAGGCCTTGACGCTATTGAATCAGAGTTCCTCAAACACTTCAAATGACACCAGTAGACTTTGACAGCAATAGTTCGCCTGAAGTTTGCGCACGTATCATTCCATCCCAGCCAACAGGAAAAGGAGCAACCTTTCAACGCTTTTTAACTTCTTTCAACTTTAGAAAGAGTGGCCTTTCTACAAATCATCAACAGTGGAAAGAGTGATCTTTCAACAAATTATCAACAGTCGAAAGAGTGATCTTTCAACAAGTTATCAGTAAGGGAAAGAGTGATCTTTCAACTCATTATCAGAAAGAGAAAGAGAGATCTTTCAACAAATTATCAGTCAGAGAAAGAGTGACCTTTCTACAACTTATCAACGGTCGAAAGAGAGATCTTTCAACAAATTATCAGTCAGAGAAAGAGTGACCTTTCTACAACTTATCAACAGTGGAAAGAGTGATCTTTCAACTCATTATCAGTAAGGGAAAGAGTGACCTTTCAACATTTTTGAACTTCTATCAACTTTAGAAAGAGCTTTTCAGCACATTATCAACAGTGGAAAGTAAGCCTTGGTATCGCTAGTCATTTACGTATGTCAACATTTCGCGATACAGTGAGTCGTATTGTGATCCATATATACATAGGGTACTTTTCATATTTTAATGTTTCAATGGTCTCCTGGCTAATAACATCAATAAGAGCAGTGTTCAACGCTAAACTGGCTCATTTTGTAAAGAGAGGTAATTCAGTGACTGATTTCAGACTTTTAACATGTCCGTGCTATTTTCAACATCTTCATATCTGATCAGCTAAATGCAAGCCTTAGCATTCCAAAATATCAAATCCTGGAGGGAAGCAGTCTAGTTAAAACTAGCTGTAGTATGATAGTTCCGAAGTCCACTATTACATCTAGTGAATTACAGGTCTATTCCGTGTCGCGCCGGCGCAATCATCAACCAATCTAGTTTTAACTGGATTGGGAGGGGAGGGTTATATGGTTTGTTAATTTCAAATGAATGTTTAGAATTATTTTATTTTTGTATTTTTGTTGTATATGATGTGACATATTGCACAAATGAATTTTGACCAACTCTAGAGGTTAACCATGTATCGCTTATATTTCAAAATGTCTGATACTGTTATATCACACAAGAGTTTTTTACCAGCCCCTGAAGGTTGACCATTTATTGTTTTTATGGTTTAGTATTGCCTGATACTGTTATTAACTTATTATCCACATAAGTTTTTGACCATTATGGCTCATATGGTTGAATTTTGAAAGAAATTGATATACATATATCATTGTCTGTAAAGAGTCAAAGCTTAACGTTTATTTTCATAAATGTTTATGAAATGAATGAACATATGCCTGTGTTTGGAGTAGAAGTAACTCCAAAGGAACTTGATCAGGAAGCAAACAAGTTCTATAGGAACATATTTCTGTGCAAAAAATACATTATGAGTTAAACTGAATGCACAAGATTTCACTTGGCTCAGTACCACAGTGGATATAAATAATTTGGGATAATTGTAAATATAGATTATTTACACCATTAGAAAATCGGTCATGAAAATTCAGATATCCTTGACTTAATTTGTCAAGTATTAAAGACAACCAATTTTCACATGAAATTCTTCCCTTTTTCTTAAAATGTCTTTTCGATAAGTTAAAAGCTGAACTTTAAAATAAATTTGAGAATTAATAAGTTTTTGAGAATGTTTTATTTTTGTTGTTGAAATTTCATCTTTTAATATGTCTGTTGATAAAAAGAAATGGGAACTTGTTTTGATGTAATTTCATATACTGAGAGTGTATTTTTATGAAATCCAATTTTGTGCCATATATGTGTATGATTAACTGGTAGATATGATTTTAGGGTTTTTTGTTAAGAGAATAGTTTTTCGAAGCTTCCTTAAAGAGCCATTACGTGATTTTCATAACATATTATTTACCTTTGATACGAACCTAAATGTCATACGTGGTGATATAGAATAAAAACATCTTAACTTTTCATGTCCAAAAAACAAATATATGACAAATACTGGTTTTCCATGAAAATCTAATAACAGCCTTATACATGCACAGAGGTGTAGATATCACGTCCAATATACATGGATACTAGTTATATAACCTAACAAACACTATCAACTCCTAACTGCCCTCCTGGCTGTTTTAGGTAAGTCTCCAAAATTACGTTTGACTATTTGAAGCGCGTCACTGTTTGGTTTTCGATCATAATTGCAACTTTCTACCTTCATATTGTCACTGTAAAAAACAAATAAGCTTTAAAAGGTGTCCTTTTGGTAATAGTCGATACTTTGCGATCAAATGACACCAATGATTAAGTTTGGCATATATGACTCCAACAACTCACAAAGTGGCTCTTTAATCTAGTATAGAGACTGGCATGAGTAGCTTATAGCGCTTGGAGAGAAGCCATTTTTTTATTTGAGCACGATATAATGCTAAATGAGCTTTAATGGCAGTAACATCGCTCTCGCTTGGGAAATACTGACATTAATCATAGTAAGTCATGGACACTCGTATAATATCCTTTATATCTGTCATGGCAATGCCTAGCACCTCTGACAGGTTGTTATTCATGGCTTTATAAGACATGCAAATATTTCAGCCAATAAAATGTCATTTTGCAAGGAGTCTTACGAAGAATATGATGACCCTGAGCATCTTTTAGTCCGGGTGCTGCCACTGCATGGAATCTATTTCATTCCCAGTTGTGATGGATACGAGGCATTTGTCTTGAGAGATATCAGGGAAAAAGCTAGGCAGATAGAAATACGCTGATGTAGCAGAATGGTTTATTAGATAATGTAGGAAGTGTGTTCTGTGACTTTGACAAAACGAGTGTTACTTTTTGAGGTTATACATTAATTTGCACTAGTTTCATAAAATCATATGACACACTTCCGAGTATTATTTGACAATAAGTGTTTGTTTGATTGGGCAATAGCGATCTCTATCATAGAAAAGCTTAGTTACTAGTCACATAGTTGTATTTATCAAAGTCCGCTGTTTATTTATGTTTTTATGAATCTCATGTCAGACATTATGTACAATCTTGTTTGTTTCTGACATTGCTATGTCATTGATTACATTTTTTCTTTCCAAAATCATTTATTTGCATCTAGAGTTATCTCAAAATAGTTTTATATTCAACTTGTCACAATCTCATTGAAAACAGACAAGTTAACACTCGCCATGATTCTGATCTGAGAACTGCTCTATTGCGCTGACCTTTGAACTCTAGCCAATCAGCAACGAGGCTTGAAAGCCTTTGGCACGATCTGATATTTTTGCAGATTGCTGTTTGTTTCAATTTATTGATTGTAACAGCCGATGCTCGCAGGTTTCACCGCAATGCATAGCCACATTGGTGTTGCGGGCTTTCTCCCTGCAATAATAGTAGCAGCTGTGATATAAGTGAAATACTCTTGAAAGTGGCGTTAAACACGTATCACCATATCACCTCACCTCACCTCACCTCAATTCATTGAAGGTGAAGGCCACCTGACTCTACCCGTATGAACCAGTTCTCAGATGAGAAATACAGGGAGGTATGAGTCATAAGTTCCATCTGATTTAAATGAGACTGATCATGTCTTTACCATGTTACTGTAAGAGAGGAACACATGTGAATTGATATCACTAGTTGTCTTCTCATCTATTTGCTTTTTGATATATTTCATCATTTTTAGTGACTTTCATCTATTCTTGGGATCACTTTGTATCATAATGATATAAAATATGAATGTATTTCTATTGTTATATCTATTTTTTTGTTCCCTCCCGCCGCAAAGCGCTTAACAGTATAGAGGGACA
Organism: Phorcus lineatus; assembly: GCA_921293015.1. Taxonomy (NCBI): domain Eukaryota; kingdom Metazoa; phylum Mollusca; class Gastropoda; order Trochida; family Trochidae; genus Phorcus; species Phorcus lineatus. The sequence continues at coordinate 13,698,117 of OV121098.1, read as the reverse complement.
TAGTATATAGTTCTGTAAGTCTGTCCAACCTGTTCTTGTTATAATAATAATGATGATAATAATAAATTTTTATAGCGCCGAGTTTCAGCTGGGCTCTTCACAGGCACTTTACAATCATTATTACAGTGCTTAAAGGTCACCTCCAATACAATCTACACCAGGGACCCAATAAGTACTGCTGGGTGAACAGAAGCACATTTTGAATGAAGTCCCTTGCCTTTTACACTGAAACTGTAAGAGTATCAGCTCATTTTACAGAGAAAAGAAATTATTGTTACAACACAAAATCATGTCTTAAGGTTACAGTAATGAGTTATGAAAGATGTAAAACAAGAATTGTTAAATGATGTTTTCACTAGGTTGGAAACAGCGGACACAATCATCACAGCAGATGGCCTAGGATCAGCCATTGTTGTTAACAGGAGAAACATATACGAAACAGCACTGGGCTAAATGGGATTTCCAAATTGAACAAAACAATCTTCAGATTAGCTATTAGACTTCAGTGGAGAAGTACCCAGACACCAGTCCATTTGGGTGACCTTGACCTCATTTTCCAGGATAAATCAAAACTGACCAGTTTTTACAATGCTGTTAGCATGATATTTTAAATCACTAATGCATGCAGAGTTTTCTAATTTGCTATGGAAGGATTGCCAAAGACACCAGATGATTTTGGTAACCTTTCACTTCATTTTCAAGGTCACTACTAAACTCTGACCATTTTTAAAAAATCTTATTTATTTGTTTGTTTTTGTTTCTCTTTGATAAAGAAGTGTTTACTTGTCTTGATTATTCAGGTAACACTGATGCAATATTTGTTTATGTTTCTATTCATGAGATATGTTAAGAACAAGAAAACACAATTTTCAGGTTTGTGGTCACGTTGAAAATTAACTTTCAGAGCAATAACAGTTGAATCAAACATGAAAAGCTCTCTACTCTATAGAAACTCCGATGTTTATCAATCATTTCAGCTAATTTTCCTGATTCATGGTCATATTTGTGACAAGTACTTGTATGTTAAATTAAGGGCATTTCAATATTTTGTCAATATATATTTTGTAATCAAAACACACCTTTTGATTTTGTCATTTATTGTATTGCATATCAAAGAACTATTTTTTGATTGATATATTTCAATAAATGTGCTAGTCGCAATTTCTTTTGATTTTCAAGATGCCATTATGTGAACTTGAATTTTGAAAGTTTCTATTCAAGACAACAATGCCAATTTCATGTTAATATGCCTCAAATAAAATTGCTAAAGACTTGAGATTCTTTTGTTTGACTATATAGATACATTCTGACTATGTCGATACAATTTCTCCCCAAACCAAGGTTGTCTTTTCACATAATCTCTATTACAATGGACAAGATTCCCATACCATACATGATGTGAGGGGAAATTTGCAAAACAAATACTGTTTCCTTGTCGTTATGCAATTTAAATTTTAATTAATTTTTCACGTGTGAGAAATATGTGTGGAAGGCACAGATCAAGGAGCTCTAGTCTTTTGGATGGTAAAAGGGACACAAACTATGTTGCTGGACTCAAATATGTCAAACTTCATAAAGAGTGTTATTTTAGCGAGTTAGTTAGTTTAGTTTAGTTTAGTTTAGTTAGTTAGTTAGTTAGTTAGTTAGTTAGTTTAGTGATTGTTTCTAACTAAGCACCCTCATGTTTATCACTTCAGTGAAGTAAAAATAAATCTTGATTTGTGATGGAAAAACTGGACAATGGGGCACACCAATGACTCACACTTAGCTTTGGCAACTTTTACAGCAAACACAAAGACAAACCTGGGTTGGTAGGGTTTAGTAGGTTATTCAACTAATATACTCGTGAATTGTATGCAGATATCGACTGTTTAACATTTGAATGGCCTATTTTTATTATCTTTGAACACAAGAAAGTATCATTATTTTGACACTTTGTCATCAGGTTATCTATAATTTATTTAACAAATGGTCACAGGGTCATCATTTGGGGTCCAAAGAATCACAAAATCTCTAAATGTTAATGTCCCCAGGAGCTAAGGAGTCTCCAACATAAGGTTTTAGCTTTCTAGGCCTTTTATTTCTGGATAAAAAAAATGAAATAGGTTTTAAGGGAGTATGACCTTTAATAGGGGTAACGTGGTAAACAAATCTATAGATTAGAAACCTTATCAGTTCCCATAATCAGAGACTGTACACAAAGTGTAAGTTGTCTAGATTTCTTGATTCCGGAGAAGATGATGAAAATATGATTTTAGGGTGTGACCCACAATAGTGGCCATAGGGTTACAAAATCTATAAATTAGAATCTCCATCAGCTAAGGAGTCTTTACACAAGGTTTCAGTTTTCTAGACCTTTTGCTCCTTGAGAACATGAAAATGAATATTTAGGCTCTAAGGCTCTAAGGGGTCACAGGAGTGGTGTCACGATTCATCGAGAGTATCAATGTTTGTGTCATCTGCTACGTGATACGAGTGCATGGATACAAAACACATTCAGACAATATATCAGGATATACATCGATGTATCACCATAAGAGACAATATCTCCTGTTAACATAATCTGTAAATAACTAACAACTAAACAAGTTTTTTTTATTCTATTTACAATGATTAGACAAACAGAAAAAAAGGTATTTCTGGTATTTTATCTGCAATTTCACAGTTTCTCTAATTCTGTGATCTTCCTTCATGTAATGTTTATGACAGTTTGGTAGATAAGAAATAAAATTACTTGTGTATGTCCCATGTATTTTTCCTTTATAAACTGTAAACTGGTCCCCATCAGCTATAGAGTCTGTCACAAAGTTTTCAGCTTTCTAGGCCTCGTAATTGCTTCTGGAAAAGAAGATAAAAGGTCTTTGTCCCTGAGGCCCTTACTAGAGGTCACATGGTCACCAAATCCATAAAATAGAAATCTAGAAATTGTGATATAAGTGAAATACTCTTGAAAGCGGCTTTAAACCCCAATTCACCTCACCTCAAACACGTAGAACATATGTAACAAGGGTTTTCATTGCTGCAGAAAAGATATATTGGATGAACAACCACAATGCACAGGGTGCGGGATAGCGCAGTGGTTAGCGCGTTCGGCTTCAGATCAAGAGGTCCGTGGTTCGAATCCCGCCAGAGGCTTGGCAATTTTGTCTGCAGTAGAGAACTGTTCTACACACAGTCAGGTTTGGGTGCAATGCTACACTGAATTTCAGCGCAGTACCACCCATGGTTCGCTAGTTCCAGCCGATGCTCACAGGTTTCACTGCAATGCATAGCCACATGGTGTTGCGGGCTTTCTCCCTGCAATAATACTAGCAGCCGCGATATAAGTGAAATAATCTCGAAAGCAGCGTTAAACACCAACTCACCTCACCTCACCTCACCTCACAATGCACAGAAAGGAGGGTCATGTGACCATTGTTGCATATATACGTCCTTATCCTTATTTCTGTTTACTTTTTCACATTAATCGTAATTGGTAGTCTAAAAAGCAACACCTGATAATGTTTATTTTATTGACACTTTTGAAAAAACATTTGAACCGTCTTATTACTAGAAAAGCCATGAAAGATATTCTCATTCATACTACAACTTGCATGATATCTATAAATGTAATACTGAAAGAGAAAGGGCATGCTCTTAACTTTATACTGCTAACAAATCACCTCAAAGTGAGTATAATGACAAAGTATTTCCATAGAATATGCTACTCAGAATTTCGTCACATTAAAATTCACTCTCGGTAGAAAAAAAGTATTTTATATAATATTATTAATTTAGTTTAATTGCCTCTTATGCTTACCACAAACAATTCATGCAAATCTATATAATAAATCTCACTGGGGTTTTTTTTTGCTTACACGACAACTTTCATATCATTTTACAATATCTAACTTAAAGGAATTTCTAATTGGGAATTAAAAAATCACCTAGTGTACAAAATCTAAATCCGAATTCGGTGAAAAACCAAACGTCAATTTTATACACCCACAGACTAGGGGAGGTAACTCTAATTGTCTTTCCCTGATAAAGTGACAGGATGGCGAACTCAAGAGGGGCACTTGTTGGGGCTATTGACCAAGGAACGAGCAGTACAAGATTCCTGGTGAGTGACAACGAAGTTTTATCGTGTTGAATATGCAACAACGAACTGCGCACTTTGCTCCAATCACAATCGTACAAGAAGCAAAATAAGAAACTAAATACAAGTTCTTCGATTGGCAGAACTTCCGTGCTTTCGTTTCGTCTGAACAACAGCGAGGACGAGGTACTAACTACAGATATTTCGTTTCAAGACATCTAGTTGAATATCAGTCATAAATTCACCAAAGACAACTGATCTAACGAAACCATGATCAGTTAATATAAAAAATATTGCTTGTTGGTATTTCTTATCTTGAAGTTGAATGAACTTTGTTTGAACTTTTGACTTATAGGGAACCCGACCCTTATCCAGAGAGACTTGGTGATCTTATAGCTCACAGGCAACAAGGCTTCAATCGTAAAGAGGGAGTCAGACCCTCCCAATAAAGCTTTTAGTTTTAAATCGTAAAGGACTATATAATGTTTTATAATTCTTGTCATATTAATAATTAATAAACAAAACGCAAATCATAATAATGCTCTTTCAGGACCTGCATTAATGCTGCACACGGTCACTGAAGTTAAACATTACATATTAGTAAAACTTGTATCAAAGAAGAATGATAATTATTTTCTTAATAAAATGTGATTAGTTTTACCATAAAATTTTTTTCTTTCGAATTTTATAATTCTTTTCACTTACTCAGGGAATGGTAAGTAGAGGAGAGAACCATTGACTTGACTGTCAGGAGTCAAACTATTTCACGTCCATTTTGTCAGCTGCACGCCGCTAATGGCTTAAATATTGCCAAAACGGCTTTAAACAATAACTCACTCACTCGTCAGCTGCTTTGTAACTTTTCGTTAATTTTCTACAATTGACTTCTCTTTATCAGTATTAAAAAACTTCTACAAACATTGCATGCACAATATAATCCATGGTAAACATTCTGATAACTCTCCCCTTGTACCCTGGATCCATTGTGGGTTTGACCCAATGATTTTGTTACCTCCCCTTTCTGGCCTGCCTTCTCTCAGTCTGAGTGATCAGATATGGCCTACTTTATTGAAGAAAGTAGACTTTGATATTGACCAAACTCTTACCTACATTCGGTAGCAAATTATGTATTTTATGATGGAAGAAGCCATTTGCTGGCAATTTTCATGTCAAGTATTCTAGCAGTAATTTGCAAAATGTATAAAATCTTTGTTATAAGTACATCTTCAACATTAGATATAGATTCATCCTGCTAGGTCAGCGTATATGAAGCCGCTCCTCGCTCTCGCTCCTTCCTAATACCAAGGAAAAGTCCTTGCTAATACCCTGATCTCTTTCAAACCTAAACCCTCAAATCGCTAGCTATCTAAACGGCCAATGAGACGGCTCCCATTCAGCAACAGCTGCACAACCCGTATTGAAAAAATCAGTTGAGTTCAAACTAGTACCTTCAAGCTCCTTAATTAGAGAAATTTCATTGGCTGAAAAAATAACAGGTGAGCATAGCCACGAATGTCAAGCTGCCAGCCATACGAGGGATTTAGCCCGAAAGAGATCATGGTATTGAGAAGGAGCGATAGCGGATTCCTATACGCTGATTTAGCAGGATGATAGATAGATTAAGCATTAACTGATAAACAATGTGCTACATTTTCCATGAGAATTTATTGACCCACTTCCCAGGAAGTTCCTTTGACACAAACTGGCTCTTCACATACTCATATTCTCTCTAAACAAACAACATAAGATACTGCTGTTTATACATATGAAGGACTTGCCTGTTTATTTAGTATCATCTTTCCTGTTAGGGTTCCAAAAGGTGACAGCATGTAAAATAAAGCAAACATTCAGAAACTTGATGCCTTGCCACTGAACCTTTCTGCAACTAAGTTTGGACTAGACTAGGGGATAAGATAATAACTATTAACTACTCGCCTGTGTAAGGTACCACATTGTAATATTCATATGGCAATATTGAATTTGTGTAATATTCATATGGCACTATTAAATTAGTGTAATACCGCTCCATGTATGATGCCTTCTTTAAAATTACATCACAATTTATATGAATATTGATTTGCTATATTTTGTATTATCCTTCATATTGTACTATAGGCCTGTGGCCTCTCAGTATTGAATAAAGATTGATTGAATAGTGTGTGGTTGTGACGTCACAATGTTATCACTGCCGTCTCAATGGCAGCCAAGTCACAGAAATGTTTCCTTCAGAACAATTTCGGCAATTCTGCATGATTACTGAGGTCTAGTAATAAACAGAATACTAAAGACCCTTCCATTTAATAATATTTGTATAAAACTCTTTTAAAGATTTGGTATCAAACTCGCTTTCGCTCGTTATATACTTTGTCATTAACTCTTTTAATAAAAAACAGTATTAAAAGGAAGGTTGTTTAGTATTCTCTATATTCTTAAATCACATTTTGCTTGCAAAGTATTTGCATGCTAATTGAATTATTTGGAAAAGATTTTTGTTTTCAGAGTTGTTCCAAAGGATATTTTGCTAAAGTTTTGGGTAACAATTCCCATGAATTTAGGAAATGACTGGTTACTTAGTTCCCCACACGGCTGGTCATTTAGAGTTCACATTTCAAAGATGAAGTGGGGTCATTGTCATGGTCACTCAAGTCATAAATGTTTAGGCCACATCATTTCTCGTCACTTGCGTAATGAAATTGTCAAAATTATCATCCTTACTTGTCATTAAGGGTGCGCGGTATCATCAGTATATCGGTATATTGCAATACAGAAACAACCGAAGGTTTTTAAATTAACATTTTCCGTGTAAAATTCCAGAAAAATGCAACCAAATAATGTGATTTTACTGAAAGTTGTTTAACAAAGTGTTAACTCGCAAAGTGAAAATAGCACAGACATGTAAAAGTCCAAAAGCAGCCACTGAACGACGGACAAGTTGAGCATTGATCACTGTTCTAATTACTGTTATTTGGTTGAGAGAGCATGGAAAAACTAAAATATGAAAAGTACCAATATTTTGCAATACATTTTGCAATACACTTTTCTGTATCGCAATATATTGCAATACGGAAATGAGGAGCGATACCAATCCTTAGTTGTCATCCCACCAGTGTGATGTTATAGTTACCAACCAAGTTGGAGGTGAGCATGAATTGGAACACCTAGGCATGTGCGAATTGTGATTACATCGCACGTGCCTAGGTGTTTCAATTCATGCACGCCGACAACGAGGTTGGTAACTGACTCATCATTCAACCATTAAAATCAATTTCAAACAGCGACAAAAACATTTAAATACATATATTAAACACACGTTAAAGTAATAGAGTACATTTGTTGATATCATTGTTTCGATATTAATGGCGCTTCCAGATAACAAAACGGTCACTTAATACGGTAGGTGACAGAAGCATGAGGAAATCGCCTCGCACGTGCAGCATGCTGAAATATACATGCTTCATAACTGAAAATATAACCAGTGTAAACATCACCTGAGTAACCACAAAAGACTAAATCTCAAAATGTAAATAAAGATGTTTACCACCGTAGACGTTTAAGATTTACAAAATTAACAACTCATCCCTATCACTTTAAAAGATCTAAATCATTTGGTCATTTAAATGTCTTCTTAACGTCAGATGGATTCGCTGGTCTAGTGGTTAGCTCTCTGGACAATTATCAGGATGATACAGGTTTGATCCCCGGTTTCGTCAAAAACATTTGTCAAATTGCCTGATCCAAAATACAAGTTATTTTACGAATCACCTTCACTGTGAGAAACAACTATTTTTAAACTTTGAACTTGTTGACAGGTGAGTAAGTTACCTGAGCACGAGCAAAACACGGTGTTTAACTAAGTTACCGACCTTAAAGTCATAGTCTCATTTTTGCAAGGCAAATTGTGATAAATGCCGGACAAATAGTTCACCACTCACAGAAATCTTTCCCCTGACGTTTGCAACAATTTACAGAACTCTGCAGGCATCCCTCTATCCCTCAATAATGAAGTTCAAACTACCCAACCCTACCCTAGTATTATGTTTTTTGCGAGCGTTAGTCCTTACCACGTCATTTCGCTAAGGCCGTGACGAAGAACACATAAAATTTCCCAGCTGAATATCCAATGAAAATAGCTTATAGCTTACGCTTTATCAAATACAGATATAACAAAAAGGAGGTAAACTCAGTGAAGAATGCATCTGTCATAAGTATCGGCGCTGCGATGACTAGATTTCCGGTGTTTCGTACTCGCGATGGGATTGCACTTGATTCGGTACCTCATCAGTCTAAAACGGCATACGCCAATAAGCTGCTTCATCCAAAACAGTAAAACGGGCATAAAAATGGAAATCTTTACAAATGCGACAGGAAATATTTATGTTAGTGATCAGATTTTGTCCGTGAAGAATAATTAGTTCAGTTTAGTTGCCTTACAAAAATGAGACTATGACTTTAAGATAACAATAGAGTTGAATGGTAAATCGTTGATATCCCTGATGGATGCTGTCTGTCCTAGTGTCTGTAATCATTTTGTTTCTGTAGCAGAGCTTAATTAAAATCATTCATATTGTTTCATCTGAAACTTTGCATGTGTATTACTTACTTACAGAAGTAGTACCTTTTGATATTTTTAGCATATTCAAATATTTTTGCAATTCCTTTGAAACATGTTGAGTTTTCACTTTGTACGTGGAATGTAATGGAAAGATTTGTTTCTGGATCAGAAGTAAAAAACTGGACAGGTTGAATGTGGACATTGTATAGGTATAGCTTCCAGAACTCCAAACTTCTCATTATATGTTTTGTGGTTTTATTGGCAATTTTTATTCTATGATTTCAAAGATGTATGTACAACTTATGGGGGAATTGTGGGATATATGTCCTCTTCTGATGAAAGGTTTTCATGAGATGATAGAATTCTGTGTCTTAGTATGGCAGGTATTTTGACGAGAGAAGAAATATGATACTTGGTAAACAAGCCGTTATTTACCCTTCTGGTAAAAAGAGGAGTGGAGGGGTTGGCTACCAAACACATAGAAAACCAAGCGGATGACAACTTCATACCCTTGAAGTTGTCACCCGCTTGGTTTTCTGTTGAACAACATTATTGCGGCTACTTGTATCCTTTAGTGGATCCATGTAGTAACCAGCTCGTTACCTCCTCAAGCGTACCGTGGAAAAGCGCCTCCCCAGTTTTGAGTTACCTTCTAGTAATAATGTTATCACACATTCATTGCGCTGAGAAATAAATGTTTGTATGACCCGTAGGTCAACTTTACTCCTTCTTTCTAGGCTAGTGTGTCTCCAAGCAAACATTTCCCTGAAGCAAATATACTCCTTAAAAAATCTGCCGAAGCAAAGTAAATAACAGAGAATGTAAATTTGCTTATAAAATAAGTTGTAAGAGTATATTGAAATTAGTACACTCAAAAGTGTGCCACTTTTTAAATTTATATATGGTTAAGTGTAAGAAGTGACATTTTTCATATTGGCAAATATTTTGCCTTGCAACGTTTGTTTAAGAACCAGTTCGAATATTTGGTCGACAAATAAAAAGTATTTATGACTTCACTAAAGCAGGCAGTTGTTAGGGAAGTAATCTGGTTTCTGGTTATTTTCATGTGATTTAAGTTGATTTTAAAAGGTAGCAAAGAAATTATTACGCTAGGAAGTGTGCCATATGAATTTTGTCCAACTTGTGCAAATTTGTGTATAAAGCTCCTCTTCTACAAGTGATTGTTTTGTTAAAATCATATGACACAATTCTATGGTAAGTTTTTCCGCTAAAGATGCTGATCTTGTTTGCAGATATTTGCCAGCAAGACCGCAGAGCTGGTGACATACCACCAGGTGGAAATCCAACATCAGTTACCCAGGGAAGGGTGAGTTAATTCCCTTTATCATTGGAAAAACTATTTTTGAACATCTCTTTGTAGGGCTATAGATAAGATGCGTATCTGCAGAAAATACGCAAGGGTAATTCAGATATATGCATTAAAAATGAAATCAATGAGTAACGGATACGCATAAATTTTACATCACATTACTAGTCAGTTTTTATTTACAGTATGTGTGAATGTGGGTTGTCAAAACAAAGTTTCAATTCAACATGTCTGATCTTTACATCTGGAACAGTAGCCTACTTGTGTGGAAACAAAGATTATCGAGTTTATCTGAATGATCACTTTTTTTTCATCATACTTCATGTTCGGGGGCACTTTTGTTTAATGCAAGCGCTTATACAGCCTTATTATTAAATTATATAAGATTGGTTCGATGTTTGTTGACAAAACGTGTTGCCATGGTTACAGATGGGTTGAGATTGACCCACAGGAGATTCTGGACTCTGTCAACACTTGCATCGCCACGGCAACCAGCAACCTGAAGGCCCTTGACATCAGCGCATCAGACATCAAATGTGAGGACAGATTATTGTTGTTCATATCAAGCTATTATCAAAGAGATCTTAATGTTTACAAGACTTAGTTTTTCAATTTTTTACATTCTTGTAAAGGCACTAAAGCTCTTATTTTCACCATCAAATTTGTTATCGTAGTGCATATGTCCATGGCTTTCTATGGATGGTTACAATGAAATAGTTTTTGCCATAACAGTTGACAATAATGAAAAAAGGTATGACGACGAATATCTCCATTATCTTTGCATTGTTTTTATTTACTATATATTTTTGTGCATAAGTGCCTTTAACATAATCTTATCATCAATACAAGGAGTTCATAATTAAAATTATCAACTAAATTCAGCTAAGGGGTTCCATTTCCCTAACTCAACAGAGCTAACAGTGTTCACACTAAAATTGTCTTGTGCAATTTTTTCATGATCTGTGAAACTTTTCTACTACTAGGATTGTAGGATAGTCAAAGTGTCACAAGGGGTACTATCCTGTTCAAGCTTTCAGCTTTCTAGCCCCGAAGCTTCTGCTGAAGTTAAAATAAAAATTTAGGGTGTGACTGACTGCACTAGACAAGGAGTATTGACACAACATTTCATGTTTTTATGGCTTTGGTGTCCCTGTTCTCAATTTTTTAATTTGAAATAGGGTTTTTACGGTGTTGCCTCTGTGTCATTTAGCAGGGGCCACAAAAATACCAAGTTACAATTTATAATCACTATTGTCCAAAGTATACTCGTTTTCAACTCTTGAAAGGCAATGGTTCATGGGACGTACGGATGGACAGACAACAGTTGACATGCTATGCCATAAACAAAAAGAAAGTTCATTTTTTAGAATACGTACAATAGATATCACATCCAATATAATGGATACTAGTTCTATAACCTAACAAACGCTATCAACTCCTAACTGCCCTCCTGGCTGTTTTAGATAAATCTCCAAAATTACATTTGACTATTTGATGCGCGCTACTGTCCGTTTTTTTATCATAATTGCGACGTTCTACCTTCATATTGTCACTGTAAAAAAACAATAAGCTTTAAAATGTGTCTTTTCGCAATCAAATGACACCATTGATTATTAAGTTTGGCATATATATGACTCTAACAACTCACGGAGTGGCTCTTTAAAGTAATAGTCAGCATAATACATTGTATCATGGCCTACAGAAAATGATATATATATAACATATGGCATTTGTATATGACATGATATAACAATAATGTAGTTTCATACAAAATATTACAACATGAACTTTTGTTTGTTTACAAATAGATTTTATTGTAGATTTCATTATAAATTCCTCAACAATGGGAATTTACATTGTCAACATAATCTCAAGGTTGTGAAATATTCCTTTCCACATTATTTAAAAGAAGATAAGTAAGAGACACGCCATCAAAATATCCAAATTTGACCATAAGTTCTGATAATTTCAGGTGTTGGAATAACTAACCAAAGGGAGACAACTGTGGTATGGGACAAGACGACAGGCAAAGCTCTTTACAACGCCATCGTGTGGTTGGATCTGCGTACTGCTTCCACTGTTGACAGCCTCATCGCAAAGACTCCCCAGCAGGATAAAGATTACCTCAGGGTAACAACAACTCTTCAGAAGGATCTATGTTGGGCTTTTTTTTAGCATTTTCCTTTGTTACCGTTTTTTACCATAATTGATGATAGTTATACATTAATAGGGGTGACTATTGGCCTAATTTAACTATTGCGATAGCGATAGACTATTGCAGTCTACTATTGCAATAGTGATAGACTATTGTGACCCACTATTGCAATTGCTTTTGCAATAGTTTTAGATCCAAAAACAAAAATGTATTTCAGCTGTGATTTCCAAAGATTTCATGAGGATAATCTGATTGATGAAACAGATTTCAGCCATCTTCCACCATTGATATATTGTTACACCCCTATACATTGAAACATATAAAAGTATTTTGTATCCTCGCAAACCTCTTAAGATCCATAGCTATTGGACGAAAAACAGGTTTTCAAATAAAAGACAGATGAAGATTTTTGTGAAACACGTAGCATATTGTTTCAATAACATGTACGAGAACAAATAGTGGATGTAGCTTCAAGATCTGTTTACTTGCCATTTTTTTAGAGTATGTCTGGTAGGATCGTTAATTGGGACTAAAAGAGGGCATTATTTGAATTGCTTAGAACCCATGATGTTGTAACACATATAATCAAAAACCAGGTCACAGACGTCTTTTCCATCTTACACGTATTTGAATCATTTACTATAGATATGAAGTATTTGAAGTTGTAAATTGTTTTAACTGGGAAGCTGAACTCAATGTAAGAGCATCATATTTTAAATCATCCTGCTACATCAGCGTATTTGTCTCCACCTAGCTCCACGAGCGTTTTAAGCCAAAGGATATCAGGGTATATGATGGAGCTAGGCGGAGACAAATACGCCGATTCAGCAGGATGATTTATAATGTGGTATAGATTATGAGTTGGACTTGTCATATTGGAAATATACTTGACAAAATAAGTTAGGGATATTATCAATCTTATGAATTATTACATCAGGTGATCATGTAAAGAACTGTCATTATTGATAATTTCAAAATTTTCATATATCCCTGATTACTTTTGTCCAGTGTATAACCAGTCAGGTAATTTCTCATTTTCCAGCCCAAATGTGGACTTCCTCTGACGACATATTTCAGTGCTGTGAAGTTGAGATGGTTGCTTGACAACAGTGACAAGGTCAAGGCCGCAGTTGCCGCTGGGAACTGCTTGTTCGGGACTGTAGACTCGTGGTTGCTTTGGGTACGTTGATAATAGCAAATACTGGACAAGAAAAACAAAATGTTTCATATTTCGTTTTTTGTACATGATACCATTTCTTGCTCAAAGGGCAGGTAATGATGCAAGATGTATTGAGTGAGAATAATGTATCGATAATGACAATCTTTACTGGATTCAAAGGATTTGATATAATATACTGTAAAATCATTTATTTTCGCGGGGTGTTATTTTCGCGCAAACATAAAAAATGACTGATTCGCGGGGTTTAATTTTCGCGCATATCGACTAAGCAATAGGAAAAATTTGGTGAGCAAAGATTACAGTGAAATAGTTATTAACTTATAAAAACAATATTTATTCTAAAAGTCAATGATCAAATTTTTTTAATTTATTGTCATTAAACGTCTTCAAGGTTTGAAGTGGTAACGATACCTGTCGCCAAGTTTTCCCGGAAGTAAACATTCGGAACGGTTTAGTTTGATCTTTAACTCCAAACAATAGTCTTTGAATGATGTGACTTCTCGAGATCTCGTTCAAAGAAATATCATACCGAACCGAAAATATAAGCACGGAATCGAAGCTCTAGTGTACCGCAATCAAAACATCAGGACACGCATATTGGCGATCAAGAGTGGATTCCGCCAGGCCGTATTATTGTGATGACTGTGTTTGCACAACAAACAACGTGCATATCGGCGTACGATGTACACACTTGTGAGAGCTCTTAATTAGTGACTCGTCATTAATGAACGAACCAAACAATCCTGTGAGTAATAAAATGTGTCAACCAAATTATTTGTCTGTTACTGGTTTTCTTCACGTTCATAACCATAATATTTCGCGATGTTTTATTATTCGCGCATTATGGCTTTGCGCGAAAAGCGCGAAAATTAAACCCCCGCAAAATATTATGATTTTACAGTATATCATATATCATATTTCGCTCTCGCTCGGTTACAACATTTGACACTCGTTTCGTATATATCATATGACACACTTGGTCGTGTAATAATCTCTATATATGATTCATCTTGTAGAACCTGACTGGTGGAACAAAGGGAGGTAAGCACTACACAGATGTGACCAACGCAAGTCGAACGATGTTGATGAATCTTCAGACACTACAGTGGGACGACTCTCTCTGCGAGTAAGTTTAACAACACTTATCAGTAAAAATAGTAATTTAGTAATGCCTCTATGATTATTAAAAAAAACCTTTTAGCTCTTCAGGCTGATAGGCTTTAATATGATATGAAATCGCATCAAATGTCTAACCAACCATCAATCAATCTCTTCCTCAATTCATTCTTTCATCCATCGATTTATTCTTTCACCCATCTATTCATCCTTACATCCATTAATTAACCCTTTCATCCATCGATTCATCCTTTCATCCATCGATTCATCCTTTCATTCATCCATTCTTCCTTTCATCCATTCATTCTTCCTTTCAGCCATTGATTCATCTTTCAGCCATCAATCAATACATCCATCTATCCATCTGTAAACTTTTCACAATTTGGACCTGCTCAAGAAACTCTTGCCTAAAAAAGCTGAAATTTTGGGTAGATTTGGTTTTCCAGTTGTCAGTTGAGCTTTGTGTAAAAAATAGTAGTAAAGGACTTAAATGTTTTACAGAACTGGTTGACTTATTGCAAGGCAGAAATATTTCAGATTATTATTTATTAAAACAAGAATGGTATCAGTTCACAAAATGTTCATTGCTAGAGGTACCAAGGGAACCAAGATATAACCAAATGTTATATAGGGTATGTGGTAAGAAATGCCTTGAGTAGTCTTCGTCTCAGAAGTAGTAGTTTTGCCCCTACCATTTACCTGAACGCTTACATAGGTGTATGAAGTAAGACTTGCCTGGTTGCTCTTCATGTAAGCTTGAAACTTGTTGATGTTTTTCTTAAATTTTGCACAAAAAAGAAAAAAAATAATATAGCAATTTTGGGCTGCTATTTGTCAAATTAATATCATACCATTTCAATTTTTATTTTTTATTGTTACGAGTTTCATAGTGATACATACATAGTGATAATTGTTTTACTTTTCCCAGATTCTTTAACATCCCTCGAGGAGTGTTGCCGGAGATTCGCAGCTCGTCTGAGGTCTATGGACACATGAGTGACGGTCCGCTGAAGGGTCTGCCAATATCTGGGGTAATTAGATTTTAGCCAACAAATCCCATCAAATATTGGGAACGATAGTGCAATGGTTAGCTCGTTTGGCTAAGAGGCTTTACCTACTAGAGAACTGTTCTACATTCAGTAAAGTTTTGGTACAATGCTTCACTGAAATTCAGCACAGTACCATCCATGGTCAGATGGTTTCACGTTTCATGGCAATACATATCCACAATGGTGTTGCGGTCTTTCTACCTGCAATTATACTAGCAGGCATCATATAAGTTGAGTTAAACCTATATCACCTCACCCATTAAACAGAAAACAATCAAATGAACAGCTTGATTCCTTATATGAAAATAGATATTGATTCTAATATTGAAAAAATCACAATCAAATCGCACCATATCTTTTGTTGTTTTTTTAATCCACCATTTCCTACTTGATTAAATTCTAAATTTTCCAAATCTGTTTGTTTCCATTAGTTCAACATCACATAAAAGACCTTGGTGTGTATGAGACAACCAACCTGTACAAAAGACGGCTACTGAATACAGCCTTTAACTTTAAAGTGACACAGAGTATGTTTCATGAATTTTGCATGTGACTTAAAAAATGTGAGAGAAAAATATCATATTAACTGGGTTAAGTTCTTATCGGCTATCTAAAGTTGCATCTTTATCTCTTAAATGCCAAAATTATGACGTTTTCTTGTTTTCGATTGTAAACTAATAACGGTCATATTTATGTTAAGAAGCCAAAATTCAGAGTCTCATTTACATATTTGTTAGGTAAATGAACTAGTTAGCAAAACCAACCAAAATTTGTCATTTTATCTGCTATGGATAAGTTTCAAAAATAACATTTGAGTCATTGGTGATCGCCATTGTCCAGTTTTCAATCATAAATCTCAACATTTTTCCTGTTTATTGTCACTATGCTAACTGATAAACCCTATTATGTTGAATTTCAGAAACAACCATTACTTGTGGATGAAATAACACCATTAATGAAGTTTGTCATATTTGACCTTAACAACATACTCTGTGCCCCTTTAATAAAAGGAAATAACTTTACAAGACGTGTGTCACACAATCCCTTTCTCCTCCATTCAGATACTGGGAGACCAACAGGCAGCATTGGTTGGTCAGACTTGCTTCCAGCGTGGAGAGGCCAAAAACACGTGAGTTTATATTTTTTTATAAGGTCATCAGGCCTGAAAGGGCTGTTGTCTTCATGGCATGACATGGCAGAATACCAATACAGCCAGGTTGGAGATTTGAATGAGATTGGTAGGTTTAGCTGTTTGCATGTTAACAGGACACACGACTGTTTGTAGGTACGGGACTGGCTGTTTTCTGCTGTACAACACCGGCACCAAACCAATCGACTCCAAGTCAGGACTTCTTACGACTGTTGCCTACAAATTGGGCAAGTCCAAGCCTGTGGTTTATGCTCTTGAGGTAAGGATTACATCAGAGTGCTCTATATTTCATTATTGTTTCATCACTGTCCATTTTCTCCTCACAAAGGGTACAAAAGCAATTTCTTCCCCCTCCCCACTTTGTCCACATTCACCCCACACATAGATATATCAACATTTTTCTTGTACTTTAAGATTAGGTTAGGCATTAAAGATTGAAAAGCTTCGAAAATTTTGTGACTTAAGTACTCTTGAATTGACACTGAACATTCCCACTAGAAATCTGTATAAGGGACATTATTGAAGTTTTTATTTTTTTGTTCCTCAGGGATCTGTGGCGATAGCAGGTGCTTGTGTTCGTTGGCTGAGAGACAATCTTGGGATCATTAAGTCGGCGCCTGAAGTTGGTTCGTACAAGTCAAATTCACTCTAAATATCAAACACATTGATGGCTTGCAGCAAGTCTTGAAAGTTCCATGAGTATATTTTGATTTGTATCTGCAAAGCTCCTACCAATACCTGATATCTATCTAAATATATCATATTTTCTTTAAGGGGCATTTATTAGAATCTAGATTGATGAAAAAGAACGAGTTCTATGGATAGTCAACTTCTTTAATACAATTGTGAGGATTCAGTGTAGATACAAACATTGTTATCAAGCAAGTGATACATATGAATCGATGAAGGCAAATATATACATAAATGAGGTGGTCTTTCTACAAATAAATGGTTTGATGTTCATATTGTTTTGATAAGGAGTTTACAGTGGAAAGTTTTTTATGCAAGGAACAAGGTTGATGTACAGGATATGACAGGTTGAGTTAACAGATGATTGAAGCATTTATAAAGTATAGGCTTCCATCATCTGTGTACATCAGTATACACTCGTCATAGTGAACCGCAAAACTTGCCGGGGAAAGTGCTGCCCCATATGATATTCCAAGTCACTATTTGTTGTTTACAGACACACTGGCAGCGAAAGTCGACTCCACCCACGGCTGCTACTTTGTCCCAGCATTCTCAGGCCTGTTCTGTCCCTATTGGCAGTCTGATGCTCGCGGGTAATTTCCAATGTGAACTCTGTCTCAAGTTGAGCAGTTTTTGGATTTGAAATACAGAGGCTTAATCATTGAGCCAGGAGGCTTAATTACCTAGATATTTTTTATATTTTATATTCTATTATAAGAGTGTATTGAGCCTTAGTTAATCATATGTTCATCACTGCTAATTATTTCTTTATCCTAATACCACCTTCTCTTCCTACCGAGTTTTCTAAGCATTTCTTCCCACAAACTCAGGACATTTTTAGAAATACTAAGCTGTAAACTTTTAAATATGTTTCTCAGGGGGTTAAATGAATAATGTAATATTCCTGAGAACAATTGTTGTATGTGTTTGCAGCATTATTTGTGGCTTGAGTCAGTTTACAACCAAGGAACACATCTGTCGGGCAGCACTGGAGGCCGTCTGCTTTCAGACAAGGGAGGTAAGTCATGCGTAGTATCCATTGCTTGTTGATCTCACAAAGTTTCTATAGGCCAACTGATTTCACACAATGGAGGAAACTTGTTTTGTATTCATTACATCTTGAGCTCCTCAAATTTTTATAGGCTGTCTGCTTTCAGAAAAGGGAGGTTAATCTTGCTTATCATTCATTTTATCTAGAGTTGGCTTCTCTTTTCTACCCAAGCCCACACCATCATATTACCCTACTGTTTGGGAAGGATAGAGCAACACATTCCTCAGCTTCAGGTCTAGTAAATACAGTAAGGGGTCTAGAATTTAATACAAGGATGGTAGGGGGCTAAGATTTGAGCTATAAGACTTAATCATTGAGCTAGGAGACTTACATATTGAGATAGGAGACCTAATTATCCAGTAAGGCCGCTAATGGCCACTCACTCACTATTGAGCTTGGGGGCTTGATTACTGAGCTTGGAGGCTTGATTACTGAGCTTGGAGGCTTGATTACTGAGCTTGGAGGCTTGATTACTGAGCTTTGAGGCTTGATTATAGAGCTTGGAGGCTTGATTACTGAGCTTGGAGGCTTGATTACTGAGCTTGGAGGCTTGATTACTGAGCTTGGAGGCTTGATTACTGAGCTTGGAGGCTTGATTACTGAGCTTGGAGGCTTGATTATAGAGCTTGGAGGCTTGATTACTGAGCTTGGAGGCTTGATTACTGAGCTTGGAGGCTTGATTACTGAGCTTGGAGGCTTGATTATTGAGCTTGGAGGCTTGATTACTGAGCTTGGAGGCTTGATTATAGAGCTTGGAGGCTTGATTTTAGAGCTTGGAGGCTTGATTTTAGAGCTTGTAGGCTTGATTATTGAGCTTAGAGGCTTGATTATTGAGCTTAGAGGCTTGATTATTGAGCTGGTTGGAGAATAATAGATAACTGTCTATATCAGTCTAACATTCTTAGAAAATTGAGCTCTTTAAATTGAGTGTTTAATTTGAAGATATGACTTTGGATCCTGAAGCCAAGATATTAGCCATAGTTCTTGGATCGAATCCTACTAAGGGCTTGGTGTCTTTATTTGTCTCATCATTTCACTATGTTATTTTCATAACCTTCAATTTTCAACTCAGATCCTGGATGCCATGGACAAAGACAGCGGTATCCCCCTCTCATCTCTCCAGGTGGATGGGGGGATGACTGTAAGTTCCGTCTGTATGCAGCTACAGGCGGATATTCTCGGCATCAAAGTTGGTATGTACAATTTATTTATTACCCATATGGTTAAGCATAATTGATGACATATTTTCATTATGAGTGCTTCTTCACATATCGCATTTACCTATTGACGATAGTTTCAGTGAGATTTACCGTATTTCGTCGTCTGTTACATCATTAAACCATTGTCTACTTCGGGTAATACAAAATTCACACTTGTTTTCATAAGAGGCATATGACACACTTACAAGGGTTAAAATTTCCATATATCAACATATGGTAAAACATAAACTTGTCATAATTTTATTTTTTCGCTGTTACAATGTTAATTCTGTGAAGGCATTGTTATACCCCAGCTACGACGTAGTTGGGGGTATTAACTGATCAGTGTGTTGCAATAGGTTGGGGTATGTGAGCTGTGCTCACTTTTGTCTCATTTTTGTGGGAGTTCCTGTGTTTTATTCGAATATTTGCAATGTCTGAATCACTGGCTGACAAAGGAGAGGTTCTATTAGTGTATCTGTTTGGAGGGGTCTTTCATTTTGTAGCATGATTTATATGCACTCTTGTTTTTACAAAATATACAAATAAATAATAAATAAATGCATTGATATGATATTCATAAATCTGCAAATAATTATTCCTTAGACTTATTAAAAAATCTTATTACTACGAAATAAAACTTTCAACACTCGTAGTGCCATAGACAGTTTATGATAAATGATTGTGTGCTTCTGTTAGTAAAACTTTCAAGTCAAAAGCAGTTAAAACTAGATTTGGAAATGATGTATGTGTTTGTAATAAGGCTCTAAAAACAGGAAGTCCCCTCATAAAGTTTCAATAACACAAAAAAAACCATTATAAACCTCACGTTAAACTTTGCTATACTTTATCAGTTTTTTTGGTGACAGTTCTATAGACTACTGCATTTTTGACTGTCTTATCAGATATCTCCCGGAGATAGCTACTTTTAATTGATGATGTTGCCACATTCATACCATAAATTTTAGTTTTGATGGCTATTTTGTGATTAAAATAGGGTCATTAGGAAATCATTTCATGAAAAAATAAGCCCGGTTATTTACAAAGAGTTTGTAAAATCGTAAAAATGACAATAAGTTTGAATATGTTTTCTTTTTTCAGTCCGACCCTCCATGCCAGAGACCACAGCCCTTGGAGCGGCGATGGCGGCAGGTTCGGCCGAGGGCGTGGCGGTGTGGAGTCTTGATCCAAAAGATCTGACAACGATCACCACCGACGTCTTCGAACCTCTCATCACTAAACAAGGTACAGTGAAGATTATCATTATTAATGGTATATGACTGAAGTTGATACGTAATTTGAAGGAATGGATGACCAAACTTCTGTAAGTTCTTTTATAAAAAATTTCTATGGGGCTGTTGAATTTAAAGGTTATCAAAAGTTACCCCCCTTTTCTGTCAGGCACCTTCCAATCCTTTTTCGGTTTGCTTTGTAAATCATGGTTTTTCAGCTTATTCCCACTTATTCACGTTTAAGTTATCAATGCTAAAATAATGTGCTAACGCAGCATGTACCTGTGGAGACTGTGAATTCTTTCAATATTACTTGAGACGAGATAGTGTGGTGGTCTGTGGGTTCATCTGTGGTTCGAGAGGGTTGAGTTTACTCTCCCACCAGGGCTTGACAATAATGGCTGTAAAAATTTCCAGTATGATTTGTAAGCCTGATCCTCTAGTTGCAGCCAATGCTGTCAAGTTTCAATGGATGCCTAGCTTTATAAGTCTTGCAGCCTTAATCCCAGTATTGAAAGTATCTATTGTGATGAAAATGTAATTCTCTTTAAAAAGGGGCAAAATAGAAATCACCTTACAAGCTTTTTGTTGCCAAAGAATAATTTATGCATGTGATATCAACACAAAATGAACACACCCCTACCACATCATTGTTGTACATAAATTTTTGTTACAGACCGAGACAAGCGGTACCTGAGATGGAAGATGGCCGTCGAGAGGTCCATGCACTGGGCAGGAGAGGAGCAGCAAACTGGTGAGTTGTCACCCCTTTCATGACTCAAAAACAGTTGTCTTCATTATGTTGACTTAAAAGGAGTTGTCTCCCCCTTCATTACTCAAAAGGAGTTGTCTCCCTTAAATTGACTCAAAACAGTTGTCTCCCCTTATACATGCCTTGTGATCGGTTGTCGTGATCTCCCCTTACAAGGACCTAAAACGAGTTGTCTTCTATTTCAGGACTAAAACCAGTTGTCTCCCCTTAGATATCTTAAAAATGGAGATTTAATGTGATTTCTAAAATTTGATTGTTTGTCCTTGTTTAGTTTGTCTTAGATTCTAATGATGTTTAAGATGATTTTGAAAATTTCGATTAGGCAGATTCGTGTGAAGTATTGTTCATGACAATCTCTATTAATACTTTTCCCTGCATCTCAAACGATTCAAGTTTACTTGTGAATAATTTTCTCATGTGAATTTCAAGTAATTTTTTTCTCTCTTGTCAAGCATAGCTGGTGGTGCCATGTTCCGACGGGCGATTCCAGGAGGGCTTTTTTTCTGGACCTCGTTTGGATTGATGATACTAGCCGAGGTGCTACAAAATAGATGACCGGACCAATATATAGGCAGCATAACCTAATATACTCAAGGGTTGGCCCAACTTGGGATCACTGAAGAGAAGCCTCTCTCTCATTTGATCAAGGACAATGCCAGAAAGAGGCTCAACAGCGACATGTGATAGAGGCAGTGATGTGTGATAGATTTAGTAACGTGTTATGTGTGCGCGAGGGGATTTGCTTTCTGTCAACACGGCTAGATTGTAGTCATGAGCTTCTTCCCCTTATGGTCATAACTCGCTCCAGTCTCGATCATTGCCTCATTCAAACCTTGATGCCAATCCTTGCGGCTCCTGCGCAGCATTCGAATTAGAGAAAAGTAGTTCCTGCAGATTAGCAAGATAGTGATGGGTAATATTATAATTTCCTGTGGACTAGGATCTCTACGAGATAGATAGATTAGATACATTTTATAGAATAGAATTTTTTTTTTTTTTTTTTTTTGAAAACATTTTCTCATTCTGTTTCATTATTCATTGATGATTTTGTGATTGTTCTTTTTAATGAGTATAGAAAGCTATGTACATACGACATCCATTACAAATTTATGACATGAAATGATATAATTCTTAAAAAGTCTTGTCTCTTGGATGAAATCATGGTTGCAATTTACTTAATTGTGTACAACTTTACGATTTACTAACTTTATCTGGAATTTTTGTTGGATTTTTGTAGACTGGGGTAAAATACTTATGGAATGTGAAAATCTCATGATTCCATAGATTTGGAAAGATCAGAAATTTTGTCATTCCCGACTGCTTTTTTGAGGATATTATCAATTTAAGAAAAGTATATGTTACTTAAGCAGCCATTCTTATTTGTAATTTCTTACCTGTTCTTTACCTTAAGCTTACTCAACCTTGCCATCAGTTATTTTAAAAGAAATCAAGAACCAAGCAAAAACCATTGGTGGCCATTTTTGTGTTAAACAACCGGTAACCTCGACTTTATCACTTCTCGACTTTCGTTCAAAGACTTTTCAACAAAATAAGAACTGGGCTTGATTTTTGTTAATTTGTCAAATAAACACCTTTAATTAGCCTTTCATTAAGACAGGGTAATTATAGTGAAAAATCCACCTGGGCAAGGGGCCATAAAATTTGGGCGGGTGTGACATAATAAACAGACTGTACGGAGTAGCGCATCATTATTTCAACTGAAATACCGCCTTAAATAATTGTTTAATTACCATTGATGTGGATACATTTTATACACCAAACGCTGTTACATCGTCAAATGATTTATCTTTACTATAATAAAAGACATTGATCTTTACCGAAAGAATGCTAGCAATTATGATGATGAACTCACTCAGATGAAAACTCTGTCTCGACATCCATTCAGAATGAAGCAGGTACTGTAAAATCATTTATATTTGTGGGGTGTTATTTTCGCTCAAACATAAAAAAATGACTGATTCGCGGGATTTAATTTTTGCGCATATGGACAAAGCAATAGCAAAAATTTGGTGAGCTAAACTACATGCACCATGCAGATTACAGCGATACTAATACTTACAACCTGTCGATTCGCATGTATTTGAATCAAGCTCAACCATGTTCTGAAGGTGTCGTATCATTGTTTGGAAGAGCCCAGGAAACATGAATACTCAAGACTTAATCAGAAGTTGGTGCCATAATGATATTGTGACAAAGAAACCAATAAAATGTTCTTTCTGAAATCATGACATTATAGAGAAATATGAAAACCTCTTTATTAGCCAAGGTTGATTACATGTTGATTGTCGCAATATGTGAGAGGCATTGTATCAATAACCCATTAACCTCTTCGGCCAGAAATTTGTTGATTAATGTCACAGGGATTATGATGTTTCTATGTGTATATCTTACATCAAAATCATGTTTGGGAAGAATAGCTTGCCTGCAGAGAATTCACATGTAAGTCAGTACCTGCCTTTACACATGCTATCCCCTAGCCTATGACATTACACACATGTCACACATCCTCCTTAGTCTGTGGGGAACTTACTCAAAAAAGGGGTTGATTGAGACGTCGCATGCTTTCCGCATCATCCATGTCAATGACCCTGAGTGCACAATTTCTTCACAGTATTGTTTGTAGTTACCTCCCTTGGCAACAGTATACATTGACAAGGGAGCATGTTACCATATCAGAACTAGCAGTGGCGGATCCAGGGGGGGGTTCAGAGGGGGCCGAACCCCCCGCCCCTTTTGAAAATCATATATAACATAACAATAGCCCAATAGCACTCCCCCCCCCCCCCCCCATTGACAATTTCTGAATCCGAACCCCTCCCCCCTTCCCCCCTTTCAAAAATCCTGGATCTGCCACTGACTAGAATACTTAAACACAATGCTGAATGGTTTGAAAGTATACTTTGTTGAAAGAAAGTTTTTTCAAGGAAAGTAAATGGTAAAATTATATTGCTGTCAATCAAGTTGAATCTCTGGCTCATCAGGCTACAAATACAATGAATCTGCTTGTTTCTCATATGTCTGAAAATTTTCCCGAAATTGTTACTTCCCAAACACATAAATACTTTGCAACAAATTGATCAAACTTTGTACATCAGCCAATGACCGCCATATTGGTGTTTTCTCAAAGGTGGAGGAATTCTTTTCAGAAACCAAGGTTTGGCACTAGGGGGATTACAGGTGATGTTTATATATACTGGACAAAAATAATTAGGGAAAAATGCAAATTCAGAAATTATCAGTTTGACATATTTTTACATTGAACACCTGATGAAGTATTTATCATAACATTGACAATATCCATAACTTATTTTGTTCAGTATACTTCAAACTGCTATTAATTCTGTTTAGAGCTTCCATGATGTTGTCAGAGATGTCTCCCTGACCTTTATCAAGGTGAAGGGGTCACACCCTTTAACCTATGCATTACCTATGTTTACTTATGTATTCTAAATAATGAAGTTTTAAAATAATTAAAGTCTGCGCAGATAAACGATTACAAATAAAGATTATTGATTGTACATTTGGCAACAGTCCGAAAACATAATAGTGACAATTTTTGTTTTGCTTTATTATTTTATGTTTGTCATCAAACTTAGATCACGCAGCTGAAAATGGCTGAAATATTGCCCAAGCGGCCTTAAACAATAACTCACTCACTCACTCACTCAAACTTAGATATTATAGATCTATATTGAATACCTGATGAGCTACAGAACCAAAGACTCTATTTGAATTGTTCACAAGACAGTATAATTGTAATATGTTATTTGGTTGTATTATTTTTGTTTATGAATCACATTTGAATTTGAAAGAAAAAGGTAAATATGTGTACAATGTCCAGTGTGGTCACTATCCAAGAGTGTGTGTTTTATGGTATCATAATCAACTAAATCAGATAAAACTTATATGAAACAAAATGACTTGTTTGTTTGTTTGTTTTGACAACCCACGTGGCTATTTGTTAAGACTGTGGTGTCCAAAGGTGATGAAATGTAACAAAGATTTAAAGGGAGTGTTCCATCTATCCCATATAACCCTCTTTAACTGTTTCAATACTTTGGTGTTTCATGGTTTTAGGTGGATTTGTACCTAAAAGGTTTTCGTCCCAAAGGGGAACACAGAAAATATACATACGGAATCTTTATGTTATTACCATTATGCTATTAATGCTACATTTATTTCTTATTCAATGTAATGATTATGCAGATGTTTGTTTACGGTAAAGACTTGGTGAAATTTCCCATGAAACAAATATGTACAAAAAAAATGTCCACTAGAAGGTGGGGGGCAGGATAGCGCAGTGCCAGCCGTTGTTCGCTAGTTCCAGCCGATGCTCACAGGTTTCACCGCAATGCATAGCCACAATGGTGTTGTGGGCTTTCTCCCTGCTATAATACTAGCAGCCGCGCTATAAGAGAAATACTCTTGAAAGCGGCGTTAAACACCAACTCACCTCACCAACTTACCACTAGAGGGTCATGAAAATTTAAAATCAGTAAAATTTCTGTCTCACGATGAAGGGAGGGCCATTTGTGCTGGCTTGAGTCCTTCGATGGACAACACTACTAATCCGAGTTACTGAACTGGTACTGACATTGACAGTGCATCAAAGGACTACCTATTGGAAATTAGTAGCTTGTTTTCAGAACCATGTGAGACCTATTTGCAATTTTCCCGGGCAAGACTTGGTCACATGACAATTGCCACTGGTCAGTTTGGCTGAACTTTCCCCAAGTCTGAATGAAATGCGTACACCAGTAACTAATCTTAGTCTTCAAATACCTTTCACAACCATCGTTTGTTGCTTGCGGAATCTTTATGTTATTACCATTATGCTATTAATGCTACATTTATTTCTTATTCAATGTAATGATTATGCAGATGTTTGTTTACGGTAAAGACTTGGTGAAATTTCCCATGAAACAAATATGTACAAAAAATATGTCCACTAGAAGGTGGGGGACAGGATAGCGCAGTACCAGCGCAGTTCGCTAGTTCCAGCCGATGCTCACAAGTTTCACCGCAATGCATAGCCACAATGGTGTTGTGGGCTTTCTCCCTGCAATAATACTAGCAGCCGCGCTATAAGAGAAATAATTTTGAAAGCAGCGTTAAACACCAACTCACCTCACCAACTTACCACTAGAGGGTCATGAAAATTTAAAATCAGTAAAATTTCTGTCTCACGTTGAAGGGAGGGCCATTTGTGCTGGCTTGAGTCCTTAGATGGACAACACTACACAACAATTAGATTAAGGATGGTATGTTAATCCGAGTTACTGAACTGGTACTGACATTGACAGTGCATCAAAGGACTACCTATTGGAAATTAGTAGCTTGTTTTCAGAACCAGGCAAGAACCGGGCAAGACTTGGTCACATGACAGTTGCCACTGGTCAGTTTGGCTGAACTTTCCCCAAGTCTGAATGAAATGCGTACACCAATAACTAATCTTAGTCTTCAAATACCTTTCACAACCATCGTTTGTTGCTTGACATACTTAAGATGAATCAATCGTTCTACACTTCTTACACTACACTAACTTCTGGTTCTGTGACCTCACTTCAGTACCATAATGTCTCTTCCTGTATCTTGACATTATTTCAGGCTTTATGACGTCACCTCCGGGCTTATAACGTCACTTCCAAAACTGGAGTAGTATCTCATAATTTAAAACCATACTGTCCCAATTTTGACCTGATTTCAATTTAAAGTAAATGCAAATCATAATTAAAACCAAGAAACATTTTTCTCGCCTGCAATGAAATTAGGGAATTATCCGGAATTTCTTCCGTTAACGGTAAGGACTTCCCCGCGCTATTTTTAGATATTTGACACCGTGTCCATATAAGGAAAGCACAAACCGACCTTGACCTTAGAAAAAGTGAATACGGAACCAAGTCTGTAACTTCTGACAGATCACACGACCTCGCGTTTTTTTCTCAATCAAATAAAACAACACGCCGAAACAAAGGTAAGTTAAGCATATGCATGTAGAGAGATGTTGTTATAGAGATGGGATAGAGAATTAATGCATACTAACAAATCTGGACCCCGTTTCACAAAAAATCGTAACCTAGTTTACGAGTGTTTTTCACACGTAGGGACGTAGATCTACAATTTGGATGCGTTTCACAAAAAAGTGCAGGTGTAAACTAGTAGCGATATCAGTCGTAAATCTAGGGTGCTCCTTTCCACTCGTAAGTCCTTACGTGTGCAATGTATTGTTAATATTAGGGATTTTCACACACCTGCAACAGGAAGATTTTGTTTTGTTTGGGAGAAAAACTTACGTCCGAGTGACCGGTGAGATGTCAGTTTGTTGCCTGTGACTATTAAAGGACTTTTGCACAAAACTCACATTTTATGTTGTCGAAAATCATATTTGAGATAAAAGAAAGATACAACAAACCAGTAAATAAACTTATTTTTTCGTATCTACACTTAAATTGTCCTTGAATTTGTAGTTAGTAATGAAATAAAAGAGTTGCTTCCCTTGAATTCTAGTGCCGTGCGAAATTGAGACCTTTGAAAATTCATACCCAACGCAGACTAGAGCGAATCGATATTGTTTTTTCAACTAGACCTATACGAAAACATACAATAGTTGTTATCCAAATAAAATAAAATAAATAATAAAATGTTTATGTTAAATAATACCGACAAATTACTGTTCATGAATCATGATAGTGAGATATAATCAAAATTAAAAAAAGGTGTGGCTATTCCTTCAAGTGCATCTAACTTATGTAAATTAAATTTATAGATTTAATTATTTATTTTATATTTATGTTATTTTTTTAACCTCTCTCTACTTATTCACGTTCTGTCTTCAAATATTTAAATAAATTTTGAACATTATTAGAGGAGAGTTTTTTTAGTTGATACATGTGTAACCTATTCTTTTCCATGTGAATACTATATGAAAACCCAATTCAAATCAATTGTAAATCAAATTTTAAATATTATCTACAAAAACCAAACTAAATAATCACAGGGATAAAGACTATGACATCATTGTTGCATGGAATTGAATACATCTGCAACAAAAAATTATCAGTGCTTATTACAGTGACTGAAGCAGGTTGAAAATTCTTTACAACATTGTTTTCATGTTTCTCTTGATCCAAAAATGCTCTTTTGTTCTGGGAATTGTTTATGACTTAACACATTTCTGCCTATATAGCATTACAAATATGGGTTAACAATAAACATATATATATATATATATAATATCACATAAAAAATAACATGGATGGTTAATTGATTAAATCTATTTTATTTCAAATTCAAATCAGTAAATTTTCTCACT
The DNA here is from genome assembly GCA_921293015.1 of Phorcus lineatus. Lineage (NCBI taxonomy): Eukaryota > Metazoa > Mollusca > Gastropoda > Trochida > Trochidae > Phorcus > Phorcus lineatus. Next base: position 13,669,233 of record OV121098.1, on the reverse strand, counting down.
TCATTGATACATATATTCAGCTTTGAAAATATTGTCAATTGACATGAAACTTAAATGTCACATCTCTAGCTTTGGGGGTGCAGTAGTAGGCGACGTGAGGTGATATTGTTTTTTTTTAAGCCGGTTGCAAGAAAACTTCACTTATATATAAAACAACTTCTAGTATCATTGTGGCTATGCATTGCAGTGAAACTTGCGAGCAACCGCTTGAACAAGTGAACCATGAGTGAAACTGCGCTGAGAACCAGTGTAGCATTGCACCCAGACCTGTACTTCAGACAAAGTTTCTGAGTCTGTAGCAGTATTGACACCACAGACCGCTTGTTCTGAAGCCCAACACGCTAACTGCTGCGCTATCCAGCCCCCCAGTTGAGAAGAAAAAAATAAGTTCACTGATAATGGATAATGGGCTATGCCATTAACCCATCTGGCTTCATAGGCCTGACAGTGAATTTATTTATTTACTGCTGAAAACATTATTTTACTGATTTAAAAAATAATATACACTTTAATGACATAAGCAGGTTAAGATGACAATGACATGACCATAACAGAGTTGATAAGCTTTGAACCTTGGTCTCCCATAGATTTTCAAATAAACTCTAGGTAAAGTTACTCATCACATTACTATTTAAATGTCACTTGATCAAATTACACATAAAGAAGTTCATTTTGGTCTCCATGATAGTCCCAAAAGCACATGATGGGTCTGCTATAGGATGAAAGAAAATAACAATCTATCTCCTTCTTCAATACATTTATTGATGAAAACTTGTTGCAGAACAGTGGTGATCTGCTACTAAGAGCTTTCTTCAAACTTTCTGAAACAAAAACAAGAAAAGTTAGACACTGACTACCATAAGCATGCTGATTTCAGAATCAGGGCAGAATATGAACAAACTCAATGTAATTTTAATATAAAATCTACCTTTGTCTCAAATTACAAATTGAAGTTAATACCTCATCTTAAACTATTAAAAAACAAGTTTTGATATAAATTCAACACTGAAAAAACACATTTTTTTCGAAGACTGATTCTACCTAATAAGAAAACTGGCACCCTTGATTTGTATCTTTGATTACAAGCCTATAATATTCAATATATTCAGAATAGAGACTTGAGATTTCATTAAAAGGTGACTTTATCAAAGGTCAATGTTCAAGTATATTTAGTCAGTATTAATCATTACAATTTTGTGGAGAAATACAGAACTGTCATGGGTGATATGGTACACAAACAAGAAATTATAAGAAATCACACTATTGCTAAAAAAAATATTTTTACCTTTAAAAAGGCCTAGTTGTGAAAAACTTAGTTATTTGAACATCAGTTTTAAATATATAAAAAATGATAAATACAAAACACCCGCTAAATTCAATTTTATTTTGATTTTCATGAGTTTTATAGTCTTGAGCCTTCATGAGTCATGTTCGGTACTGACAAGATAAAAAGAAACATGCAATGAATAGCCAATGATATTTGTCAAGAATATAATTATGTGTAACTTATATGTTTAGATTACCAAAATCACCTTCAATTTCAGTTTATAATGATACAAATATAAACCACGCAAGAGAATGTAGGTTAATAAAACACGGTTAACTGAATTAAATTAAATTCAATTAATTATTTACCTTGATGATACTATGATTGCCACTTTTCAGGAGGGATAAATGTAAATTAAAACTGCTACACATGATGAACATCTGGAAAATAAATTTAAAAAATTTTAAATTATCAAAACAAAATTACTTTGCTTGACAAATGATTAGAAAGTAGTTACAAATATGACAGAAGACACTTCAATTCTTACTTTCTAAAACTACAAAACTTATTTTTGGACTTTTCAATTGGGGGTAAATTTCCCTCAAGACTGTCAATGAACATGATTGAATGCAGTATCAACTTTGACAAATTTTCAAATGCCATTGTCAAGACATGATCCTTATAATATAAATGAGATGTCATCTCAAAAGTAACTATGCCTGAAAGTACAGTAAATGTTTTGCAATTTCATTAATTGCCAATACAGTCAAAACATTTGAGCATACTCAATGTTCATAAACATAATATGCCTTTAAATTCAATAGTTTACAAAGGCTATTTGAGATTATTTCAATTTCAGTCTTTATTCTTGCAATATTTATTGCACAGTCCAATAATTTACTACACATTTGTACTTGCCAATTGCAAAACTCACCCAAGCTTTGCTTCAGGCCATCCAAAAATAAGGCCACAGACTCTGAATCCTGGTAGTGTATATGGACATCTGTGGCACTTTCTCTAATTCCGTCACACATCTATTTGCAGAGATTTAATGATTATTATTAATTTGAAATTCTGCTGACTCAAGAGCATACAAAATTAAATCACAATAAATAAATCTACAAGATAAAGACAAGAATGTTTTACATTTATGATTATTCATATTATATTATTTTTATAAAGGCTCACCTCATTAATTTTTATATAATTGAGATAAAGTAAAATCAACACATAACACTGAGAATTATATACACAAAAGCATCATACATTTCGATGAATAATTACAACAAATAGTGATTTATACTTATTTACTAAACAGATTTCTCTTGAAAAATATGTTGCATAAAAATATTTTTACTTTTCTACTAATTTGATACAAATTTAATGACTATTAGATAAATAATTTTATTAGTTTTAATTGAGAAAACTAATGTTAATATTCGGACCTCATTATGTAATGTACACGCACATCTGAAGCAGATAAAAATAATCATTCATCCGGTGTGTTCTCATCCCTGAAGCAAGTAGCCCATCTGTCCACGTGAAAGGATTTAGACCTGTAAAAATCAATGATTAAATAATGATTTTGTTATGTAAGTTATGATTAATAACTGAAATGAAGTGGAGCTTTTTTAACAATTAAGAGTGAAATAGACATGAGATTTGAACAACATCATATGATACTTTTCATAATAGAATCTAATCATAATTTGTCCAATATCTTTAGTTCCTAACACAATATATCCTTTATATAAATGTTGAAATAATTAATTTCATGTACATGAATATTGCATGTGCCTGTATATTTGAATTTAAGCACTGTGGTGATGTAACACAACCAAGAAAAGGCAATAAAGTATTTATTATTATTATTATTATTATTATTATTATTATTATTGTATTGGATTATGGATACAGAAAACTATCGAGTTTTTACACGCATATGCCCATGCCGGCACTTGAGGAGAGAAGTACTTGTGAACTATCAGTGTGTAGACTGTCATTATTATTTGAATAAATCAACTACTTTGAATGAATGATGACCATATCACGACATGGTAAGTTACTCAAACTGACTCGGTCATATTCTAGTGTCAATCGCTATGAAAATTTAAATTTTGCGACAATCACAGCAAGATTATCTTTGGAATTTACCAATTCTTACCAGGCATTTAGCAGTTGTTTCCTCGGCATCTCGTGACTAAAGCCCAGCCGTCCTCCTCGGGAAATTACATCGCTCAAAATTCGCCCGCAGACAAACTCAGCAAGTGCAGCCATGTTGTTTATTCTGTCACTGTGCGCAATGAAACGCGCGAACCAGTTACGTTGGTGATTCCCTTATGTCCGGACATGCGCACTGGGCTTTGACCTAGATTATGTCAACAGCGAATTTCCGCTGGCCACCAGCGGGATTTTTAAATCCGTTGAAATCGCTCTTTCTGTATACAATCTGTCCGTAAATTCGCGCTAAATATATCGTACGAAGTCTGCTCTTTCATTTGAAGACATATAATTTTTTTCCCATAGGCGTAATGTTAAAGGGGACATTATGGTTTTAAACTGCTGAGACTAGATTATCTATACAGAAAAGCTGAATTCTATGCATTAGCAAGTAGGTTGAGATTGGGCATTCTATGAGAACAATTCTGATTTTACAGCGTTTGGCTGCCAAATAACCTAAAGGACAAGGGATTGATTTTCTTATCCAGGAGATAATATTCTTATAGATTATTTTAATCTTAACCTACAAAGAGTTTCAGTTGTTTCAGGAGCCCATGCAGCGCACCCTCTAGACAAGGGAGACTATCCACCACCTTGTCTTTTCGAGATGGAGAGAGGGCAAAGCTTTGAACTTGTAATCCGAGATCCCCAGGAGAGATTGAAGCTGAAGATTTATTCTTGGTCATAACCAAAGGGTGTATGTAATGCCACTATTCTGAAATTCTTGAAATGTTTTTTTAGTTGTTAACTATAGCATGTCATTTGAAAGACTTCCTGTTGACCCTAAAGGCAACATAAAAAGTGAAATAAAAAAGTATTACTTACATATTAAATACTGAAGATCCTAAGGTGCACTCAATGCGGAGTTCAAATGGATCACCGATGAAACAGTAAGATCATTAATCTAAAAATAATTTATTGGTCTGCAGAGTAGCAAATCGGAGCCAACTATGAAACAAACCAGAGCAAAGGCTGTAGGTACAGTTGTAGCTGTCTCTCAACCTCTATGCAATCTGGTGCTATTGAACATGAATATGGAGGCTTAATAGTTATGTACCATTCTCTGTGAAGAGCAAACTGTCAAAGGTCTCAACACATGTAGGAACAGGAGTTGCCCGGTTAGTGAATTATGTTTGTGTATGAGTGAGGAGACTGCTCAATTATAGAAGTCTAACTAAAGTTTGAAAACAGATCAAGAATACCTGGAAACAATAAAAACCTAGTGGCTTGGATTTCTAGATAGAAGATGAGGAAACCCTTCAAAGTAGAGTCTTGCATGGTCCTATTTAGCAATAAATAACATTCTGTAGGATATAGATAAGCTTCTAAGATGGTCAGACCGCTGACCCATGTAGGAATTCAAAAGTGCCCTGTCTTTGATAACGGCCTATCATCAGAGACTCCTGCAAAAACTGGGAGGCATCTTCTGCAGGATCCATGTCGGGTAACCACACGATTACTCTGCGAAATAGTGACAATTAGCACGTTTTTCCTGTCTGAAGAGGTGAGGTGAGGTTTAACGCCGCTTTCAAGATTATTTCACTTATATCGAGGCTGCTAGTATTAGTGCAGGGAGAAAGCCCGCAACACCATTGTGGCTATGCATTGCGTTGAAACCTGCGAGCATCGGCTGGGATTAGCGAACCACTGCGCTGAATTTCAGTGTAGTATTGCACCCAAACCTGACTGCGTCTAGAACCCCTCCTGTCTGAAGAGAGACTTCATAAGTTAAATAATGATCTTATACTGGTTAGCAAAATAAAAAGGTAGATGAGTAATGCAAAAAAAGGGGGAACTTTGAACGTGTTAGTGCGATGTGTAAGAGGACTGCTGACCAAGTATCCTTGATAGCACATAATGCTTGGAGCATGTGATCCGCGAATCTATGAATAGAACCACCTGTGGCTGTAATCTTGGATGCCAGTTCAGGAGGATGTTCTTTACCATGACAAGTTCGGCAATATTGCCACCGACAATTGCAGAAAGTCCATTGAAGACAAAAGGGTTGTTTTCATGCAGTAGTTTCGACCATATGCTGATTGAATCTTATCAAGAAAGGACCTTTATCTAGGCTAATGTTGACCGCCCTTTCTAGTATAATTGACAAAAAGAAATTGCTGGTCGAGTGTCTGAAGTTTTTGGGTCATAATTTTCAAATTCGGCTTTTAAAGGTAGGGTATGGCCACTGCCATTGAATTGCGCATGAAATATCCCGAATCCAGAAGAACTCGTCAGTTGACAAGTTTTGAGAGTTTTTATGTGATTCGCCACCTATGTTATTGCTGGTATGCCAGTCATTGTCAATGTGGTTATTCTTATGTATCCTTCTCCAAAGAATTAGGGACATCCACACGTGAGGCAATTCTAAAGAAATTGAAGAGTGATAGCATGTAAATTCTCTTGGTATCGCACACTTTTAGGAATATGCCTCTTCTTGGTATCGCTGATTGGCTGAGATGTTCGCGAACTAAAGATGGCGTCATTTGCCTTCAATGTGACCTTTTCGCAAAATTAGTGACCATAAAAACGGCGCTTGATACGCTTCACTTTTGTTCGAGAAAGCTTTGAACTGTAGAACAATTGCTTGCCATAAACAGGATAATATAGAGCAGGCGAGAAAATATTGCTATTAGAGGTCGTGAAGAGGTCAAGAAGCAATTTTGTATCTCTCTTGCATTATTAATCTGCAAAATGGTACAATTAAAAACAAATATTTATAACCAGCAATTCAAAATGAGCTTCTTGATATTTGCTCTTCACAAATTATAAACCATTTGGACAATGATTGCAATTCCCGAAAATGCTTCTCTCTAATTACTGATGAGGCGATAGATTTCTCCACAAGGGAGCAAATTTCAATCTCTGTTCGACACTTTTCTTTGGACAAGGGCAAAACAATACTGAAGGAATCATTTTCAGGCTTCACTGAAACTAAGAGTACAAAGATGGCTGCCTTGGACGATTCATTTCTGTCAGGACTAGACAAATATGGAGTTAAGAAATGCCACATGAAGGGTCAAGGTTATGATGGTGTCTCAAATACGACTGTTCATTTGAATGGTGTACAGGCCATCATATGACGTCAGTAATCCAGTGGCATTCTTCGTTCACTGTTAAATCTCATTGTTTAAATCTTGTTTAAATACAGCTGTTCCATTACATCAGTCAAGAACATTATGTCAACAGTGCAAACCATTGCCTACGCGATTTCGTATTTCAAATCGTCTTGTGGCATACACTGAGGATGTGTGAGCCGTGAAACAATTCGCGACAATCTCCCTGCATCCACACCTGAAGATCAATGGCAGAGGTATCTGTTCTATCCTTTGCTTGATCACATTGCCCATCAATAAGAAGACAGACTTGTCTGTCCCAATGGTCGATTCGAAGCCCAGTCTTTAGTGCCTACTCTGATCCATAACATGACAGATGAGGTGGGTACTAGAATATTCTGCCAATTCGGTGAGATAAACGAGAACTCACATGCGCAACAGGCAGTTGAGATCAGACGATGACGTTCACTTTGGCAAGATGTTCTCGATGATAAGAAACCGTTGTGTTTGTTGGCAACACTGGACTTCGCAAAAAAGGATCTCTTTCCTCACATATATGTTGCTGTCAAAACACTTGTGACAATGTCAGTTTTTTCTGCTAATGACGAGCTCCCCTTAAGAGCAATGACACGTGATAAAAGGTATCTCAGATCGACAATGGTAAAGGAGCACTTCTTCATATCCAGAAAAAAATCCAGACAGGAAGATATGAAAACAATCCTGCTGATTCACGTTTCTGTTTTACATGTCCAGATAAAGTAGAAGACGAAGCTCATGTCCTTTTGCATTGCCCCATCTATGACGAGATGCGTGAAAATCTTATATCTCATTGTAAATCCACGGTTTCAAATTTTATTGAATCAAGCGATGATTTTATGTTGGCCACCATTTTACATAATGCAGATTTAGTATTTATTTCAGCCAGAACCTGTCATAATATTTTAGCTAAACGACGAAATATTTTATATGGATGATTGTCTCTCATAATTCTTTTACCAGAATGGCACTGTAAATCTTTTTACCATTTTATATAATTATGTTTTATTGTATATGTATGTTACCTGTTTTACAGTGGTGAGACATAAATAAACATTTGTCTGTCTGTCTGTCTGTCCAGAGAGATTTTGACGTCAATTTTGATAAGGTAGTGGATGATTTCGCAGAGGGGAAAAAGTAAAACTGATGTTTAAAATGAGTTCACAGTTTAACTGTCTTGTTCTTGTTCCTTTGACAACGTTCATTTATTTCTTAGAGTTCTGGGTCTAGATTTTCGAAGCTCTCTTAGTTCTAAGATAGTCGTTAGTCAATGCTAATGAATGGCCCTTACGACTATCATAGCACTAAGAGATCTTTGAAAATCCAGGCCCTGGTTTATTGTTCGATCGGATCATTGGAAGTTGTAATAATTAATGATTAAAGTAGCAAGCAGTGGTTCATTGCGTTATACTTACCATACATAATTTTGATGGTACTAGGATATTTTCAGTTGTAAGCACAGCTTAAGGGTGTATAAAACAAAACTGCTTTATAACAGCATACCAATCAAATTAATTAGCGCCAGTCTTTATCATTGGCTAATTATAACCTTGCTGTATCGCACCAAAAATTGTGGGTTGATTGCAGCGCCATCATCGGCGATCAGTGGTAACTTCAATGACATCATTGTAAAGACTTTCAAGTTAAGCTACAGTAGGCTATAGAACTGTCACATAACATGGGGAAAACTGAGTTACCGCTGCAAGGCTTTAATTAGCCAGTCATTGAGAGTGGCGCAGGCTATGCCTTGCTTGGTAATTTCGAACAGGAAACGTGTTTGGGCGGAACTCTGAAGTCTGCCATGGAGCGAGGAGCTGTTTGTAAACGCTTCTTATCTGCTGGAGGATCAGTTAGTTGAGGGGATTACACGGTCTTATCTGCCCGTCATCTGACCAATCAGCCCCCGGCTGTGTGCGAGTAGACACAGTGTAACTGTGTGATTCCGTCCTCTAGATACCTCCTGTGCAGCCGATAACCCGCCAGGTAGGTAGGCATGATTTAATTATTGTTTCGAATGTTATTTTACACATGTTCGATACCTTTAGCTAATTATCCTAAATAATTCGTGGTTTAGTATTTAAAACACAATCCATGTACAGTTTAGGCTTATTAATGCGTTCAAAGGATACATATTATGAATTTATATTATTTATCATATTACATATAACTTCATTTATAAGTGAAAAATTTAGTTAACATTCGGCCCATACACAGTTCGGGCAAGGTATGCAAGCGTTTTTTATCGTTGTTCAGATTTACAATTTTTAGTTCTTATCGTCAGTTAGGCAGATTGGATACAAGTATAACACTGATTTGATAAAAGTATTATTGAGTATTTTAAAAAAAAATATTTATGTTTAAGTTATACGTTCATGATTTATCATAATTATTGGCCGAACAGAATTATCATATTGTTAACTGTTTATTTATCTGTTAATTATTTAAAATCAATTTGACGATTGTAACCTACTACAGTCATTTGACTAAGATTTATCATTTTGATATTTTTATGATTGTTCTAACTTTATATTTTATGCGATAATTTATTTTCAAAGATGTGCAAATAATATGTCATAATGTAGTTCAGATATATAATTGATTATTTGTCCTTTTTATCGAAAAGGAACTTCTTTGATGAATGAAAACATTTACATGAAAGGTGCATTCAGTTCATATTACACGAGGGAATGAAAGTATGAAGGTAAACAATTATTGATCACTGTTGCAATTTAAAACACAAAGGATATATATACATAACATGAGTGAGGTAATGAAAGTATGAAAGTAAGCAATTATTGATTACTGCTGTAATTGAAAACACAAAAGAGTTAATTCTTTGAAATTGTATTGTTTAACGGTTGAGCAAGGTTAATTTCTTGAGAGTCACTGTTTGACTGTTGAAGCCAGATCGAATTCTTGGAGAGTCATTGGTTATCGGTTTAAGAATGGTAATGTTTGGGAGAACTCAAGAAATCACATCATATTCTTTTTAATTATGAGGTGTGGTAAGTTTGGGTTTAACGCTGCGTTCAAACGTATTTCACTTATATCACGGCTGCTAGAGTTATATTGCGGGAAGCAAGCTGCAACACTGTTGTGGCTATACATTGTGATAAGACTTGCGAGCATCGGCTGGAACTAGCAAACCATGGCCGGTATTAAGCTGAATCTAGTTGTACTTTGATAACTAAATAAATTAAACCATTTATTCATTATTCTTTAAAGTACAGTATGTTGTCTTTGTATTATCAATAAAAGTCAATGACGTGCAATCTGATAACGGCGATCTATACACGTGTACAATATGACAATCTGACATAATAGTCAATATCAATTAAACTATTCGATATGTTTGTATGCGTTATAGGCCGATTTGTGATTGTCATTGAGGTCATGGGTCGTTGGAGTGGTTGTGCGTTTAATTGACGTTGCGCTGTTGTGACAAACCTTGGCACCGTATCAATACCGGTGAATGACGTTATTAGTCAAGGGGGATAACTCTGAATGACAATCAATAGTCAAGTGATCCCAGAGACGACAAGAAGTCTGACTTAATTAATTGCTCGTTTCAGAACCTTATACACCCAGGGCAATCATGCACTGTTTTTATTTCTCAACTCTAGCTTTGAAATAGTTTATGTCATCAAGTCGTATGACCTATGATAACCTTTAAAGCGAGAATGCGTCTATGATAGAAATATGACTCATCGTTATCAAACCTGGTTAATTAGTTGCCGGGTAAAAGCGCTTGTCTGCAAAGCAAACGTTAGCTTTACAATGGCAAGGGACGTAATTCATGACCTACGTCGCTTGCCATTGTTAACGCTATACCATTAGCAACACAATGTATAGGTTACCCTGATGATCACTATATAAACATTTGTTGAAGAAAATCAAGATGATTTATTCACAAGTATTTTCGACCATAATGTCTCATCAGGTGAATGACGTTGAGTCGGTTACGACGTAACGTATATCAAAAATGAGAATATGTTCCCTTATAAGAGACACTATGAAATATTCATAAGTGTCGTCTGCCAGGTATAGGCATGACCTTGTCTTCTTTGTGATTAATTAACACCTACAGCCTCTCCCGACAATGATCCGCAGGTAGGTAGGCAGGTACATATTCAAGTATGTTGGTATAATTAATAACATCGGGACACCACACACCAACTGTAAGAAGACTTATAACTACTGAAACGTGACAACTAGTACGTTACCCTCTACCGCCCCCCTACAACCAGTCCTGTTCAAGAGAGCATTAGATTTGACCATAAAAAGTGGTGGGAAGTGCATAAAAGCTGACTTACGTGCTGTGGTGAGGTGAGATGATATGGGGTTTAACGCCGCTTTCAAGAGTATTTCACTTATATCGCAGCTGCTAGTATTATTGCAGGGGGAAAGCCCGCAAAACCATTGTGGCTATGCATTGCGGTGAAACCTGCGAGCATCGGCTGGAACTAGCTAACCATGGGTGGTAGTACGCTGAAATTCAGTATAGCATTGCACCAAAACCTTACTGCGTGTAGAACAGTTCTCTACTGCAGACAAAGTTGCCGCACCCCTGGCGGGATTCGAACTACGACATGCTGTGGTAATGTTTCATATTAACATATGTGTTTGGCGAGAAGTATTCATATAAACCTAGTTATAAGGGATTGTATTCATATACACTTAGGTCTTGGGTATACTGATTCAAATAAACCTAGGCTTGGAGGATAATGGTTCACATAAAATCTAGCAGTTAGGGTTATTAATGATAAAGATATAAAGTCTTATAACAGAGGAGAAACCATTCCTATGAAAATTAGGTTTGAAAGATAATGTGTCACATAGAACTAGGCGTGGATGATAATGATTCATATAGACCTATGTTTGGAATAATTATGTATCATATAGACCTAGGTGCGGATGATAATGATTCATATAAATCTAGGTCTGGATGATAATGATTCATGTAAACCCAGGTGTGGATGATAATGATTCATATAGACCTAGATTTGGATCATAATGATTCATATAAAACTAGGTTTGAAAGATAATGTATCATTTAGAACTAGGTGCGGATGATAACATTCAAACATTATAATCTAGGTGCGGATGATAATGTATCATATAGACCAAGGTTTTGATATTAATGTATCATATAGACCAAGGTTTGGATAATAATGTATCATATAGACCAAGGTGTGGATGATAATGCATCATATAGACCTAGGTCTGGATGATAATGTGTCATATAAATCTAGGTCTGGATGATAATGATTCATGTAAACCCAGGTGTGGATGATAATGATTCATATAGACCTAGATTTGGATCATAATGATTCATATAAAACTAGGTTTGAAAGATAATATAACATTTAGAACTAGGTGCGGATGATAACATTCAAACATTATAATCTAGGTGCGGATGATAATGTATCATATAGACCAAGGTTTTGATATTAATGTATCATATAGACCAAGGTTTGGATAATAATGCATCATATAGACTTAGGTGTGGATGGTAATGTATCATATAGACCAATGTTTGGATAATAATGTATCATATAGACCTAGGTGTGGATGATAATGCATCGTATAGACCAAGGTGCGGATGATAATGATTCATGTAAACCCAGGTGCGGATGATAATAATAATAATAATAATAATAATAATAATAATAATAATAATGAGTATTTATAAAGCGCTATATCCATACACAAGGTGCATTCTCAAAGCGCATATACATGTTAGAATAAAGGGTAATGATGTGAAGTATTGGCATGAATAAAATCAAAGAGAAAAGTATGAGTTATAACATATGAATAAATATAGTACACAAAGTCAGATAATTCCGTCAGTGGGAAAAATCTAGGAATAATAGCTTGAAAAAAGATAAGTTTTGAGTTTTGATTTAAAAACAGTCAATGAAGGCGATATCTTGAGGACATGAGGAAGTTGATTCCAAAGTCGGGGAGCAGCATAACTGAATGATTTCTGTCCATAACTGGTATGATTAGAGCTTGGTATCTTGAGAAAGTTCAAATTCTGTGAACGAAGAGTTTTTGCAGGGATGTAGTCATTTAACATCTTTGAAAGGTATAGTGGTGCAGAATTATTTCGACATTTGTATGCCATGCAGAGGACTTTAAACTTGATTCTTGCTTCAATTGGAAGCCAGTGCAGATCCTTAAGTACAGGTGTTATGTGACATGATTTAGAAGTTCTAGTCACTATTCTTGCTGCAGTGTTCTGAACTTTCTGAAGTTTGTATAGTTGACGTTTACTGATTCCTATCAGCAAACTGTTACTATAATCAAGTCTAGAATGATAGTGATTCATATAGGCCTGAAAGTGGGGGAAATTCTTCATTTAAACTAAGGCGTGTGGAATGCCGATTCATACAAACCAACGAGATGGAAATGATGATTGATAAAGACCTAGGTATTATGACACTGAATTTATCTAGAATTAGTTTTTCACTCAATTGCAAATGTAGAAATTCTTGTCATATTGCAACTCTGTAATTCTAAACATGTCCATACACAATCGAGTTTCTCTAATAGGTTATAAACTAGCGTTCATTTTTAATGAATTGTTAATGAAAACATTTTATAGACCACCAATTTAGTGACCTTATTCGTGTCAACTCTTAAACACTGCACAACGTGACAATGTAGCCTCTGTGTAATCAAACGACCAATCTGACAGTTGTAATGAAGCGGCTAAAGGGAGGGACATGTTTATTCGCCTTGTCTCACGCAATACCGGCCTGTTCAAGAGAGAAGGGTGCTCAATTGGCGCTACTGTCAGTGCCCAAATAAACAGTAGGTGCCTCTGAATACAGATTAACATGTATATCAGCACTTACAAGGTAACGTTTAACGAGCGATTTCTGGAGCTGAACAGAACGGCATCGAGTTAGACATATATGTATGTAAGCTGTAGACAATATCTACCTACTCTTGTGGTGAATATCATGTCGGGAGGGTGCCGTTCCGGGTGGTTTCCTGAATGTTATAAATCATATCTCATGTCTTGGTTGAATAGAGGCTATTGCAGTCGTACTGTAGACGATAAGCTATAAACTAACATATTCAATATGATAACCCCCCGCAGGAACCTCTGAAGGGGGTATGTCTATTCCTCCGTTCGCACAGAGGAGGGATATACCTTTACACATGTTTTTGATGAAATAAGCGAAGTCAGTGCATTTGCAATGAATATTTTCAGCCTTCCTGCTCGATTTAAGTTGCTATATCACTTAATCATATTGAGATAAATGTATAGATTTTTTAAGTCACCTTAAGGCACAACTTTTGATGAGGCTTTAAGACAAGGTTATGCCATTGTGAGGTGATGTGATACGGGGTTCAACGCCGCTTTCAAGAGTATTCCCTATCACGGCTGCTAGTATTATTGCAGGGAGAAATCCCGCAACACCATCGTGGCTATGCATTGCGGTGAAACCTGCGATCATCGGCTGGAACTAGCGAACCATGGGTGGTACTGCGCTGAAATTCAGTGAAGCATTGCACCCAAACCTTACTGCGTGAAGAACAGTTCTCTACTACAGACAAAGTTGCCGCACCCCTGGCGGGATTCGAACCACGACGAAAAGATCACTGCGCTATCCCGCCCCGTCTCACATCTGAATATTTTCTCGAATCTTGCCTGCTTCACTGCCGGAAAATTAATAACATCTAAATAGAAATGAATTATGGAAAACTTAAAAATCCTCCTCCGACAGTTATTGATCAAATCATTTGAAATTTTACAAAAACATCAGCGGCGTGCAAATCTAATTTTCGGAATGTTGGAGTGAATATTCAAAGAGTTATCACACTTGACTTACACAGAGTTTGAATTTCTTCACATTGACAAAATCAACTCCCCCAATTTGTGATAAAATAATCGATCGAGATAATATCATAATTTGCAATTAATCTGATACAACCTCATCGTATATGATGACAATGATAACAAGATATGACCAATCGCAAATATTCCCAAGGTTTGAGATTTTACAAGCGTTTCCAGCATAGCTGATTTCGCACTTGGTAAAATTTCCTTCAATCTACTCCTTATTCGGAGAAGCAGGGTGGAAACTGCGGGACTGTTGTGCACTGAAAGCGCTCATTCTGTTAATTGATGGGTGCACTGAATTTCAGCGTAGTACCACCCATGGTTCGCTAGTTCCAGCCGATGCTCGCAGGTTTCACCGCAATGCATAGCCACAATGGTGTTGCGGGCTTTCTCCCTGCAATAATACTAGCAGCCGCGATATAAGTGAAATAATCTTGAAAGCGGCGTTAAACCCCAACTCACATCACCTCACCTCTGTTAATTGATAAGTACATATATTCAATATATTAATCGAGATAAGAATAGGAAGTTTCAAAAGGCGTCCAACAAAGATTGAAAAATAAAGCCAGTTAAAATTTCCAGTGACGGATCCCAGAATTTTGACAAGGGAGGAGGGTGGAACCCCCCCCCCCCCCCCGGGAGGCACTAATTTGTCGTCCGATTTTGGAATTATTTGCAAAGTAAGGGGGTATCCGCCGCCATTTACTGTTGTCAGATTTACCCTCACAGCGGAAATTAATACTTCCAACATAGTAACACATTACAAAATAAATAATGTCATAAATTATTCTTAACGGCAACGTTTACTTTGAATCCTATTTAACGAAGGTAGACAACTCGTCAAATAAATACGACCTGCTGGTCTCACCTCGATGCCTATTGGGTGTTAACTCACTCGTTATTAATAGGTAGCTCGGGCCTATTGAAGAGTAGGCTTAACTGAAGAGGTAATAAACTAACTTGATTGTCAAGAAAACAGATACACGGTCGTCTCAAGCTTCGAGTGTTTGCAAGTGTGCATAGGAAATATCGAATTGTGAACTTCCATTGCTTGTAACAAATAGATTAGAAAGATATACTCCAGAAAACTTAAAGATAAATAAATTCTGTAATTCCTCAAAATCGATGTAGTATAATGAGGAAACTGCATGTGACTAAGATCTGCAAATCATTAGTTATTCAATGCTGAAATGCTCTTACAAACACAATTACAATTGAAAACTTCGGAAATCGAAATAAATATGAAATACTATGAACCTGGAAAGTCCAAGATGGAAAACACATGAATGATCTTATGCAACTCGATACTGTTTCAATCTCATTGAAATAAGATTCAGCCCTTTTCTCACATTTCGGGTTTTTGTACATGACTATAGATGTGCTACTTTTGAATCAAAGGTGGAGAGCGAACGGTTAATCTGACATGACCTAACGTTGGTGCGTGTCCCGGCGGAAGAAACATCAGACGAACGATGTAGCTCGCTACGTGACTCAAAATTTACTTCCCAACTTTTAAACATCGCAAATATTCCGTCTCAGGGTAAAACGTATACGCTGTTACAATCCAACTCAACCCTGCGCGCTCAGCGAGTATAGTTGTAACCCAGGGTATGGGTATGAAACATCAGCGTATACGTTTTACACTGAGACAGATTGCTTCGCAAAAGCTTGTGTCGGATGAATTAAACCTTAGAAAAGTAGTTTAGAATCATTTCAGAGCCACAAGTCGCCGGGAGCCCCGGCAGGATGAGAGGAGGCGGGAAGGCGAAGTGGTAAGCCCGTTCGGCTTCGAATGAGGGTTCCGAACACTATTTGGAATCCTGGAATGGTCTCGGCAACTTTGTCTGCATTTGAGAACTGTTGTACATGTAGTACGATTTGGGTACAGTACTTAATTTCAGTGCAGTACCACCCGTGGTCTGCTCGTTCCAGCCGATGCTCGGGGGTTTCTCTGCAATGCATGGCCACACTAACGTAACGGGCTAGCAGTCGTGATATTAGCGAAATACCTTGAAAGCTGCGTTAAACCCCTATTAACTTGACCATCCACCTCTTCAAAGTGGTAAATGAAAAAAATGAGCGGATTTTTTTTATCTTAATTTGATATTAAAGGAAATTGTATTTCAGGACTTCGAAAAAATACGTATTAAAAGGCCCTGTAAAGCTTTCAGAACCTGCAAAAATATGCTAGCTAACTAAACTAACCAAGCAACATTAATATCGTAAAGCTTCCACAACTCATGAACGATGAGGGCGAACTGGTCGAAGAGTTCACAATAAATTAGTTTTAAAATACTTCCAAACCACGTGAATAATGTGAACGAACTGAACACTTAAAAGGCTAAGAATACATCTCTTCTGCAAAAGCTTACAAACCACATGAATAATTTGAGCGAAGAGAAGGGGGACAAACCCAGAGAAGTGGAGACTGTCGCCCCCGGGCCGGGTAACATAGCAACTCTTGAGCCTGCTCGTTGTGTCTAGCGGCACTGGAGAGCAGGCGCCCGCAGGTTAATCCAGGTAACTTACCTGTTGATTACAGGTGTCTTACCTTTGATAGCAATCAGCAGATGAGATGTAAATAAATATCCTCAATGGCATGAAACGTTTGATTTTGTCTCGTTTTTTAAAGAAATGGCCCCCTGCCGGGTACGTTGAAATCTTTTAATTGAGGATAAATTCTTAGTTCACAGAACCGCCGCTAGGGGGAGCCAGTGCAGGGTGATAACTACATGCTCCTGGATATATGTTATGAGAGATTGATATCTCAACAGTGTGAAATTATTTTTTCGAAATCCATTTCAAAAGGGTAAGGTATTTGAAGAGATATGAACAAATAAAAATATGTTATACATGAAATGTCATTTGAAGTTTTTCTGAAAGTTACACTTAAACTAAAACGAGACCATGTTTTCCCATAATTATGCCAGCTTATATCTTTTAAATTTGCATAACGTCAACATTATTAAATTATTATATCTTTTCTGAGTTCAGTATCTGTTTATGTTCTGTTAGCTTTGATATACAATTAATCATATCAGAATATTTACCAATGTCTCTTATGTTCAATGTTATAATTATGCATAGCTTTAACATACAGTCGTTATTACATGACTATCAATAAATATTTATTTGTATGCAAAGGTTTGACATATTTTTAAAAGTTACTATCAAAAGTGTATCATTTCTAATTTGGGAAGAAATAAGTTCTGAAACCATTGTGGGAATATTATTTATTTGAAACCTCTATTGGGCGATAAGTACGCCCCTAGGTCCTCATTAAAGTCAACATGTTGAGTAAAAAATCAAACAACGTGGCTTTTCAGGAACTTTTATGTACGAATGAAGAACATAACTTGAGTACTCAAGTGATTATTATTTTGGGATTAAACAAATATTTGGTGAAATAGTTCCAATATTAAAACATTTTTTCTAAAGAAATCTAAAACATCTGATCTTTTGAAAGTATTTTTAATGAGTCAAAATATTTTCACATTTGAGGCAATCGTCTTTGAATAACTAACAATATACAGTAGTTTGCAAACGTAAGTAGGACGTGTTCGCGAAATGTTCGTTAAATAATCGTGTTAACTGCGTAATTATTTTGCAATTTACGGTAACTATGGTGACAAAGTGCCACTATATTGTTAATTTGTCATACATATTATTAAGGATGTGTATCGCTCGTAACGCCATATATTGCGATACAGAGAAGCATATTGAATTACGTATTGCAATATATTGGTACTTTTCATATTTCCCCCATGCTCTCTTGATTATATAACAGCATTTTATCAGTGATACATGCTCAACTGGCCGTCGTATTGTAATGCGAGATATAAATGCAGTGATTGGGTTCGAACTTTTATCATGTCTGTGCTATTTTTACTTAGCGATTTCACACTTTGCTTACAACTTTCAGTAAAATCAGTTGTTTTTATGATTACGTTTCTCTGCAATTTTACATGGAAATTTAAAATTGTAAAACCTCCGATATATGATATATTTCACGAAGAGTGTACCGGTACTTAGGTTGTTGTTCCTGTATAGCAATATACCGATAATTCCTTCAGACATTCCTTTTCTCTATATTAATGGCTTAATTGTTGTAATAAATATGTCTCGATGAGTCACACTATGTTACAAGGCTGAATAACCATGCTAAGAAACACCAAATAACGCAAAGGATATAATTAATACCCGGACAATGCCGAAACACCATTCTCGATGAATATCTACAACCGAGCCGATACAGAAAATTCCTTGCTGCACGCAAAGTTATAAGTATCCTTGCTGGCGATACCCTTGATGTTTGTGAATAGTTGAGTAGGTATTGTTAGGAAGGTATATGTTTGAAAAATCCAGTAACTTGAGTGACGTTTATTGGTAAATATGGGCAATCAGATCGACCTCGAGATAATTTCGATAACATCCCATGCTCGGCAAGTGATAAGGTCAGGCCGATCAGAAGTGGTCGATTTAAAATATTAACAGTAAAAACTTACAATATTAAACTTCTCTTATGGACAAGAACGTCCATTTGTGATCCTGAACTGGAGTATGAATTTTTTAAAGTCATACATTCAATTTTGTAAGGCAACTAAACTGCGCTAATTATTCTTCATGAGCAAAAATCTGATCACTCTTTCCTGTCGCGTCTGCAAAGATTTTCATTTTTATGCCCGTTTTAAAGTTTAGGATGACGCTGCTTATTGGCGTATGCCGTCTCAAAACGATGAGGTACCGAATCAAGTGCAATCCCTTCGCGTGTACGAAATACCGGAAATCTTGTAATTGCAGCGCCGATAATTATGACAGACGCATTCTTCATTGAGTTTACATCCTTTTTGTTATTTCTGTATTTGAAAAAGGTAAGCTATTGGCTATTGTCATTGGATATTTAGCTTGGAAGTTCCATGTGTTCTACGTCATGGGCTTAGCGAAATGACGTGGTAAGGATTAACGCTTGCCAAGGACATAGGGTAGGGTGTTTTGAACTTCATTATTGAGGGCTAGAATGCACGCAGATTTCTGAAAATTGTTGCAAACGTCAGGGTTAAGATTTCTGTAAGTGATGAACTATTTGTCCGGCGTGCATGTCAATTTGCCTTTCAAAAATGAGACTATGACTTTAAAGTTTAGGACGACGCTGCTTATTGGCGTATGCCGTCTCAAACCGATGAGGTACCGAATCAAGTGCAATCCCTTCGCGTGTACGAAATACCGGAAATATAGTAATTGCAGCGCCGATAATTATGACAGACGCATTCTTCTTTGAGTTTACCACCTTTTTGTTATTTCTGTATTTGAAAAAGGTAAGCTATTGGCTATTTTCATTGGATATTTAGCTTGGAAGTTCCATGTGTTCTACGTCATGGGCTTAGCGAAATGACGTGGTAAGGATTAACGCTCGCCAAAGACACAGGGTAGGGTGTTTTGAACTTCATTATTGAGGGCTAGAATGCACGCAGATTTCTGAAAATTGTTGCAAACGTCAGGAGAAAGATTTCTGTGAGTGGTGAACTATTTGTCAGGCGTGCATTACAATTTGCCTTGCAAAAAATAGATTTAGACTTTAAGAAAGGATATGCTAGGGTCATCCAGCACCTAGTGACGTTTAATATGGTTAATATGGTCAAAACATAACGCCCAGAATAATTGTCATCGCGTTAATATATCTCTTATTTGGCAAGTTATGAGATCCAACCGATACGAGGAGATAGCTAAAAGATATCGTACTCTCAAAAATAGGTATACGGTTAAAGATTAGAAATAACTTCTCCGGACTCGCATACAGGGATATAGTAATGTTCATGTATGAGTATCTCGCCTTTTGGATACTGATTACAGATCGCAGGTTTTTGTGATGAGATTTCCACAAGAATCCATACCTAAGCTCTCGTTTGAGCTTTTCTTTGTATACATTTTACTTATGTAAGACGTATAACCATACGTTCACAGCATATAGTTGGTCATAAAATTATTTGCTTTATATGCAGTTACTGGATTTTAGGTACATAAGATGTCAAAATATATGGTTTTATCAGTTTAGGGTCTAGATATTTATATCTTACAAGCTTACCTGGTCAAAGGTGAAATCAGAAATATTTTTTAATAGTAAGGCGATGCCTTTAATTTTACTTTTGACGAATGCACTCATTTACAACGGATTACAGACATTGTTTCAATGTACTAAGATAAAAAGATGCTTTGGTTGAAACATAATATTATACTATAAAAAAACAACTCTTTGTTGATAAGCTACTTCAACCCTTATAGGAATTTATACCAGCGTATTTATATCCGCTAATCTCCCAACATACTCTTTTACTATAACCCAAAATGCCTCGTATCGCTTGATATAACCTGTAAATGGAATGAGTTGCCTCAAAACTTTCCCAGTGCCCGGATGACAGGACTGTTGAGTACGACATTTTTTGTTTCTGACACCTTTCCTATCGCCATTTATTTGACTGAAAATAATACATGATATACAAATCTATAGAATACGCTTATATGCCAATGAGGTATCTGGCGTGATAAATATCAGGGTAATGCCTCGTGGATACAAAGACGCTGTTAATGCAGGATGCGTTCATGGATCTCATTAAAATCAAATCTAAAACGGGATACCCGCGGAGAACAATGTATTGTTTAACGAAAATCACACTGTGAGAAATAACCTCCCTGAATAATTCTAAAATGATTCAGTTTCTTCTCATAGATCCTAAACAGATCATTTCTTGCCTGGAAACCTCATATACAAAGAAATTTGTGGACTGAATAATTCTAAAATGATTCAGTTTCTTTTCATAGATCCTAGACAGATCATTTCTTCGCTGGAAACCTCTGATACAAATGAAGTAATATGTGGATTACAAATGCATAGTCCTGAAAGAGACGTTACTTCACTTTTGCGATCTGCACATGTTTCATAAAGGACAGAGGTCAGACATGTTATACGGTTTTAAATAGAATAGGTGCGGTATCCCTGTCACGAAGTTTCCTTGCCTGTGAAAGAACCGTCTATTATTGGCTACCTGTAACAGAGATGGAATGGGAAGAAATAACTTTGTTTGAAGCTGCCTGAAAAAGATTAACAAAATGAAATTAAAAAATCACATTTTCCGCGCCTCGAAGGCAGAATGTCTTCAGCCGGAAGTTGCAACCAAAGGGAGATAAGTTGCCTTAATCACATTTTCAATTTACCTTTTAGTTTCCGGCCCACCGAGGATGTCATCACTGGAGCGTCTGTCCGTGCCTCGAAGGCAGAAGGTCTTCAGCCGGAAGTTGCTACCAAAGGGAGATAAGTTGCCTTACTGGGGAACAATATCGCTCGACTCCAAGCTCCCAATAGCGCCAAGCCCTCGCGGCTCCTACACCTTCTTCACAACAGCGCTCGGTCAACCGAAATACATCAACAAACAGAGGTGAATAATGCAGTGGCGGATCGAGAAATGTAATGTTTACGATAACTCATATCATCGTATCAAAACATGTTATCCTTAAAATTATTTTGATATCAAAACATGTTATCCTTAAATAATTTTGAATTGGTGAAAGTCAAACTATCTCTCTATCTAATAGAAATTTAATTTCTAACCCGGCTTAGACGGGATACGGCGCATCGTTCCAAAACAAATTCATAAATGAAGATTATCAACCGAGTAAGTGTGTCAAGACTTTTACGAAACGAGTGTGCAATTTTGTATTACCCGAGCGAAAGCGAAGGTATGGACAAAGTCGCAGGAGTTTCGTACGGGTCATATGACCCACTACCGAGTGTAATAATCTTTATTTGTGATAGTTACGCCATGAATTTGTTTTGAAACGGTGCTCATGTCCTCAAATTGAAAATATATGCCATCAGTTCTGATTAACCGTGTAAGTAATAAGCACAGGCTCAAGACTCTGAATTTACAATATCATGTAAGTATATGTACACGTAGCTATATACCATAAACAAGGTCGGACAGAGTCGTATCTGCAATAGGACCGGAAATGCGAACTGGGATCTGTCTACGAAGTTTACAGAGAGTAACCGAGCCAGGAAACCATTTCCGGTCCTATTGCAGACACGACCTTGTTTCAGACCTTGTTTAGGTTATATAGCTACATGTACATAAACTTACATAATATTGTAATTCAGAGTCTGGCGCCTGTGGTAATAAGTTTAGGTCCAAGTCCTTTGACGAAAGAGTTCACCATGATTATAACTACCCGTTGTGTTGCACATTCTTCAAATGCTCGTAAGGACATCAGAATAAGATATCCCACTATTTCTCTCAAAGGTACGACTTCGACCTGACAGATCCTCTTGGCAACGCCACCCCGGCCGAGTACGACTCTCTCCAGGACCCCTACCTCAAACCCTTCTTCAAGAAGCCAAGAGCGAAGCACCACTTGGTCGAGAACGGACTTCTGACCAACGACGAGAAGATTGTCTGTTCTCTCAAAGAGTTCAACGAGTACAGAGAGTATCTACGACATCGAAGTGTGACCGACTTCAACCTAAAACGTCACAGGTTTGATAACATTGTATACACAACGTAACAAATAAGCCATCTTGAAATCTCTATTATTAACTATACCCCTCGTATCCTGTTTGTTTCAATCTAATGGATACCAGGTCGTAACTCTCAGCACTATCGTACCTCACTTCGTTTCTTTCCTGGGATCGTGGCCGTGGTTTACCTATAGCGTAAACAGAACCAAAGGCCCTCTAAAATATTAAATCGTGCCTATGGCTTTCCAGACTCGTTGCCAATTGGCTGGAGAGCAAATGTCAACGGACATGGCCCTGTAGAGATCAGTCTTCAGATGAAAAACACAGCAGGGTACAAATGAAACCTTTTAGTTAGTTTTATTTGATTTAAATGAGATACCGTATTCGACGTGATAAGCGCCCGGGCGCTTAAAAAATAATAAAAGGGGGCGCTAATTAAAACGATAAAATATTTCCTCAAGTTTAGTCTTGAAAGTGTTTTCTTACGATACACATGTCTTTGAAATATGGTTTTATAACTTTTATCATTTTGATGGTGGCTGGGAGTCTTGAAATACTCTGTATTCTTCACTTTAGTGGAAGTAAAAGACTTATTGCAAGACTGAAAAACCTTCCTCAATGAATCAGCATGCAAGGTAAGCAATGTTGAGAGGTGGGCGCTAAATCAGGACGCATATTGTTCAGTCGCAAACGTGGTGGGTGGGCGCTTATAGGGGAGTGGGCGGTTATTAAGTCGAATACGGTAGTGCCCTCTTGCCGTTTTAACGATAGCATCTACATGGAGGAAATCTATGCTTCTGAAAAAGCAAATGTGCCGACTAAACTGTAAGTTATACATACAACATGTTTGTTTAACAACGTTTTCAAAACAGTAGGCTTACAGGACCATTCGCATTGCAACCTCCAAAAGTTACTAAAATTACTTTCTGAAGTTTCAGGAACGTTAGGGCAAATTTCAAGTTGCGTTCGAGTTGCATAACGAATATAACGATTGTAAGCCACTTTGCTATGAACTGCTATGAATAATTCAAGTAGATACATTTACTAATTTAGTTTTCATGATTTGGTATAAAGCTGCCCTTCATTAATTATACCACTAAAACGGTAAAAGGGTTTAGTTAACCATGATTATGTATTCAGTCACATTCAAATTACAACTATAATAAAACATATACATTATTTGATGCTGTTACATTACAAAAATTTGAATCAACAGATTTATTTCCCTTGTTATTCAACCTAACCATTCATTTCGTAAGAAGCACGATTTGAGTGATAGTGTGATCGTTCATCTCAGAATTTGTATCATCATCCCTAATTCAGGATAAAAAGACCCTACTTGAGCAATATATAACTTCATAAACGCATAATTATTCATCATGTAAAGGCCCTCCTCCAGTCACAATTCAAATCGCACTTTGAAACATCCATAAAAGATCCGTGAAACCCCTGCGTTATAGCTGATATCTATCGAGGCAAATGCCTGGTCTATCCATTAAAAGAATGACAGAAACGTTTTATTCGAGATTTTCATTGGCTGAAAAATCTATGCATAGGCCCACACAGCCATGAATAACCAGGTGCAAGCGATACAAGGCTTTTTCCTAGCAGATAATTAATATTATCTTGAGCGACCTTGGCGGAGACAAAGAAATATATGAAGCAGAAGATGTATCTGAAATTAGCAACTTTTTAAATTACTGCGATTCTGTCTAGACTTATTGCTTTTTCTCCATTTACAGACAACTTGAGCGCCAACTTGAGCGGAGGAACAACCGGAAGGACAGCAAGGCGAGGTCGGAGGGTAACTTGAGTATTGCAGAGGAGGAAGAGCGCCGGAACTCAATTCTGAAAGCGAGGCTGGATTCCTACGCGCGGAGCGAGAGTCTCGTTACCAAGCTGAAGCGACGCGAGAGTTTGTTGTCTATGCGTATGGATGACAAGCGCTTTCAACACATGCTAGATACAGAGAGAAGAATCAAGTGAGAGAAGCGTGTGATGAGTTTTTAAAAAAATTAGGAGGTTTTTTTTAACAAAATAAACACTGACTACCTCAAAATCTAACATTATGCCAACACTCGGCGTCGACCCTCAATTTTAAGGATAATCACAAACAGGCTCATTTTTAGTGTCATGGGCAGGAAGGTGAAGTTGCGTAATTCCTGCTTTATAATGTTATGAATATTTATACCAATAATAAATTCAATACCATCCAAATTGAAATATATAGAACTGTTATAGGTCGTGAGACATTAGTCAAATTATGGTGCTGGAAAATTAGAGCTGTTTTTATGATAAGAAGATATATATAACAACATGCTTGTCAACTTCCCGCCAATGCAAGGTGTAGGTATATTCATAATGCTATTCTTGTCAGAATTCACTATAACACAGTATTTATTTTCATCAATCGCCCGTTGAAGATACCACCGTTTATTAAATCTACAAATGTATTCACATTGTGATATAACATCGCGTCCTGATTGACGTCAGATGACGTCACAATATTTTAGAATAACTTTTTTCACGCATTCTTTTTGATGTAAGTCAGCGAGTTATAAATATAAAATAAACGACGTCCCGTTTAATTACGTTTTTATGAAACTCGTGAATGGTAGGCCTATCGGCATCTAACTTGCTTTCGGTCGTTTCATACCAACCATTAACTCGTTTCATAAAACTTGACGTGACATCGTTTAGTATTCTCTATACACTGAAAGAGGCAGTCATATTATATTTCTGAAGTACATTTTGCCCCATGGGTTTCTTTCATCACGGCAGAATATTCAATGTACATATACTGCGTTACCGTGTAATACAAATCACTGTTTCTACTTCCGTTTGCAGAGAATCCTGGGAAGCTCGGAAGCAGCGCCAGAAACAGATGTTGGAGCGCGAGTCACAAATAGAGAAGGAGGATCTCGAACGACGACGCCATCTTCTCGAAGAAAGGGAGAGAACTCTGGTTAAACAGCGCGACCGACAGCTCGCTAAATTAGAACAGATCAAGAAACACTACTTGCAGGAGAGAGAACGGAAGTTCGGGAGACAGTCTTACAACAGCTCATTTGATAGGTCTAGCCAGTCTAACAAAGGATCGGAATCAATAGAAGAGATTCCTACACACAAGGCGGAGAACCAAAGGGGGATTCGAACCAGTACCCCAACAGAGAAACCTCGGGAAGATGTGAAACCGAAAAATTATACTGACGATAAAAGTGAAGAGGAGGTTGAACGGCCTTCTGAGGATATAGACGAGTAAACGACTCTATAGCAATACAATAATATTACACGAATAACCGTAAACATTTTAACCATACAGGGCTACGTTGCTCATGTTTTCCAACGGTAGGCTACCTGTGTTATAAGTTGAGCACTTTCTGAGTTAGAAATGCCAAATTCTGAAAGGTTGCAATCAAAAAATATGAAAAGAGGTTCAAACCGAGAATTTTAACTTTACGCTTCTTTACCCGTACGGTACGCACATATTTTTCAAGCGACAGATGGCGTCCTGAGATGCGACCGATATTTGATTTGATCAAGAGCAAGATGGTATCCGCTTTAAAAATTTGTCCGTTTTTGGGCTTTCGAAAGATCCATGAAATATGACCCTCTTGTTACAGAGGGTACTTGGGAAAAATTTACACCTTTGGGAGAGATTTTATGACAAGTCAAAGTGATTAATTCTAAACAAAAGCGACGATGGTTTACTAGGGTAGGTTTAGTTCAATAAGGGTCAAGCTAAGGTGACAGTTTTCACTAAAAACTTTCCTAGGTAGCCGATAGCTCAATTGGTAGAGCCTCGGGACCTCATGTTGAGCCGAGGATTCGAATCTTGTTGTACATAATCAAGATCGTATTTTCATAATCATATCTTTATACGCTGTGGAAAGTGATTATCGTGGTTTTCACGTTTATATAACTTTTTCGAAAAGGGTTCAATTTTGAATACTTAACGTGATGCTCTAAATCATCCAGATCGCTTCGCTGTAGCCTTTAAACGTGGTCATCCGAAGGTCAGACACCTACCTTACAGTCAGAGCCAAGTGGGTAACTAAACTAAACTTCCCTACCGTTTGATTTCCATAAGTCATGAATATATAACTATTTTTCAATAAAACTAACTTCGTATTTCAAGCCCTACATTCCAAATATTTGCCCGGACTTCTATAT
Source organism: Phorcus lineatus (assembly GCA_921293015.1). Lineage (NCBI taxonomy): Eukaryota > Metazoa > Mollusca > Gastropoda > Trochida > Trochidae > Phorcus > Phorcus lineatus. The sequence goes on along the minus strand of OV121098.1, from coordinate 13,642,123 downwards.
AAGTTCATTTACCACAAACCCAATGTTCCTTAAACAGGCCCTGGGTTTGCTTTCTGAATACCCCAGTACTTCTTAGATTTTAAAGCTTGCGATTTTACGAAAGACGAAATCAACGAAAGCACTATTGTAATGGTAATTAAATGTTGAAAGAAAATTCGCTTTGTTTTATTTTCTAAGGCGTGCAGTTGCATTACAGAAGCAAATAATCGAAAATGATTTGAATAAACTATTAAAAAATGGCCGTTCTAATCGAAAATGAGATTGGTGCAAAGTTGGAGAATGTTTTTTAGCTTCCAGACTCAGATGTGGATTTTACTAGGGCTTCCATAGGACTTCATTTCGCTTTGCACGTTAATTTATAGTTTTTATTTTAATTTTTAGTTCAAATCACTTCATGAACACTATTTTAATAACATAAAAAAACTTTTGCGATCATATATTGTTTACATGATGTAACAAGGTATGCAAATATGATGCTCTTAGGTAGCTTGTAGGCTTAACTATTATTAACGAAGATTGTTTATGAATGTCATTTTAAAAAATCTGCTTTTCTTTTACTATTGAAAGTCAGTTTCAGTAGTAAAAGAAAAGCAGATTTTTTTTTCAATATTATGAAAATATCACATGTGTATCATTCTCTCCCAACAGAGGTAGCTCCGTCATAAATTCCATCACATTCTCTGTCTTAAAACAAAGGTTTCTCGGGCTTCAGGCAGTTTCCCCTACCGGCTAAATATTGCAACTTAAACTACCTGGCAATATTTCAGCCAATGAAAACACCGATTGCAAGAATAACATATTTGATGTCACACTGGCCTATGCAATGATCAGTCGCAAACTGAGGCGTACATGTTTTGTAAAGAAGACTCAAAGTGCAAGGTGCATGTTCGCTTTGGAAAGCTTCCGGAAATAACTTAGGCGATATAAATGACAACTTTTGAAACGGCGTCGCTGATATTACAACTAACTTTGATTGCATACAATCAGCGTTCTACATTTCTAGACCAAGAAACCTTCGTATTAAGACAGAGGATGTACACTCATGGCAAAAATGGTTGTCACCCCCAGACTGAGAACGCTACGTCAAGTTTAACTGAGTGTTGACAAATAATCAAACATGCAATAACTGTCAGAATGATTTGTGTGAGTGGGAAAAACATTCGTAAAACATACCAGCTTGTATTTTGGTCTTGTGCTGGCCAATTTAAGAAATTCTACTAGGATATGTATGGTCCCTGTGAAAAAGGGCAATTTCTTACAGTATCCATATAGTATCAATTGGATGGGTATCAATAAAACAAATTACATTTTCAAGTTCAATTGTCGGTTTTATTTCATTCTGCAGTCATGTATGAGTATATTTACAAGCCTAATATCGGGTAGCACCGCCTCTGGAATTTTCAAGGGCGATAATTCGGGCAGGCATACTGTCTATCAGTGTGTTGATGTTTGCAACAGCCAAATTGTTCCATTCATTCACAAGAGCAGCCCGCAATTGCTGTAAATTTGCAGGAGCAGGGTCCAGTCTTCTAATTGCACGGTCAAGCTCATCCCAAGCATGTTCAATCGGATTCATATCCGGACTTTTTGAAGGCCAGGGCAATCTTGTTACTCCTTGTGCCTGAATGAAAGCGTTCACTGTACGTGCACGATGGGCTGGTGCATTATCGTCCTGCAACAGGAAGTTGTTGCCATACACTCTTCTTGCATGTGGGAGGCAAACGGTTTCAAGAAGACGTCTGTACGACCTCTGGTTGACGTTTCCTTGAAGGACGACAAGATCCGTTTTACCGTTATGGTGTATTCCTGCCCATACGTGTACAGAACCGCCACCGTGGGCAACCTGATGCTGCAGACAGTCGTCATTGAGCCTTTCCCCACGTAAACGTCGCACTCTCATTCTCCTGTCCACCTTATGCAGTAGGAAACGAGACTCGTCAGTAAATATGACGTGACGCCAATGTCCAAGTTGGATTCTGCGGTGCTGCTGCGCCCAAGCAAGCCGTGCCCTGCGGTTGGCCAGTGTCCAGAATGGTTTGATGGCAGGTCTTCTTGCCTTATATCCATGCTGGAGCAACCTGTTCACTACAGTTCTCCGGCAAATGGGCGTATTAATATGAGCCCCCCATCTCTGTGCAAGAGTCAAAGACGAAAGACGTCTATGACGTCGGGTCAAACGAAGAAGAATTCTATCCTGACGAACCGTAGTTTTCTTGGGACGGCCTGAAGACTTATTCGGAACAACATTTCCCTGTATGGCGTGCAGTCTTTTAATCCTTTGAACAGTTCTAACACTGACGTTACATGCTGCAGCAATGACACGATTCGAAGCGCCACCACGACTCATGCCAATGATTTCATGTCTGATTCCTGGTGGAGTGGGACCAGGCATGGTCTATGCTTTTCAAAAACTATAGTCGTGAAGCTGTATCTTATGAAAGAGGTCTATAGTAATCGATGGAAATGACAAACCTAAGGAGACAAATTTCCATCATTTCAATGAAATGCACGTGGTCTACATGAAACCGCTGACACTGTTCATTGTAAAGTGTGAGTTAATGTAACTTCATGCCTGTAATGACATTTCCATGGAAAACCAACATTGCCATGCATACAATGTGATATAAACTCCAATTTAATTAAATATTAGGGGGTGACAACCATTTTTGCCATGAGTGTATATGAATTTATGACGGAGCTACCTCTGTGGGGAGAGAATGAACATATG